>OY725349.1:23930514-24488014 GCA_963243735.1 Neocrepidodera transversa | reverse complement strand
AGTGACACAGAATAAATTTGTTACCGTCGAACGACCTAAAGTGAAACCATGTTGAGTAGGAGTAATAATTTCACGAACCTTGAACGAGAGATAGGTGTGCAACAGTATTTCAAATACCTTTGAGAAGTTACTCAGAATAGTAAAACGGGGGATAATTTGATATGTCATTTTTACTTCCACTTTTAAAAACAGGACAGGTTCTAGCTAACTTCCAGCAATTGGGAAAACCTTGGGTTTTAAACATAATATTGAAGATAACCGTTAGCGCACAATCTCTTATCAAAAATGCTGGAACGTTATCTGGCCCAGTTGTTAATTTTGGCTTAAGTTTTTTCAGGGCAGATAGTACTTCTGCCTCCGGTACGTGAGTTATATTAATGTTAGTATTATTATTATCATTTAAGTTATTCATGGTATACTGAGCATTACCACTGAGTGATGTATAATTTCCTGAAAAGAAGTTTGCAAAAGCATCCACAGTTTCTTTAGGCGTATTTAGCTGATTATTATTAAAGTTCATTAAGTTAGGTATTGCCGACACGTCACCTTTCCTATATTGAATGAACGACCAGAATGTTTTAGGATCGGACTTGATGTTTTCTTCAGAGAGTTTGACATAATTTGCATAACATAAAGTAGTTTTTCTCTTAAATTCAGCCCTCAACTGACTAAATAAATTGTAATCAAGATTGCTTCAAATCGAACGCGAAAAACGGTATTGTATTATAACTGAGACGAGAAACACATACATAAACAAAAATCATATAAAGAACCAAAGACCAAAGGGCATTAGGGTCCAACTTCGTTATTAGTGGTCAGATTTAACCGAGACAAACTTTGCTGTATTATAAATGTCATGTAGAATATATACGTAAAGAAAAATCGTTCACAATAGAAATGACAAAAGGATATTAGTATCTTACTTCGTTATTAGTAGTCGGATTTAGATGGGACGAACGGTATTATATTTAGGACACCTCATAGTATAAATACATAAACAAAAATTATATGCAATATGAATGACAAACAGACATTAGCGTCTAACTTCGTTATTAGTAGTCGGATTTATTTAGGACACACGGTATTTTAATTGGGGCACCTCGTAGATTCAACACGTAAAGAAAAATTTGAAGCAGTTTCTGAGTGTCATATTTTTGATATTTGAACGCGCGGAAATACTTTTAATTTAGTAAATAAATCAATTTTAAATCTTTAAATATTTTACTGTGAATAATATTATTTTATAATATACCAAATTAATTCTTTTTTATTATAAAATCATTTTTAAAGTTAAAAATTATGTCATAAATATTTGTCAAGAATATTACCATGTTTTCTTATCTTATTGATAACAACGCGTGCATTTAAACTCGTAATTATCATATTTTATCTTATTTTAATCATTGCGGTTTCCTGCTTAACTCAGATATATTGTCCATTGTTCAAATATCATCGTAAATAAAATGATAAGATTATTCCAAGAATTGCGGTGCCAGAAAGCTGAGATAAACTGATTATTGTTTAGACTTGATTTTTAATGCATCTATTGTTCGAATAATATACAAACAAATAATGTTTCTACGTCGGTGTGACGGTTAGCAGTGGGGATACTCCGCATTCTGTAAGACTATGGACAGTCGATAATTTAGTATTCAGCCAGCTTTTGATTGTTAAAGTTCTAGCCTACAGTGATTGTGCTACAGTTCTTAAAATGTAAGTCTCTTTTTTATTTTTGTAAATGATGTTAACATAAATAGCATACTTATAGAAGGTTTTTATTTATTCTAGTATCATCAGTCAGTCCTTGCAGTCTTCATCAGAGCTGTAGACCCTCACATTAATTTCTTTCAAGCAAAAGTGAGTTATTTTCAATTAATTTTAAACAAACTTGGCTAGTTTTTCTATTTTTCATTTTTTAATTTTTTTAATTTTCAAATTTAGGGGTGTTAGATATATAGCAGACTATTATAAGTTTTTATTTGTTCTAGTCACATCAGTCAGTCCTCGCAGAAGTCTTTTCAGAGCTCTAGACCTTCATAGGCATTTTCTCTTAAACAAAAGTGAGTTTTTTTTATTTAATTTAAATTAAATTGACTAGTTTTGTAAATTTAATTGAGTTGGATATATAGCATACTCATAGAAGTTTTTTTTATTCTAGTCACATCAGTCAGTCCTCGCAGTTGTCTTTTGAGAGCTCTAGACCCCCACAGGAATTTTCTTCTCTTAAACAAAGTGAGTTATTTTTTTTTATTTATTTAATACTAAATTAATATTCATATTAAATAACGTTTTTTAATTAATAAAAATAAATGAAAATTGTAAATAGTTATTAAATTTTTTATTTTAGATGGACTTAAAAACATTAAACGATTTTACCATTTTAGAAAACAACAATAAGGAAGTTATAAAGCTGTCTAATCTACTTATAGGCGAACCGCAAAAAATTGTAGAGGCAAGGATCGTTAAAAACAAACGATTTGGGGGAGAGTCTGTAGTGTTCGAGCTAGCAGATAAAATTGTGTTTCTGCCTACTGGAGTTACGGAGAACTATAGACCTTTTATTCATCATTTCCAAACCGAAAAATACTCGTTGATATTCCGAGGAACACTGAACACTGGAAAACCACACCCGGCTGTCAAATTCGAAATCGTTGAACAATAAATTAGTGAGTTATATATATTTTTATTTAAATATTAAGTGATACAGTGATTTTACATTTTATTTTTTCGAAATGGATTGTTTAAACGTACCTTTACATAAAATTGATGAAAAACTTAAATTTCTTTAACAAAATTATTCGCGTTCTTTGGCTAAACATTCAATTCAATTTATAAATCGTCACATTAGAAAATGTAGTCTCGCACTCAAAAGAATTCACGGTAGGCCAAAAACGGAAAATACATACCAAAATGGCTGCACTAAAACGTATGAAGTGTTTAATTAAATTAATACCACAAAATAGTCACATGGGAGCTGGGTTTATTGACAATAAGCGTAGCAGTAGGGTAATGTGGGAAAATGTTAATGCTATTTTTACCTCTCGCCCTTTAGATAAGAGAGGTATAGGAATCATGCTAAAAATTGGGTAGTGAGTTTTCAATGGATAAACACGTTTTAGGGTCCCTAGAATACGATTTTAATATTTTCGCGATGATGTCTGTGTGTGTGTTAGTGTGTGTGTGTGTGTGTGTGTGTGTTAGTGTGTGTGTGTTTGGATGGATGTTGTAGTAACGATAACTCAAAAACCACTGAATTAAAAAATTTGAAATTTTGCATACAGGATTCTGATACCCTAGATTAGATCTGATTAGATTTTGGTACCAATCGGACAACCGGAAGTGGCAGTTGCTATGGGTGATGACGCTATTACTATACAAAACGGCAATAAAGTTTTACACATTTATTTTGTATACTCTATAGTTTATTTTCGTATCATTAAATTTTTCAAAAGTTTTGCCATTGTTGCCAGATTTACAAAAAAGTAATTTTTTTTCATACTTTTTTGTGCTAACCTGTAAATTTTTGATTCAAAAATGGCGAGAGGTCATGTGTTGGCCACATCAGATTTTTAACAATAGAATCAGAACGGGGTTTATTATAAATTTAAGACATAAAGATATTGGAGCTTTTTTGGCAGACTCATTTCATTTATTCAAAAGTAGAATTAGCAAAATTTTAAAAACAATGCCTATGCTTAAAGTTAATACAACCTTTTGGGGGGATTTTGTGAAACAGTCAGCCGATAAGGAATTAATTGACGAAAATATTTTATCACACCTAATGCTATTGTGGACGTAGGAACGAATTTACACGAATGGTTTAATGATAATGTAGTTGACGTAATTTCCAATAAATTGTCAGGGTTCGAGGAAGAACAAAGTAGATGTGGATTTTCCAAAATTATTTTATTAGAAGTGGCAATAAATAAATACGAAATTGGTAACGGTTCGTCATACATTAAACTCCCAGTACAAATTTCCAATAAAAAGGCTTGCATCAATGTTCAAAACAATGATCGGGCATGCTTTTTATGGAGTATAGTCAACGCTATTCGTCCTGCAACAATTAATACATCTCTTATTTCATCCTATCCTCATTACAGCAGAGTTCTTAATACGCAGGGTTTGGAAATGCCTATGAAACTAAATCAAATTCCAAAATTTGAATCACTTAATGACATTTCTGTAAATGTATACGCTTTAGAATTGATAGAACACAAAGAAAAAACATTTTATACAGTAGTCCCCGTCAAATTAACTAAACACAAATTACCGCAACACGTTAATTTGCTTTTAATTCAAGACAAATACTTTCCAAAATTAAACGATTACGAAGCACCATCAGTCGATGAAGAAATTGTTGAATTTAAATACCACTACTGTTGGATAAAAGATATGTCAAAACTATTATCAAAACAACTAAATAAAATCTGATGTGGCCAACACATGACCTCTCGCCATTTTTGAATCAAAAATTTACAGGTTGACACAAAAAAGTATGAAAAAAAATTATATTTTTGTAAATCTGGCAACAATGGCAAAAGTTTCGAAAATTTTAATGAGATGAAAATAAACTATAGGGTATACAAAATATATGTGTAAAACTTTATTGCCGTTTTGTATAATAATGGCGTCATCACCCATAGCAACTGCCACTTCCGGTTGTGTGATTGGCACCAAAATCTAATCAGATCTAATCTAGGGTATTAGAATCCTGTATGCAAAATTTCAAATTTTTTTATTCAGTAGTTTTTGAGTTATCGTTACTACAACATCCATCCAAACACACACACACACACACACTAACACACACACACACACACACATACACACACTAACACACACACTAACACACACACACACACACAGACATCATCGCGAAAATATTAAAATCGTATTCTAGGGACCCCAAAACGTGTTTATCAATTGAAAACTCACTACCCAATTTTTAGCATGATTCCTATACCTCTCTTATCTGAAGGGCGAGAGGTAAAAAATCACATGAAAAAATTAATTTGTGATAGGTGCCTAAATTACTTTCAATGTCAAGAAAAATTTAACGCTCATGCGGTAATTTGTGAAAAAATGAATGATTCCAAAATTTCTTTTCCCAAGTATGACTTTGTCGAGTTTAAAAATCATGTTTACCAACAAAAAAATCCATTTGTTTTATATAGTGAATTTGAATCTATTCTCGAAAATTTTACAGATGTACCTAGACATAAAAATGTGATAAAAACATTTAAATATCAACAGCATAAAGCATATAGCGCGGGCTACTATTTAAAATGGTCTTTTGATGACAGTCTCTCTTATTACGATAGCCATCGTGGAGAAAATTGCACGGAGTGGTTAGCGAATCAAATGAAAAAAATTGCTAAATTTGTGAAATCAAACATGAAAAATATCGTTCCTATGGTGGAAAGTCCAAGTACTGTGACCGCCACCAAATGTCATATATGTGATAAACCCTTCAAGGTGTCTGGAGGAACAAAAGAACCAACAATCGTGAGAGATCATGATCATTTTACTGGGGCATTTAGAGGGTTCGCACACCAAGCCTGAAATTTAAATTTTAGAAAACAGTTTGTGGTACCCATCGTTTTTCATAACCTTTCAGGATATGATTCACACTTTATTATTAGAGATTTAGCTAAGCGGGGACGAATGAGCGTGCTTCCTTTAAATAAGGAAAAATACATTTCTTTTACTCAATATGACTCAGAGACAGATATTAAATTCCGTTTTGTTGATTCTTTACGTTTCATGAGTGCTAGTCTTGACGAATTGGTATCGACACTAAAAGATGACGATTTCAACATTTAAAAAAAATAATTTCAAAATTTAGACGCTGATAAATTTAAACTGCTTACAAAGAAAGGTGTTTTTCCTTATGATTTTATTGATAACATGAATAAATTAAACTTGACGGAACTTCCACCTAAAAAATACTTTTATAATAAATTAAATGATGAACATATTACCGATGAAAAGTACGCTCATGCGCAAACCGTTTGGCAGGAATTTAATATAACAAATCTCGATATATTACTTTTGGCTGATGTAATGGAAACTTTTCGGGAAACGGCATTAAAAACATACCAGCTTGACCCCCTATTCTATTATACCCTTCCGGGCTACACGTGGGATGCAATGTTAAAATATACCGGTTGTAAATTAGCTATTTTAAAAGATGTAGATATGGTGATGTTTATAGAGCAGGGAATTCGATTAGGGATCTCGGTCTGTTCAAACAGATATTCTCAGGCCAACAACAAGTACATGTCGGAATATGATCCTTCTAAACCAACGACTTACCTGCTCCATACAGACATTAATAATTTATATGCCTGGGCCATGTCTCAATTTCTCCCCTATGGAGAATTTGAATGGACAGACACTAATATCGATTTTACTACGATTCCCGACAATGCGCCAGAGGGGTATATACTAGAAGTAGACTTGGAATATCCTGAAAGGTTACAAAAAACGCCCAAAAATTTTCCATGTTGCGCAGAATATCGTGTTCCACCAGGTTCTAAACTCCCAAAATTAATGACAACCCTATACAATAAAGAAAAATATATTATTCACTATAGAAATTTAAAGCAAGCATTAGACCAGGGTCTCATATTAACGAAAATTCACAGGGTATTGAAATTTAAACAAAGCGCGTGGCTAAAGCGCTACATCGATTTAAACACTCGATTAAGGACTGCAGCCCGCAATGATTTCGAAAAGAATTTATATAAATTGATGAATAACGCCGTTTTTGGCAAGACCATGGAATCAATTAGACGACATAGATCCGTATCTTTAGTTTCAAAGTGTAATAGAATGAATGGAAAAGCCACCAAAGGGCTGGTTATAAAACAGTCAAAATGAATCGAAGTAAACGAGTCTCAAAAACGCTTACCTTCTTAGAGGATCCAAAATATAGTAGTAGCGGTATGGCACAAAATTGCATCCGATCGGGCCCGAATATATAAGTTAGACAAAACTGCAGCAACACGGTCACATTAAAACCGGCATGGATGAAGAGCGATATGTACAGCACGTTTTTTTACGAAGAAATCGAAAATTAAAGTAATTACATTCAAGGTCGCTTCAATAAGTGTTTTAAAGAAGCGCACTATTACCGCGAATCATAAGCGATTTGAGACAAAATAACCGCGAATATTTAAAATTAGAAAATAGGATTAATTCATTCTGGAACATTTCCTGCCCCACAAAAAATGTATATAAACATTTATTTTAAATCTATTAGAAAGTTTCCCCCAAAAATAAGAACAAAAAAAAGTTGAATTCAAATAAAAATAAAAAATAAATAAATTGAAATTACTATAAGAAACCCCAGGTAGAATATCATATAAAAAAAATAATACGTCTACTACTCAATAGGTAGTGGACACAGCTTTACCAAGGGTCGTTTTAGAACACAGTTTTGTGTTTTCACCGTAGCCACTCTCGCTATGTTATCGCTACCAAAATGCAATTGAGTAACCCGGCCTAACAACCATTTATTAGGAAGTAAGTTATCAGTTTTAATCAAAACTAACTTACCAATTTTGGGAGTGTTAGAAGGATCTAACCATTTGGCTCGCTGCTGAAGAGTGTGCAAATATTCTTTATGCCAGCGACGCCAAATATCGTGATGGATACGTTGTAATAATTGCCATCTAGAGAGACGATTCAGGGGTAACAATTCGAAACTAGGAACTGGAAATGCGATTAATGGTTCCATGGTCAAAAAATGACCAGGCGTTAAAGCGTTGATGTCGTCAACATCATTAGATATGGGAACCAATGGTCTAGAATTTAGAATAGACTCGATAAGCGTCAGAACGGTATAGAATTCTTCAAACGAGAGTATTTGATCACCTACTACACGACGAAGGTGAGTTTTAACACTTTTCACTCCAGCTTCGGCTAGACCATTAAAGTAAGGAGCTTCTGCGGGACTAGGAAACCATTGAATAGTTTCATTTGCGGTGGCCTGTTCCATAAGAGAGAGCAATTCCCGTTTTGCACCCATAAAATTTGAACCACAATCACCATACATCTGTGAAACTCTTCCACGCCTTGCAATAAATCGTTGTAAAGCGGCCAAAAACGTTGGTGTAGCTAAATCACTGGCGAGTTCCAAATGTACAGCCTTAGTAGCCAAGCAGATAAAAATGCAGAGATAAGCTTTACAACTTTTTATACCTCTGTATCGACTCATAGTTATACTAAACGAACCTGCAAAATCAACAGCAGAACGAGAGAGCGGTTGTACCTGAGACACTCGAGACAACGGTAAATTACCCATGGGGGATTGATAAGCGATAGGAGATGTTTTCCAACAACGGAGACATTTGGAAAGTAGTGAATTAATGGCCCGTTTTGAGGATAGGACCCAAAACTGTTGAGCAAGTAAAAAGTGAGTACTTCTAAAGCTAGCATGGAAAAACTTATCACGAATGTGACGAATGACAAGTGTAGTTAAGACGCTTTGTCTGGGTAACTATATAGGGTATTTAGCAGAATAAGATATAGTTGCATTATGCAGACGACCTCCCACTCTGAGAAAGTTTTTGTCATCTAAAAATACATTCAACTTGCGAAGGGGTTTAGAAAACCGTTTAGAATCAATTTCTTCCTGAAAGTGAGTATATAATTAAGTTTTCACTCACTCAAAGAACGTTTTAAAAAATGTTTTATTTACTGTTTACAAAGAAGGTTTATTGACTTTAATATTACAAATTATTATTATTGAACTTTAACAATTTGTCGTTCAATACCTATAGGTATTTCACAAGTAAATTATTTAATTAAAAGTGTATACTGCTTGAAGATTGAAATTGAAGTGAACCCTGAGGGGACTGCGTGTTGTCTATTTATGGCTTCGGTTTCTAGGCGGGTGGCATCACTTACGAGTCGGTGAACCTCTGAATGGGCCATTGTTCGTAGGGGATTATGGTAACATTTCTCCTTCCTCCTTAGAATGAAACTTCGTCCTCGAATCTTCCAATAGCTCCTGTATGGCAATGGCTTGTTGGGGTTGGATTCTTGGTCCAAACAACAATTTTCTGATTCTGTTTCTTTTCCTAATTATAACGTAGGAAATGAAAACTAAAAATGAAATTATTAACATTGTAGAAAGTACGCTGAGTCCAGTTGAAATTTGTGATTGTAGATTTAATTCTTCTATGGGTTGTATCTGACCATGTGTTTTAGGAATTTCTAATTTTTCTAGTTTTAAAGTATTTTGTGGTTCCAGTTTAAGTTTAACAATATTTGGAATTTGAATTTCTTGTTCAGTTTTGGGTGAAAGTTTGTATCCTAGAATTTCTAAAGTTTCGTTTGAAATTATAATACTGGATTGCGAAACTTTTTGATTTGCAACAGACAATGGTTCAATAACACCAAGTAAAATGACGTCATCTGTTTCTTGTATGAAATTTTCAGTAACCTGGGCTGTAGTGCAAGTCTTTACATTCGGAATTTGGCATCTTGAATTAATTCTGTTTTGGCATATAATAAAATCTGATTTCTGTGTGCAATCTACATACCATACATTGTTTGAATAATATCTGGCAGGTGGGATTATCATCACGTCATCTTGGTTTGGTATAGGGTAAATTTTAAAAGTTGGGTAAGAGCGTACATGTAGGATAGGTATTTTGAGGATTATGAGCATTTTCTTTTGGGTTACGCACACAAGAGAGTGTGAAAATTCAACTAATTCGTATGGGTGCTCATTGTTTAAGACTAGAGCATTTCGCGAATAGAGAGAAATTAATTTTGCTTGAAGAGCTTTTAATTCACTAAGTGTGAAAAGTTCAATATTTGTTAAATCTAATTGTGAAAGGGTTATAGTCCTAACTAATTTTTTAATATATTCGTTAATACTTTGTATTTCGAATATTTCATTAACTATAGCTAATTGTTGGGATATATGATCAACAATATTCCTAAGTACTAAATTATTATCATTTAACTTATCCAATAACGTATCGAATCTAGAATTAAAGGTTTCGCTAAAAGAAATTTGATTATTGTATTTTTTTATAATTTCGTTTTCTTTGAGTTCTATGTCAGTGATATGAGTCCTTAAAAATTCATAGTCATTGTTATCAACGTTACCGGTGATGTATTTAATAGCTGTTCCTAAAAAATTAAATAGTCCGCGTTTGTGTTGTTTTCGAGTTATTTTGTGCAAGTTGTCTTTTGTTTCTGAATATAAATGGTCGAATTGGTTTCTTAGTAATGAAAGTCCTGTCACGATCGGTGTAAATCTCTCGAAATTATGTAAACTGTCACTTAAAGTCGCTTCTAATTTTGAAAGATTAATTTGTAGAATATGTCTGTGGTAGTGGGATATTTCTTTTGAATTTCCCATCGGTTCGGGGTAATATCCATTGTTAGGAACAATTTGAACTTTGATAAATGACTTTAGAAGTGCTAGGCCTGTCCTGTAAAGAGATATTTTTATAAGTTTTTCGTAGTCTCTTTGCGTATTTAAGATGTGTGCTTGTTTGATTATTTTTGTCAGTCAGTCCTGTTATTTTAGTTTTGTTTTGCTTAGTAGGGGATATGTTATGATAGGGTGCGTCAAGCTTAGGTCTGTTTTTATTTTTCTTTACGTAGATTGTTTGTTTTTTAACATCTGGTATCGCCTCGGCGTTTTCGTTAATTTTATTTAAAGCTTTAGTTCGTTTATCTTTCTGTTTTTTGTATAAAAAATCTATAAACGGTTGGAGTTCGTCTTTATGTTTTTGATTGTATGTATCGTATACGGGTAAATTGAAATCAAAATGAATTTCTTCGGCGTATGGGCCATATAATATTGAAAATGGGGAAAATCTCGTGGAACTATGTATAGATTGATTATAAATTAAAATTGCATGGATTATTTCATCTAATGAATCGTGGGGGTTTTGGGATTTTAAAGTTCGAAGTTTTTCTATTAATGTGGAATGAAAACGTTCTATAGGAGAATTTGAAGAAGAATTATTTACTGTTGTAAAATGTACTTCGATTTTATGTAGGTTCATAAATTCTTTTAAGAGAGCGGAATTAAATTCTTTACCGCTGTCAAAAACTAATTTTTTCGGATAATTATGATGAGAGAAATAATGTCTTAATTTACTTAGACATGATACGGAAGCTTTGTCGGGTAATTTATAGCATTGGGCATATTTGGAAAATGAGTCGATTATTGTTAAATAATAATTTTTACTACATTGTAAAATATCTACATGAAGAATGTCGAAGGGTTTTTGACCAAGTAATGGACCTAATTGTGGTAATTGATAGGGTTGTCTTTCGTATTTATTTTTTAAACAAATTTCACATTTGTTAATAAAATTAGCAATAGTAGATTGCATTGAGGGCCAGTAGAATTTATGTCTGAGATGTTTGTAAGTTTCAACTATAAACATTCTAAATATGTTGGGTTTTTAATATCTATAACTGAGTTTTTTCGTGTACATCGCGTAAATGGAGAGGTAATTTTTGCGAAATTTGGTATGAAGCGTCTATAATAGCCAATTAATCCTAAAAATGATTTAATTTCTTTACTTGTTTTTGGAAGTGGGTATTTTTGAATAGCTTCTAGTTTTGCGGGATTTGGTTTGATTCCTTCTGGAGTCACAACGTGACCTAAAAATGCAACTTCTTTTGTCAAAAATTCAGACTTATCGAGTTGTACTTTAAGATTTGCGTCTTGAAAAGTTTTAAAAATAGTTGTAATGTGTGAGATGTGTTCTTGAAGAGATTTTGAAAATATAATTACGTCGTCGATGTAAACGAAACAGAATTTGTACAAAAATGGCCTTAGGAGATTATCCATTAATTTTTGAAAAGTGGCCGGGGCATTCTTTAGACCAAAGGGCATTCTAAGGAATTCAAAGTGTCCGTGAGGGACAGTAAAAGCGGTTTTCTCGATTGACTTGGGATCAAGTTCTATCTGGTGAAAACCTTGTGCTAAATCAAGGGTAGTGAAATATGTGGCTTTTCCTAAGTTGTCTAGAATCTCGTCTATTTTTGGAAGGGGATACTTGTCTTCGTTGAGTTTTCTATAGTCAATAACCATTCTGTACTTCCGCTTACCGGAAGAATCGAGCTTTTTCGGAATTATCCAAGTCGGAAAACTGTACGGCGAGATTGAAGGTCGAATGATTTTATCATCTAATAATTTGTTAATTTGTTTAGTAATTTCTTCTTGCATACTTTTGGGGTGTCTAAAACTACGAGCGTATATGGGGTTTTCATCTCTTGTTCTGATTTCATGTTTCAGCTGAGGTGAAAGATAAGTCCTTTTTTTCATCATAAAATATATCTTTAAATTTATAGCAAAGTTGTAGGATTTTATCTTTTTCCTCTGGGTTTAAATGTTGTGTTCTTATAATTTTTGGATCAAAATTTGAAGGTGTTTTGTCAGTATCGTAATTGTCTAATGATTCTACTTGTATTGGATCTAATTGCATTCTTTCATCTAAAATAATGTCTTCTATGTAACCGTCAGTTACATTGTGAATTGATTCAGGAAAAATGATATTATTTATTTTTGTTTCAGGTAATAATATTTCTCCGTTTTTAATATTAACTGGAATTTTATAAAAGAGATTTTGAAAAGGAATATCTAAATTAAATTTTTGTAAAGTTAAAATTTTTGTTTTATAATTTAATATTGCAGAAAATTTTTCTAAATCATGATTTCCTAACAAAATATCAAAATCTTGGTTCCAATTTGCAATTCGTGAATCAATTATTTCATTAATACCAATTTCTTTAAATAAATCTGTTTTTAAATTATAAGAATGTTTAGTCGTTTTGTTCATGGAAGTTAACGTGAAATCTTTTTCATAAATATGAGAGGGATTAAAATATGTTGATGCGTGGGGCGTTATAATAGTGTCTGATCCTCCTGAGTCTATTAGTACTTTTAATTTACTTCTAGGTAGGATAAAATAGGGTAGACGGGGGTAACTTTTAATATTGTTTAACATGATTGAGGGGGTGGAAATTCCTCTAACGAAGGGTTGTGAAAATTTGTTTCCGTTGGGGAATTTTCAGCATAACTAGTGCTGGGATAATCATTTAAAGATTCATTATTTTCTTCGTTCTGAGATTGAACGTTAAAATTATGTGTACGTCTAGTTGACATACTCATGGGTTGAGAAGTGCGTATTGTTTGTACGCCGCTCATGGGTTTAGGGGTAGAATTAAATTGAGGAGGCGTATAATTATTTAGCATCATAGGGCTTCTAAATTGATTATTAGAATTATTAGAATAATTATTTTGATAAGTTGGTTTATTGTATGCAAAATTCGTATTAGGAAAATTACCTTGTTTAAAATTATTTTGAGGTTTAAAATTATTGTTATTTCTGAATGTTGCATTATTGTTATTTTTATATTCAATTTTCGGTTTTTCTAATTTCGGTTTTGTATTCTGATTTCTTAAATAATTTTTGTAAGAGATTTGTGCTTCGCGATTATCATAAGAAATGCAGTGTTGTAACGCGCTTTCTAACGAGTCAAGTTTAAAATTAGATAAATGTTTATTATAGGGATAACTTACTCCCGTAGAGAATGAATCTAATGCTAATTCACGAAAATACGGTGCCTTAAATTGGGCAGTTTCCGCATTACAATTAAGAGAAATATTTTGTAACAAATCATTTAAATTTGTGGTAATTCTTTGGTGAAAATCGTCGTAATTTTCTGATGATTTTTGTACCGCATTCGTAAGTTGCGTGACTAAAATTCCTTCGGATCTCCGATCACCGTATTTTTCTAATAATGCTGGACGAACATCTGTCCATGAAATTTTATTTGCAAAATTCAAAAAATCGCGTGGTTCACCTTTAATTCGCGACAATATGTTTGCATTTACTATAAATATTTGTGGATCCGTTAAATTCTGTCTATTTAAAAATTCTAATAGATTATCTGCCGATTTTATGAATGTTGATAAATTTAAACCCGTAGAATATTCGGGCAGTGTTGAACAAAGACTAGAAATATCGCCGTTGCTGATCATACTTTCCGGAATAAGATTTAAATTTCTCGAACTAATCGGTTTTCTATTAAGAGGGCTTCTATCACGAAATTTAGGATTTTGTGAAATATCTAAATTCAATTCTTCTGCAGTAGAGTTTAAAAACGTGCTCATTAAAATAAAGAGTAAAAGGAAATTAGGAAAAATGTACTTACAGGAATACGATCAGTGTGATTGATTTTCTCTGCAGCATTCTTTCCTCAGATTCGTAGTGGACCTCTACCAAACAACTGAAGTTGACCAGGAATGAAGATTATTCTGTGTAGTGGATCCTGTTCGCAGCGCCAATAAAGTTTTCACTCACTCAAAGAATGTTTTAAAAAATGTTTTATTTACTGTTTACAAAGAAGGTTTATTGACTTAAATATTACAAATTATTATTATTGAACTTTAACAATTTGTCGTTCAATACCTATAGGTATTTCACAAGTAAATTATTTAATTAAAAGTGTATACTGCTTGAAGATTGAAATTGAAGTGAACCCTGAGGGGACTGCGTGTTGTCTATTTATGGCTTCGGTTTCTAGGCGGGTGGCATCACTTACGAGTCGGTGAACCTCTGAATGGGCCATTGTTCGTAGGGGATTATGGTAACATTTCTATATTGAGTAATTTGGACCAAAACAAGGAGGGCAGAATGCAACTCATCTGTAGAGAGTAGACCGCAACGTTTAGAATGAGGGTGTTGACAATTGTGAATAAAGCGTAAGATAAGACTTAAAATATTTTGGACAGCAGTTAAAGAAGAATGATTTTCTAACAATGCGATTACGAAACTCTTTTCACTGGGATTCGGCAGCATTGAAAATAGGGTCGTTTTACGTTCTTCTTCTTTGGGAAGTGTTACATCAATAGCAGAAGACGGAAAGGAAGGCCAAGAATTTTCATTACCGTAAAGAAAGTCAGGACCGGTTAACCAAAATTTGAAGGCTAAGAATTGTGATGGGAGAGCTCCTCGCGAAGTTATATCAGCGGGGTTAATAGTAGTATTTACATATGACCAATTTTCTGGCGGAAGATTGTTTTGGATATAAGAGACTCTATGAGCGACATAAGTTTTCCAACGATCAGGACAACCTACCTTTTATCCAATGCAGTACGATTTGAGAATCACACCATGCACGAATTGTAACACACTTAATTTTCGGACAAAATATATTTTTAACATACATCATAAGTTTGGTCAGCAGAACGGCTCCACAAAGCTCCAAACGTGGGTTAGTAAGTTTTTTGGTAGGTGCAACTTTTAACTTGGAACAAACAAATGCAACTTGAACTGCATCAGTTGCATCTTTTACACGAAAATATATGACGCAGCTATAGCCTCGTTCACTAGAATCACAAAACCCATGAAGTTCAAACTGATGATTAAAAGAAGAAATTAAAGTAGAATATTGACGGGGAATTTTTAAATCAGCAAGCATCGGTAATTCCGACTGATATTTATTCCAAATGGAACTATGTCCCAATCTAAGCCAGTCCGCCATAATTTCTGAATTAAATGCTTGCAATAAAAGGTGATGGGTGAAATAAAGCCTAACGGATCATAAATTCTAGCAAGTTCGGAAAGAAGCGTGCGTTTTGTACAAGGTTTATTTCTAGCAGAATTTACAAGAAAAGAAAAAGTCAGAAGCGGGTAGATCCTTTAATAAATCAAGATTATTACTAGACCATTTATGAAGCTGAAATCCTCCTAGTTCCATAAGAGAAACCAACTCAGAAATAAGTTGTTTCGCTAATTGCAAAGTAGAGCATGAAAAGACAAAATCATCAATGTAGCAATAATTTTCGATTACATATGCGGCTAGGGGAAAATTATGCCCTGCATCTTTTACTAATTGTTTGAGGACTCGTAATGCTAAAAAAGGTGCACTACTAACTCCATATGTTAATCGAGTTGATAATCTTGGAAAGGATTCGTTGGTAATCACGATCAGTAGAATTCAGTAAGATCATTCTGTACATTTGTTTAATGTCAGCACACACAGCAAAGGCATTAAGCCGGAAAAATAATAGAATAGCACATATGTCTTGTTGTAATTTAGGTTCAACAAATAGACAATCATTCAGAGATTTCTGATTGGGCAAATGAGCGGAAGCATTAAAAACAACTCTTAATTTTGTGGATATACTGTGCGGCTTGACCACACAATGGTGTGGAATATAATAAGCATTAGAAGAATAAAGCGACTGACCGGAAATTAATTCCATATGGCCGAGATCTAAAAACTCCTTCAAAAAACCAAATATTCTAAGTACAAATTATCGTTTTTTAGCAATCGACGTTCGAGCGAATAAAATCGAGATAAAGCAAGGTCTCGAATATCAGAAAAAGGCGGAGGTTCACTCTTAAAGGGCAGCGACACAATATATTTACCTTCACTATGTTCATGAGAATCGGAAAATAATTGTTCACAAAATTCATCATTAGAAAAGGTCGTAGTTTCTGGTATTTTCTCAGCTTCCCCAAAAATTTATCAACGTGTTGTTAAGCTCTCGCAAACAAAAGGAATTACAGAAAAAGTTTGACATAACACGTCGAGGTATAGAGGAAGCTTTTCCCAAAATCACGTAACCAAAAATTGTATGAATCGCAGCAGGTTCAGACAGGTTTCCGGTAACATGTCTATTTAATAATATTTTGGGAAATACATCTGCTCCTAATAACAGATCGATAGGACCTGGAGCAAAAAAGTTAGGATCAGCAAGCTTCAGATCCAAAAGATGAGACCAATTATTAACAGGTAATTGAGAATCAGGAAGATTATCACAAATTTGATTCACAATAATAGCGCCTAAAAGTATTTTAGGTTCAGATTGATTAAGAGGTTTGCACGTTAGAGCTATGCGGGCGGTGTCTAGAGTAGATATCATTGAATCTAAACCTCTAATATCTACAGAGAACTGGGTTTGAGCAAGATTTAAACTATGAGCAGCTCGCTTAGAAATAAAAGAACTCATACTTCGGGAGTCTAATAAGCAGCGATAGGATCGGTAAATTCCTCGATTATCAAGGACATCGATGAGGGCGGTAGCTAATAAAACTCGACTTGATTCGATTACTCCTTGAGCGGTAAGAATTTGATTGCCTGGAATATTAGAAGATGAAGAAGAACTAGTTAAGTTTGGTATAGTCGAAGACGAAGGAGATAAGCGGTCAAAAGAGCGTGGATTTTGCGATGATTGGCGATTAAAATGTAACAAGCTATGATGAGTTTTTGAAGAACAATATCTACAACCTTAAGTACTTTTGCAAGACCTTAGGTCATGAGAACTACTCAAGCAATTATAGCACAAACGGTTAGATTTACAAAAAGCGTGTCTTTTAGAGGGTGACTTTGAAGCGAAATTTTGACATTTATAAAGCGAATGATTTTCCTTGCAAAGGATACAATTGGAACTAGGCGATTTCGTATTAGTAAAAAATGAACGCGGGCGAGGTGTAATATTTCTAGGTTTAATTTTCATATTTAAATTTGAGGGTGAGTCCGAATCAATATTGTCGTAAGCTAAGTATTGTTCGTTTAAGAATTTAATAAGATCTTTATAACTAGGAACCTGACAAGAGGGATGTTCAAATTCAAAACGTAATTTAGTTTCATTATCAAGTCGTTTAAGCAACATCATGGCTAGAATAAAATCCCAATGTTGAACAGGAAACCCTAAGATTTCTAGAGCGGCTATATTTTCTTTGAAAATATCGAGTAATTTTTCTAAAGCATGCGGATTATTGGATTCAATTTACACGTACTGTCAATCTCATTCCAATGAGCTTGTGCACATTTTCGAGGATTTACATATATTTCTTTTAAAATATCATACGCTAATTTATAATTATCAGACGTTAAAGGAAGATGCCGTACTAGGGAATATGGTTTTCCTTCCAAGCAAGAGAGTAAGTAATCAAATTTTTCAATATTAGATAAATGAGCTTTATCATGAACTAAATTATTAAAGTGATCTATAAATGAGCGGAAATTTCTATAATCACCACTAAATTTCTTTAATTCAATCACCGGCAAACGAACGTGAGAAGAATTCGGATCAATATTAAATAGTGTTGAATTATGAAAAGCAGTGTTTTGAGAAGCAGGTACCTGTTGAATATCAACGTCAAATAATTCAGAAAATAATGCTTTAATTTTGTAATATTCTTCTAAAAACGCATTTTTAATTTTATCTTCCCCCTCAGCGTCTTCAGGGATCGCAAACAATGTGGCAAGAACATTATTGTGATGTTTAAAAAAATCATATTTGAGATTATCAACATCTGCACATCTTACTTTGAAAAGACTTTTATTTGAGTTATCACTCTTTGTTTTGTCAGCGAGCATACTAATTACGTTTATTTCATTTAAGCATGAATTTCTGAGCGTTTTATATTTAGTAAGTTTATCGGCCATTTTAATAAATTAAAAATTAAATGCCAATTAAAAACCAAAAACTAAAATTTAAAGGAATGAAATTTTATTTCAATCAGCTGTTATACTAGCTGTATCAAACGAAAGGTCAACAGTCGGCAAAAAGGCGGGCGTTTTGTTTTTTAAATTTTACTAAATAATCGATGTGGTAGCGGAACAATGTAGAAAGCAACAATATTTGATAAACAAAGCGAGAGTTGGCGAAGAAGCGGAAATAAATACGATTGATTGCAACCTGTGTACACTATCGATATCGAATAAGCGCGTGCCCGACTCAACAAAAACGGCACAAATATGTCTACCTGAGAAATGTTTGCGGTACGATCAAAATTTAATTATTGAAATGATTTTTTTTTTTTTTTTTTAGCAAAATAAATAATTTTTTAGCAGAAAAATGCTTAATTTGAACAGATATGCAATAATTTTTAATATCGCTTTTGATTTTTTTAAAAATAGTGAAAATTTAAGGAATCAAATTTATAATAAAAAAATCCCCAAAGTTGAATTATGCAATAATTCACCTCTAACTGTTTATTTAAGAGCTCGAAGGACCAAAAAAATTTAATAGAATGAATGGAAAAGCCACCAAAGGGCTGGTTATAAAACAGTTAAAATGAATCGAAGTAAACGAGTCTCAAAAACGCTTACCTTTGATTGCACAAGTCTTCTTAGAGGATCCAAAATATAGTAGTAGCGGTATGGCACAAAATTGCATCCGATAGGGCCCGAATATATAAGTTAGATAAAACTGCAGCAACACGGTCACATTAAAACCGGCATGGATAAAGAGCGATATGTATAGCACGTGTTTTTACGAAGAAATCGAAAATTAAAGTAATTAAATTCAAGGTCGCTTCAATAAGTGTTTTAAAGAAGGGCAGGATTACCGCGAATCATAAGCGATTTGAGACAAAATAACCGCGAATATTTAAAATTAGAAAATAAGATTAATTCATTCTGGAACACAAAGTACGAGGGGAGGTATGGGGCAAAAAATCTAATAGCTAGCCCGCGATTTCAAAATCGAACTATTTTCGACGATGACCTGATGGCTATCGAATTAAAAAAGGCCGACTTAATTTTTAATAAACCATTGTACATTGGCATGGCAATTATAGACATTTCCAAAATTTGTATGTACGATTTTCATTACAATTTTATGCTTCCAACAATGGGAGTGGAAAATTGTAATTTAATGTATACCGATACAGATAGCTTTATTTATGAACTGAGTTGTAATGACGGATATGAGGAACTTATTAAAAAATATATAGCAAAATTTGATACGTCTGATTATCCTCCAGATAACATTTACAAAATTCC
The DNA here is from genome assembly GCA_963243735.1 of Neocrepidodera transversa. Lineage (NCBI taxonomy): Eukaryota > Metazoa > Arthropoda > Insecta > Coleoptera > Chrysomelidae > Neocrepidodera > Neocrepidodera transversa. Next base: position 24,468,220 of record OY725349.1, on the reverse strand, counting down.
GCAGGTTAATAAGAAAGTTCTGGTTTTAATGAAGGACGAAGGGTGTGGACGAATCATGACACATTTCGTAGGATTACGGTCTAAAATGTACACATAAATTGCAGGGTGGTAAATATGTTAAGAAGTGAAAGGGAGTTAAATACAATGTTGTTAATAATAAATTAACATTTGAAGATTACGTTAATTGTTTAAATAATGTCACGGAAAAAACTATTGTCCAACGTACTATTCGTTCCTTCGCCCATAGGGTATTTAGCATCGAACAATCAAAGATCGCTTTAAGTGGGGCAGATGATAAAAGAATATTAATTCCCAATTCGACTGACACGCTTCCGTTGGGCTATATGATAAATTAAAAATGACATTTATTGCTTCAGTCTCAAACATCTATTCATGATTTGTAATTGCCAACATTCATACAATCCAATTTTAAAATATTAAATTCCTGTATCACTTATTATTTAAAAAAAAATATATGTATAACTTATTATTGTAAATATTTATATTATATTATAAATGTAATTTGATTTTTTCTTTTTTATGTTTTAATTTAAAAATTTATTATTGTTTTATTTGTTTGTTTGGTAAATAAATTATTATATTTATTTCTGTTTTGTTTCATTATAACTAAATATATAGCACTTGTACATGTTGAAACATGTCAAAAACGATACAAGATAACGTCATTTTAACGTTTAGCTTTTTTGATGCGTGAAAAGCGTCAAATTGCGTCATATTTTGTCATTTTTAACGTGTTATTTTTACTGCTTCTCTTATGGGAAATATGTGTATTTTGACTAAAATAGTTGACAATTTTACGCATCAATGAAGTTGAACGTCAAAAATATTTTAAGCAACGTTTAAATGTAACGTTTTAAACATGTTTGACGTACAGTATATTGTTAAAAATATAAATAAAAAATAACAAGTCTTTTTAAATTTTTATTAATTGATTACATATTTATATCTAAATCATTAATAATTTTTTTTTTCAAAAGTAAATATATTCTCTAATAGCTAAATTTAACATTTCATTTGATGATTGGCAGAAAATATACAAAAATTCAAGTGGATTTAAAGCACATTCATTATTTACATAGTGATTTTTAATTAATTTAACAATGTTATAATAATAAGCACAGAAATCTAGTCCTTCCAACATTGAAATTCTATATGGTATCAGGTTACAATCCAGGAAGAGTATTTTGGTCACATCGGCTTGATGTAGGAGAAATTCAACATTATGCTTGCGAACTGACAGCATTTTAACATCTTCATAAACCGTTTGACTGACTTTAGCATAGTCTCCACAAGGAAAACTTATTGGTTCATATTCGTCTGGTAACTGACTTAATGGAGCATTAAAAAAATCGTCCATTTTATTTTGTAGAATATCAACAAATGTACTCCACTCAAAGGTACTAAACGATATTTTATCAAACTTGTGTCTTTGATTTAAAATAATTGCCGGAGTGAAGGTTCTTGCAGGACTTATACCACAGCTGACATCTAACGCATCTAGAGAATATGTCGTTTGAAGTAGGTAGTGGTTTTCTAATTTTGCAGCATTCTCGTACATTTCCAACACTTTATCTAATTCACGATCGTAATCTACGCTGGATACTGGTGTTAGAGTTACTTCAATCTCACTCTCCGTTTCATATCCGCTATCATCGTTTGAAATGCGTTGACATTTGACAGGTTCATCGTGTTGAATCATGTTGTCGTAATTGGTGATTGCATCTAAATTTGGCATATCACGTCGTCTACTAGCACTAACGAAGGCCATACTGTTCACTATTTTATTTCTTTCTGTTATTACACTTTTCGACTTAAATTATTCAACCAGAATGAGACACAAATCGATCGGGAGATGGTATTTATAGATGTAACCCCACCCACCGTAATTTTTTTATATTGACGTTGGTGGAAATAGCAACGTCGTTTCACAAAAGGCCCCTAAATCGCAGAAATTTGTTCGTGTTTTACATTGATTTCTTACTAAATCGGCAGTTTCGATCCAACTGTTATGTTTCTTATCGAGGCCAAGCCACTTAACGTATATCTTTTTGCCTTTTCTCCGTAGAATTTTTTCAACTAAATAAATGTCGGGATTATTGGTTTTTTGTAATTCCTCTTCGTAGAAAGCTCCTTTAATTGGTGCACCGTGCATATCTTCTAAAAGATATGTAATGGGGTTAGTTATTTTTACTTTGATAATTTTAAATAATTCAGTCGTCCAATTTGCCGTATAACCTTTTCCGAAAAAATGTTTCGCTTTGCAGATGCGTACAATAACGTCAACTTTTAATTTCCTCGGACCAGCAATTTTCAAATGGCTGTAATATTTTCGAAGAATTTTCTGTTCATTGGATTTGTTTACTTCTACAGGTTTAAATCTCGTTTTACCATGCTTATTGTCAGTAGATAGAACGTCCTTTAACTTTAACGGTTCTGTAACTAACGACAATGACGTTTAGATTGTGACAATTGTACAAGAAATCAACTTGTTAAATTTTATTCTAAACGTCATCACCTTTAGTTATTGAATCTTTAAAGTTAAAGAACGTTCTATCTACTGACAGTTAGTCTCGTTGTATTGTTGTGTAATTTTCGGTAATTCATTCAGCCATTTATAAGTACCATTTAAACTGAAATATTTATATAGTTTTGATTTCAAGGTACGGATTACCCTCTCAGCCATTGAAGCTTTTATAACGGATGACGTGTTATAGTGATTTATATGGTGTTTTTCCATAAGTTTTTGAAATTTTGCGTTGAAAAATTCTGTTCCTTATATTATATGACGCCATTTCCATCTATTAGTACCCTTCATACGTCCGGAGTATCTTTATGAATACCTGTCATATTTAAAATTGACTTGTAATTTTCCAAATCTTCCTTGGTATAACTTTCAGGTTCATCGTAAAATATTAGTTCATAAAGGCCTGTAGTTCCATTCATATATTGACCCTGCGTTATGATGTGATTACGTAAATTAAAATCTAAATCTTTTCCACCGAGCAACCATTTCGAATGAGTCGAATCGTAAACAGGACCATATACTTTATCTATTTTGTCACTGTTATTCCAGAAATCGGTGATGTATTTATGTGACATTAATGGCTATTGATCAGTATAATCTTGTGTAATATTTTGAGTCCCATCATCTTCATCCTCGCTAAACACCTCACCTTTAGAATCATCACTTTGAGTCGCGGCCACATCCTCCAATGGAAGAAAAGATATATTTCGATCTTCATAATCTTTCAGCTGTTTCTCTTCTTCGTCTTCCTTTTTAAATATCGATCGTTCTTTTTTTTCTTCTTTTTTGATGCGGTTAAGAGCGCCAACGGATTTGTGTAGGATTTTCGATGATTGAACGATTTCCTGAAGAGATTCCGAAATTGGCTTAAATAGTTTATTGATGGATTCATCTTGTTTTGTTTTTTCTAGTTTTAAAGCCATGTACTTTTTTCGAACGGATCGTGCAAGTTCGGCAATTTTCCGTTTGCGTGTGGCCACTGCAACTCGATCGTTTGACATTATGATACAGACTGACGTTTATCATCCTTTGTATCTATTTTAATGTACTTGTCAAAGCCTTTGCGATATCTTCCCTTGTTAAGATTAAAATCTTTAACTATGACAAGAGCACCATATCTATTATTCCAACACTCGGCGCACATATTTCTAAATTTCTCAATACGATACATGTTCGTCAAATATATGCCTTAAATTTGTATTGTCTTGTTTGAATAGCACAATCAAGTTACAATTATCTCGTATTAATTGCTTAGGTATTTTACTATAAGTCTGACATAGATAGGACGCATCAATATCTTTATGTCTACACATGGAATAGTACTCGGTAATTTTCTTTTGTCCGTCACAAGCCACATCGTCAAATATAAAGACTGAATTTGGTTTGGCCTTGTTGGGATTTACAATTTCCGCGTTGTCTTTAAAGGGATAGTAACCAACGCCTCGGAACTTGTTTTAATACCTCTTGAAGCATTTAATATTTCGGTTGATATAAGGACTTTGAATAGACGTAAACGTTTTTGAATCTGACTCCGTTTGGATGATAAAGTAGCGATAGCATTACGTTGGTTTTACCATAACCACTGGGGCCACAGATGACTGCTCTAAACGAGTGGGGTAATAATTTACCATGTTTACCAATTCCACCTAGTTTGGAGCAAAAAAAATCCAAGTTTTCGATCGGAAGTGTCTGCTCCTGTTGAACGACTTTCATGGTGAGTGACGCTATTCAATGTTATATATGTTATATGTTATATGCAACATCAGTTCTAATGTTCCTGTACCGGGGTGAAGGTGTGTTGAATTCTCTAATCAATCATCTTCCCTTTGAACTTCACGTTCCCGGCTATCAGTAGTGCGGACCAGGTACAAAGCTTCAAAAGCGGTTAGCACGTGGAGATCCGGGTATTAACCCGTTGGATGTCGCTTGTAAGGCACACGATATCCAGTATTCGCAACACAAAAGTTTGGAAGAGCGTCATAAAGCCGATTTGGAGTTGAAAAACAAGGATTGGGAACGCGTTAAATCAAAGGACGCAAAGTTTGATGAACGTGCAGCAGCTTGGGCTATAACGAATACGATGAAAGCTAAACGAAAGATGGGTCTTGGTCTTGGAGACGCAAAGAAATCCTTTAGACGTCACATTTTGATGAAGGTTAAAAAATCCCTGAAACCGGCATCTACCTTGAGCAAAGCAGCATCGAACGCTTTAAAAGTTGCAAGAATTGTGGTTAAGAAAGCTGGAGGTAAAAATAAAGTAAAACTACCTAGAATCATACATATCGAAGGTGCAAAATCTGGTGGATTTTTACCGCTAATTCCTCTGTTTGCTAGACTTAGTGCCCTAACTAAGGAAAGTACTACGATAACAGAACTTGTAACGCCTGTCCAGTCGCATAATGTATGCAAAAGAAAGACTAATGATATAAGCAATGTTATATTTATATCGTACATAAATCAAAACACAAAAATCTCAAGAAGTCTTGGAGACGCAAAGAAATCCTTTAGACGTCACATTTTGATGAAGGTTAAAAAATCCCTGAAACCGGCATCTACCTTGAGCAAAGCAGCATCGAACGCTTTAAAAGTTGCAAGAATTGTGGTTAAGAAAGCTGGAGGTAAAAATAAAGTAAAACTACCTAGAATCATACCTATCGAAGGTGCAAAATCTGGTGGATTTTTACCGCTAATTCCTCTGTTTGCTAGACTTAGTGCCCTTGGAGCATTAAGCGGAGGAGCTGCCGGTATAGCCAAAACAGTCATCGACGCAAAGAAAGCTCAGAAAAAATTAGACAACAAAGCCATGGAATCGGGCAAAGGACTGTACTTGAAAAAGAATGCTAAAGGTGGTATGGGTCTCTATTTGAAGAAACAACAAAAAAACTTTTAGTAAAGCTGCCAAATAGACCGCTGTACGATAGGGATCTAGTAAGTTATGCAAAATTAATGAAATTACCCTATTTTAGAGGAGTGTTTATGCAAGACACTTTACCTAAAGCCGGCCCTCGACAGCGAGAATGTTCCATTATAAATTTAGATGTGCCACGAAATGTAGGAACGCACTGGGTAGCATATAGAAAGATAAATAATGATGTTGAATATTTTGATTCATTTGGTAACTTGAAGCCGCCGAAGGAACTAGTCAGATATTTAGGACCGACTATTAGAATTTTCTACAACAACGATCAGTATCAAAACTATAATCAAATCAACTGTGGACATATCTGCTTGAAATTTCTATATAATGGATTTCGTTGACACAACAGGATTACGTATTCCTATGAGACTATTGACACGCATTCCCGTAAGGATTTCCATTCAGAATATTCGTCCAAATTAACTACAACAAATTTGGTGTGATTTGCCTCAAGAATATAGAGATAATATTCTACTCAATCAACATTTACCATGTTTAAAACACTACAATACAGCGACGAGCACTGATCATTGGGATGGACGGCCTCAGCCTAAATCTAAATGTTTTTTATGTATGAATAAATAATATTATTAAATAACTCTGCGTATTATTTAAGTCCTGCTAGTACGTACCATTCATCAGTCACGATGTCGCAGCTGTTGAGAGTGAACAGCTACAATCACATATTCTCCTTTACTCCTCAAACGCCCATTGTTTTAGATTCAAAAAAGGACTATGAATTGGCTCTAAGATGTTTTAAAAACAACAAGTTGAATGTAATCAAATTTCCTACTGGGTGCTATGAAATTGAAGATATTGAAAAATTCATACAGAAACAGATAGGACTTGAAAAATCATCATCTAATCCTGATGAAACGTTTTCGCTTAAACCGAATAACAACACTCTAAAGTGTGAAATCTATAGTAAATACTATAGGATTTCGTTCAACGAACCCAACAATATTGGTGCTTTATTGGGATTCTCTCAAAGGAGATTATCGCCTGGTACACTGCATTCTTCAGACCTACCTGTCAAGATTATAAAAGTATCAACCATACACTTTGACTCTAACATTACGTGGGGAGCTTTCGATGGAGACAGACCTACCACACAATCTACGAGTTTGCCATAAAAGTTGATCCTGGATACGCAATTGACGAGACGCCCTCTAACCTACCATTTTTACCAGTTATCCCACGCCGCGAGATAACAAACATAACCATACTAACTTTCGACCAAGACGGCGAACCTGTGAATTTCAGAGGCGAAAAGAGTATCATTGTATTGGAACTTCGAGCATCTAGGAATACATGGGGTTAGTTATAGATAAAAGAATACATCCTGCTGCTAAAGCGTCAGTTGCAAAAAATTCTTCCATGAAACGAGACGATCGTCAGCTAACTCTTGCAAATAAATTGTTTCTACGTTCCCTTGGATACACCGTCATAGTTTAGCCATAATGCCTCAATATAAGAGACGAAGGATCGGTGATGATAATCAAGCAACATCATCATCAGCAAATATTCAAGCATCACCAATTTTCGATCTTTACCGTTCACCAATATATGATGAATCTACACGTAAAGCAGAATATAGATCGTACACTCCATTCGTTAGAGCATTCAATAATAGCGATATAGTGGAATTTAGTGTCAATCAAGTCGATTCGTTTTTTGCTATGAACCAAACGTTATTAGAGATCAAAGGAAATTTGGTTGTAGTCGGCGACGGAGATGTATCATTAGCACCAAATTTTGGAGCATTTCTCTTTGATTCTTGCACCTACACCGAGAGTGCCAGAGAAATAGAAACTGTTCGTTATCCTGGCATTATAAGTACTATACGATCTCTGCTATGTTACGACCCAGATGACTCTAGACACATGTGTATAGCCGGCTGGAACTATGCTAATGCCACTTAAGCATATTTTCAACATTTTTAATGACTATTCAATGATTAGATGTGGCCGACAAGTTCGTGCTCGAAACGACAACGATTGTATAATTATCCAAGAGAAAAATGTCGGCACTGTTACAGAAACGACTACCACTGTAAAAATCGCAATTCAAAGTATCGAACTTAAAATTAAACACATCTGACGAAATAAAGGAACAACTTATGAAAGCCATACAAATGGATAAGCCTATATTGATACCGTTTAGGAAATGGAAATTGAATAAGCTGCCGTCAATTACGAAGGATTCAACCAGAGAAATTTGGTCTGTTAAGACTACTTCCTCAGTGGAACGTCCTCGCTATACAATCGTTTATTTCCAAACGAATCGACACGACGATGCGAAAGCCGATCCTACAGCCTTTGATCATATTAACATTCAAAGCATTCGATTGTCTTTAAACGGTGAATACTGGCCCAACGAACGAATGCATTTGGATTTTGAAGGTAATCATTTTACCGAAGCCCACTTCAACTATACGGAATTCTATCCAAGCTATATGAATTCCACCAAGAAGCGCCCTCTATTGGACTATGTAGCATTTAAGAATCATACTCTGTTTGTTAACGATTGTTCAAAACAAGAAGAAACCATGAAATCGAGCACCGTTGATGTGAGATTGGAGATTGAAGCTACAAAAATATTTCCCGATAAAACCAGAGAATACTGTACTGTTATTCACGACAGTTTAAATGAGTACTACCCCCTCTCCGAAGTTATGAAAAATTTAAATTAAATTGATGAAAACATTCATCATTATCGTAGTTTAGATCCATCCGTCATGAGAATCGCACTTGTTGAAATACAAGGTTTTGATATCGAAGGCATCTTCCATCCAAAGGAGATGACCATCGAAATTGGTGGTCATAGTTCAAGTTTCCTCTTTAAATCGCCATTTAGTATCTACTGAATTTTAATTGAACTATAAAGTGAAAAATACTTGGTAAAACAATTTAAAGAACTGAAAAGAAAAAAATGACCTGGCGGATGTGCGTTCTATGAAGGAACATAAATATGAGACGAAAAAATGCATTTTTTAACAAAACTAATAATAGCACAGATAAAAATATTACAATATCAAATATCACAATTCGTATATATACTTAGATATATTAAAAAATTTTGAAATGTAACGAACAAATTTTTTAATATCGATGAAGATAATCGAACACCGATAGAAATAATTAAAAGATGAAAAATGTATTTCTAACAAAACTAATACAATCGCACAGATAAAAATAATAAAATATCAAATATTACAATTCGCATATATACGAAGGTATGGAACCCCTAAAAATGAGGGAATGCTTATGAAAAAATTATATTTATAAATATATTCATAATTGTTGGTAAAATATACGTAACAATAAACATCAAAAAATTGCATGTTCATAGGTCAATTGAAAGTTAAAAAAATCCTTCGGGTCAAAATTTTGTAAAAAAAATGGTGAATTTGGTGGCTTCTCAATCCTACTTTTTTACCTCTAATGATACCAATCTAATGATGAAACGGTTATATCTAATTCACGTATTGGGGAATTATGTATTTAACCAGTTAAAAATTTAAACACACTCTTAGACTCTTGTTAACATGTTGATGATGTATACTCGAGAAGTACCAATAACAGATTTAAAATCTGGAATTGAACACCTTTCTCAATAGTTTTCAATGTGGGTTTTGATGCAGAGCATGAAACAGTATATGGAATGGGGAAATTTTATAGCGAAGAAGAATGTACAACCCATGCGGAAAAATATAGAAGAGGAGAGGAAATTTGCGATTTTTATCTCGACAAATCTTTGGAGCTACAAGATTTTGGTAAACAAACTTGTTGAATTGAAATTACAGAATTATCTGTATAGATTAAAAAAATATTTATCCGCAACAATTGGAGAAGTTAAATCAATAGGATTGATTAAAATACGGCCATATAAAAATTATTTAGAAATCATAATTTTACTCTAGAAAATTCATATTTATTTCTCGCGCTATATTTTAATTCAGGTATAATTTTTTTAACATCAAGCATCTCCATATAAAGAACTGCTGACCTAATCTTTAAAATGGAACTGGTTTATGACCTATATTTCTCGCGACGAAAGTGAGTTTAATGAATTTTAACTGTAAAATGGTTAATATCAGAATATCATATTTTATTTAATCTGACTATGAACATATTAAATCCGAAAATACGAATTAAATAACAGCGTTAAATATATTTCAGTTATTTTTTTTGTTTAAAATACTAGTAAAAGGTTTAAACTAATTAATTATTAATACTATAATCCTAAACAATTCCTGGCTTAAAAAACACGGAAACAGGTGTTTATTTAATTCGCCAGATGGTCGCCAGATGTGACATGTGGCCGGAAGTGCACATTTGTACCGCCATTACCCCGTTGACGCCAGATGGTCGCCAGATGTCTGACTCAAGGACCGGAAGTGCTCCATTTGTATGCCAGATGGGTTGTTTTGCGCATGCGTGGTAAATATGTTTTGTAGTATAAAGGGTACTTACAAGTCTAGACATCTTCAGTTATACGCAGATATTCTATCCCTTACCGGCTCCTAAGTTTGTGTCTAACTAGCCTGTATCCGAGAATATTTACTGAAATCACCTGTGCTAGTGAATAACATGGATAAGTATACAATTATAAGAAATACTATTAAGAAGGTAAAAAGGTTTAATTTAAATGGTCGTTCGATAGACTTTAAAATAAACCCTGCTCCGAAAAACAGCGATCCGATTAAATCAATACGAAACGCTCTTAACGAAATCATTGATAAAGCTACTGAAGATTTAAAACCAATTGATTATGTAGGCTTAAACTTTTGTTCTAAAGATTTTTCTGGCGGTAACGGTTTTCTTAGCTTTCGCCAAGCCCAAGATTTGACCTATAGCGCCATATGGGAAGTGCTTTCGGGGTTATATCAGTCAAATTCTTCCGCTTTTGATACTGAATCTTTTTCTTTAACTATTACCACAGTTAAAGTACCTACCGGAAGAGGTCGAGGAAGAAAATATAATTCTTTTGAAGAAGAATGTTTAAAAAGATCAGGAATAATAACTGTTAAAAATATTAATAATATATGTCTACCCCTAGCCATAATTATAGGCAAAGACTTTGTTGATAAAAATGCTCTTTTTAAAAAAATATGTAATGATAAAACACTACAACTCACAATGGCTCGAGAACTTATGGAAAATTGTAACTTAATTATTCCCGAAGAAGGTGGTGGAATTGACGAAATTAAGAAAATTCAAGAATATTTTCAAGATTATAAAATTACTATTTGTCAGTACGGCTTTAAGGGGCGCAACGTAATTTTTCAGCAAAAAAAAATGAGGGATTTCCTATAAATTTATTATTTTATGATAATCATTTTAATACAATAACCTCCTTAACCTCTGCATTTTGTTGAAAATTTTTCTGCGACTCGTGCCATGTTCCCTATGATCATAAAAATGAGCACAGATGTCAAAAAAAGTGCCCGGCATGTCAAGAACTTCTAGTCTGTAAGTCTAAAATAAAAATAAATTGCGCGAATTGTAATAGGTATTTTAGAGGTCAAGAATGCTTTTATAACTATATTAAAAATTCTCTTTGTTTAAAAATAAGAAAGTGCAATGACTGTCTCAAAATTATTCCGAATGATAGAGTACATACGTGTAATGAAATATTTTGTAAAATATGTTATATGCATGTACCCCAAAATCATGAATGTTATATACCCGTTGATAAAGGGACTCCAAGAATTAAAGATATATTGTTCGTGTTTTACGATTTTGAAACACGACAGGAAAAAGAGCTTGAAGATGGTACGTTATTACACCAGCCTAATTTATGTATTTTTTCACAATTTTGTGACCAGTGTGAAAATTTGGAAGGTAACATTTGTTTAAAATGTGGTGTGAGAACTCAGATAATAAGAGCTCTATGCGTCATTAATTTCACGGAATATTTGTTGAACCAAAGAAAATTATTTAAAAGCGTTATTGCGATTGCTCATAACGCACAATCTTTCGATTTACAGTTCATACTTCATCAGATACTTACGACTTCTCAAATAAAACCTGAACTTATTATGCGTGGAACAAAAATTGTTTTAATGGCCATAGGTAATGAAAGATTTCTGGACTCGCTCAACTATTTTTCGATGGCTCTGCCGGAACTTCATAAATCATTCGGTTTAACAGAATTAAAAAAGGGTTATTTTCTTCATTTTTTTAATAAAGAAGAAAATTACAAATATATCGGGGCAATTCCGGATATAAAGTATTACGACCCTAATAATATGAAACCTGACAAAATAAAAGAATTTTTAGAATGGTATCAAAAAAAAGATGCTGAAAATTAGATTTTCGATTTTCAAAAAGAAATTACAAATTATTGTTGGTCGGATGTACAAATGTTGAAAGAAGCCTGTAAAAAATTCAAAGAAGAAATACTGAACACTTGTAATGTATGTCCCTTTACAGAATCAATAACAATCACAAGAACATGTAATAAAATATTTAGAAGAAATTTTCTGAAACCCAAAACTATGGGTATAACACCAAAACGTGGATACCGTTATAAAGATAACCAGTCAAAAATTGCTTTACAGTGGTTGATATGGGAAGAAAAACAACGAAATATTAACATAATTCACTCGGCAAAGCAAAAAGAAAGTATGGTAAAAGGAATAAAAGTTAATGGTTTTTGTGAAGAAACAAAAGAAATATTTCAGTTTCATGGCTGCTACTATCACGGTCATTATTGCTTTCCCTGTAATCGGGATACACCTCTTTATGAAAATTCCTCTGAAACTTTAAACACCCGCTTCGAACATACTATCGAAACACAGGAGCGTTTACGGAGTTTTGGGTATATTGTAACAGAAATGTGGGAATGTGATTTTAGAAATTAAATAAAGAAATAGAAATTTATACTAAAAACCATCCCTTAATTTTGAACACCCCTTTATTAGCAAGGGACGCTTTCACTGGTGGTCGTACTGAAAACTTTGTAACACATGCACAACTTGAAAATGACCAAATAATAAAATTCGTGGACATAATAAGTCTTTATCCCGCAGTTTGCAAAAAAGGGGTATTTCCAGTTGGTCATCCTACAGTTCTAGTTGGAAAAGACTGCCCAAAAGATATTACAAATATACAGGGACTTATTAAATGTAATATATTGCCCCCTAACAACTTATTTATTCCTGTTTTACCTTTAAAGGTTAATAATAAGTTAATGTTTACACTATGCCGCTGTTGTGGAGAGACATTTAATTCAGGATTATGTACCCATAGCGATGAAGAGCGAGCCTTTATCGGCACCTGGACCATACCTGAAGCAAACTTAGCAGTCGCTAAAGGTTATCAAATTCGGGAAATTTACGAAATATGGAAATATGATAATGTTATACAATTTGACAAAAATAATGATGGATTATTTACTAAAATGATGAATAAATTTATAAACATTAAACAGGAAGCCTCCGGATGACCTCAAGTCTGTAAAACTGTAGAGGAGAAAGAGCGTTATATTGAAGAATTTTTAAAACAAGAAAGTGTATTGTTAGAATTTGGTAAAATTGTTAAAAATCCAGGTCTTCGGTCAATTGCAAAGATAATATTAAATTCGTTTTGGGAAAAGTTTGGTCAAAAATTATAGATGACCCCTCAGAATTGTATATCTTGCTTACTAACCCATCTATACATGTTAATTCATGCTTTCCTATAAATGAAAAAGTGCTAGTTGTAAATTATGAGTTTATAGAGGAAGCTTTTCAGAGCTTATCTACGGTAAACGTAGTAATTGCATCATACGTGACAGCTCAAGCCAGAATAATGCTATATAATTTCATGGACCAAATAAAAGAGCGAGTATTGTATTGTGACACAGACAGCGTTGTGTACATATCGGATCCTGGACTAGCCAACATAACTATTGGAGCTTGCGTCGGCGATATGTCGGATGAGTTAGAAAAATATGGCGTGGGCAGTTACATTACAGATTTTGTTTCTGGAGGAACTAAAAACTATGCGTATAAGGTGTGGAGCACAAATGATCAAAAATATAAGTTTGTGTGTAAAGTAAAAGGTATTTCGTTAACGCAAGCAGCAAGTGAATTGTTTAATTTTGAGACAATGAAAAATATGGTGTTAGATCAAAATATAAAACCCATTCCTATTATTTCGAAGAAAATAAGAAGAACTGTGGACCATATGGTGGTAACAAAAGAAGAAAATAAATTATACAAGACTGTTTCATTAAAACGAAATTTTTTTTGAAGATGGCTCATCTCTTCCATACGGTTTTAAAAAGAGAAGATTAGAATAAATTTACTTACTTAACATGTTAATATTTTAAAATTTATACGTTTAGTTTTTAATTTTTAGATTAATATTTCTTGATTTTAATACAAATAATAATGTTACATCGTAAATTGTATTAAACTGAAACATTATTCTCACCCTTTTTTCCATCCCTTATATCCTTACTTTATTGTGGAGAGGCTGACTTGTTCTCGATAGTCAGGGGTGAGTGGTGGGTTCTCCTATCTCCTTTCCCCTTTTAGAATTTGTAAACTAGGTATTTAAGAATAGAATTTTTATTAAATATTTGCGTAATAATCTTTTAATTTTTTATGCGAGTTTCAGATCATGTTTCATTTAAAAGTTCAAGCTCGTTACTATAATCATCTGTTTTGAATATTTAATAAATTGAAATAACAAATATAAAATTATTTTATTATGGAGAATTGGTCAGGAGTGAGAGGAAGTTCTCCTATTTCCTTTTTATAATAATTAAATTAAAAATTTTAATTAGCAAATTTCAGATCATCTTTCGTTTAAAGGTTCAAGTTCACTATTTGGCGCATATGTTCCGAATATTTATGTAAGTATATTTCATAATATAATTGTAGGCTCGGATATTTTTACAAAATAAATTGAAATGTATAAGTAAGGTAAAATATCGAGATTTGGAATAATAAAACCTTAAATTTAATATTTCAAGCTGAATTAGTATATTTGGAATTTCCCCGCGTAAACAGCCGCCAATTGAAATCACGAAAAAAGATTCCGACATGGTTGAGAAACCCGATGCCTAATATAAAGTGCATCTTTTTGCGATTAAAAAAGTTCCAAGTAGTTATATCATAGTCAAGAAAGAAGAACTGCAGAATCAGCGGGAATCGTGGCCCCCGCCTACACCTCTATTATCTTTCATTTAATTAATAATATAGTTATAGATTTAGTCCATTGTTAGCACTTGAATTAAATAGTCGCTTTTGAAAAATAAAATTAATTTTTAAAAAGTGATTTTTCGTTTTGAATTATAAAACTAAGTTCATTGCTTTTGCTCAGCTGTTCTCTACGATATAAACGCAAATGATATTTGATATGAATCAGTACGCAGAATTATTAAAATATAAATAGAACTACATTATTAATTTTTAAATTATCTTTTAGGTATTTATTTATCGGGTATTTTTAGTATATATTTTATTACAATATAAAATTAACAGTTTATATTCAGTACATGTATAATTTTTAATTTGTTTTATCTTTGGCCGCGCAGCAATCACAGTAAAGCTGTAGTTGTATTTATAAATAACCATACTTTTACAAAAATATTTCATAATCATTATTTTTTATTTTTTTATCCTACGTCAATATATCACCCAGTAATAGGTTATTATTACGATATTTAAACATAACCCTCATAATTCCTCCATCCCCCCCCCCTGAGGAAGTATTTCTTTATAATAATTACTTACAGTAATTATATATAGTACATGTTCCGGAAAAACAATTACATTATTTAAGGGAATAGTAAGTTTTAAACTCCCCGCATATGCTTCGATCTAGTCCGCTTC
Organism: Neocrepidodera transversa; assembly: GCA_963243735.1. Taxonomy (NCBI): domain Eukaryota; kingdom Metazoa; phylum Arthropoda; class Insecta; order Coleoptera; family Chrysomelidae; genus Neocrepidodera; species Neocrepidodera transversa. Next base: position 24,452,929 of record OY725349.1, on the reverse strand, counting down.
TTCAGCAGAGGCCTGCGACTAACCTGAACTTAGGTACCTATGTCGTCAGCGACTAACGTGAAGTTAGGTACCTATGTCGGCGTGCCTCTGCTGGCGAGGGGGGATATCTACTGCTATTTTCTTGCAAAAAATTATTTTGATTATAAGGAGCTTCGCAATCTACAACGTTATTTAGTTCTTCCGATACCCGTCTATGATTTAGATTTGATTGCTGTCTAATATTAGCAGAAGGCTGTCTACTAGTTGTACTCATCGGTACAGGGTCAGGCATATTTTGTCGATTAAAATTTGGATTTGGTTTCCAAACATTTTTTGGAGGACAGAAAACTTCTCGGTTAGTTAAATATCTTTGATTATTTATTTCTCTAGGTTGCACATTAACAGGACCGGTTGGAAAATAAATGGAATTGTTAGAATTATTAAAATGATTAGAATTATTTTGGTAGCTATTGCTAGGTCTAGAAAAAATTGGCTGATGACCATTATTATTAAAATTCTGATTGCGATTTGCAAATTGATTTGAACGATTTGGTTGATTTTGCAAAGTTCTGCTAAAATTATTTGATTTAAAAGTGTTTGATTTATTTGATTGAAAATTGTCAGCATTTTGTAAGTATTTAAAATTATCTTCTGTTTTATGAAATGTATTGCTCCAAGCATGGTTTTAGGACCTTTGGTTCGAACCATGATACCGCATGGATTCCTTAAACCTGCTAGAAATACTTGTAAGGCTTGACTATTATACATGTTTTGTTTAAATTTACGAATGTCATTGTTAGTTTCGTGCAAAGCAAGATAGTTTTAAATTGTATTCAGTAATTTTCTTACATTTTCATAAAATTGATAAGGGGTTTCGTTTGGCTCCTGACGTAAGTTATTTAAAAATAAAGCTATATAGTTTTCACGTCTAGGATCACTAAAATGACCAATAAGTTCGTCTTTGATTTCTTTAATAGTGGTAGCGCCATTGATATTTATTACTTCGCGAGCAGCGTCCCTTAATTTACTGATAACAGTGCGGAAAATTATAACATTCTGATAATTTCTAGGATCGACATTGTCATAAAAATGAGTAACGATACTATCAACGCTTTCTAAAAAAATTGAATTTCATTGACGTTACCATCAAATTCTGGAATGGTTTCGGCATGAACTTTAGAGAAATTAGGGACAGGCATTTTATTACCTTGTTTATTATTTTTAATATATATAGAATTAAAACTTTGTATAACTGAATCTATTTCTGTTAAAATATTTTCTTTATTTATTGATTCTGACTCTAGATCGCTATCGTGATCACTGAAGGATAAGGAAACGACACTAGAGGAGTCTGACATACAAAAATAAAATCGACTTACAGTACTTTCCTATACATGGAGGTTCTGGTCGTCTGGAACATCCAATATATTCCTGGTTGCACTACAATTGGTATTTTCCCACAAGGAAACTTAAACACTTCGAAACACCGGAAAAAAGAAACTTCGTTATTGCCACTTAGCTATTTAAATAGCGAAAGTTATCTACGTTGGATTCTTCGTGGCAATCCTACTGACTGCGCCAATTATGTAAAACGTCTCGAAGAGATAGTTTTTAAAAACTTTTATTTTTAATTTTTTTTTACAAAAATGAAAAACCCGGTGTTAATAATTGTAAAGACAAAATCAGACCAACTAAAATGAATAAAAACGTAATTGAAGTTCCCATGTAAAAATGCTGCCTCTTCATTCTTGTTTCCAGGAATTTAGTGCTAGGTCAGCATTCTCACGTACATAACTCGCACGTATTCTATCCACTTATACTTTAGTATACCATTATGCCAAATGTCAGCTGGCCGCCATGTTGCCAAATCCTCCTTGTCACTCCTTGTGATTGTGTTGAAAAATAGATTTCGAAATTAAAAAAAGTATGTTCCGGCGCGTTTTAAAGAAAAATTTTTGGGAAATCCATTTTCTTTTTAATATCTTTGACTAAGAAACATTTCGTACGGGGTCGCAGAAAACCCAAAAAACAATACATAACCCTTTGACTGCCCAGAACGCCCCTACGGCGGTCTTGCAACTTAGCTTACCACGCCTAGACCGCCCGAGAGGCGTTCGCGCCCATACGAAACATAATGGTAAATAAATTTGCCGGGCTAGTTTGAAGTCGTGAATTAGTGTGGGCCAGCGTCTTGGATGGATCAGGTTTATCAGATATAAGTGTTGGTTTTAGAAATTGTTACTGTGGAAAAATTTTCTGTGCTTTTTTTGATATTTTTGGAAAAGGTAGGTGGTAACTTACATTTTGTATCGGGTTATACTTTTTTTTTATGTATAAAGTATTTGTAAACAATAAAGTCACAAAACAAATAATATTGAATGAAACTGTAACTATTTAAAAAAAATTCCGCCCCAGAGGCGTTGACGGGCACTGTGCAGCAATTTTTTTTAATACTTTTTTTTACGTTTATAGATAATGGAAGACGAACCAGGACCATCTAAAAGAGTTAGATACGCTACCTCTAAAAAAGGTTTGTCTGAGGAAGAGCTATTGGAGCTTCTTGAAGAGTCCGATAATGAGTCAGATCCTTATGATAATGATAGTGAGGATGATCCTATCTTTACTAGTCCGAGCGATTCAGAGGAAGAAGAGATTGATTTAGGACCTCCATCATCTTTTACAGAAACATCCCAACGTTCTGAAAATAATTTAAATCTTGAAAAGTCGTCGGAATGGAATAACGATAAAGTTTCAGCTAAAAAATTTAACTTTTCTAAGAAGACTGGCTTGCTTGTGGATGTTAATCAATCAACAGAACCGATTGAATATTTTAATCTCCTAGCGACTGATGAGTTTGTTGATATGCTCTGTACACGAACGAATAGACATGCAATTGACCTTATTGCACATGGAGATGGAGAAGAACCAAGAATTGCTCGTTGGATTGATGTGACACCTACAGAGATGAGGAAGTTTTTGGGTTTAATGTTTCATATGGGAACAATAAAACTAAACAGACTGAATGATTATTGGAAAAAACACTACATGTTTAATATAAAGTGCTTTTCCTCTTTTATTAGTCGGAATCGTTTTTTGCTCATTCTAAAAGGTTTGCAGTTTGAAGAAGACACCGAACAGGAGCATCGTACTCAATATGGAAAAATTATGCCTCTCGTAGATTTTTTCAATAATAAAATGAGAGAAATATATTACCCAACAAGAGAATTATCCATTGATGAGTCTATGGTTTTGTGGCGAGGCCGGCTAAAATTTCGGCAGTATATAAAAGGTAAAAGGCACAAGTTTGGAATTAAACTTTATGAACTATGTGAACCAAAGGGTACCTTGCTGAAGATAGTCGTATATACAGGAGCAGCAGATCCTCAGTTATCTGAGCCTGGGCATACGGAAAATGTAGTATTAACTCTTATGGAAGATTATCTAAATAAAGGACATGCACTATTTATGGATAACTATTACAATAGCGTCACACTTACTAAAAAACTACTTGAAGCAAAAACATATACAACAGGAACTCTAAGATCGAACAGAAAATGTAATCCTAAAGATATGGTAAAAAAAAACTTAAGAAGGGAGAGCTAATTGTGCAATATAACTCTGAAGGTATTTGCGTCATGAAATGGAGAGATCGGCGTGATATATTGGCAATTTCCAGCGAACATGATGCGGAAATGCAAAAAGTTGTAACAAAACGTGGACAGGAAAAACTAAAACCCAATTTGATCAATCAATATAATAAATTTATGGGCGGTATTGATCATTCCGATCAGATGCTATCCTACTATTCCTGCGAACATAAAACATTAATATGGTACAAAAAATTGGCAATTCATATTTTCCAATTAATGTTGCTAAATTCTTACTACTTTTACAAACAGGGCAGTAAAAACAATACAAAGTCCTATTATGATTACAGGTTACTTGTAATCGAAAAGTTGCTTGGGCCTCCACCACCAGAACCATTACCAAAAATAAGAATTAGCCATCTACCCGAATTGTGCCCTCGAAATGAATGTGGTAGTCGTGTAAAAAGAAGAAGATGTCATGTTTGTTGGGAAAATGAAAATGTAAGAAAGGATTCAATTTATTATTGTGCTGTATGTCAAAATCAACCTGGACTTTGTCTTACGCCTTGTTTTAGGATATATCATTCAAAAAACTAATATTTTTTACTTGTTGTATTTTTTAGTTTTTAACGGGATTCTTTTTGCGTTATTGTTATTTCATGTTTGTATAATCGTTTAAAATAAATTTTCTTTCTTTCTATAATTTTTACGAATCAAACGCCTTCGAGGCGGCCTCGGGCACACACCAGAGTATTCATCATCATTAACTTGCTGTGTGCCCGGACCGCGTCTGGGGCGTTTTTGTTTTTTTTTTATTTTTTAAATATTAAAATTTGAGTAAAAGTATCTTCTGTATACTAATCACTGCTTAAAAATAAAATTGATCACAAAAAAGTATGTGGCACCAGTGACACCTACGTATTTAATATTGGGCAGTCAATGTGTTAACCACTTTTTTTAGATGAAACGTGCTCGCCAGATTTTCAAAAATTTTAAAAAAAATTGTCCAATGTTCTTTTTGTGTACTGAAAAATAAAATGTTTTGCACGACCGCAACAATGTTTTTTAAAAAAAATAAAATTAGCCCGATATTGACCCTGCCCCGCACGGATAGAGAATTGCAATTATCCTGAGATAATAGCGTCTTAATTATATGCTTTTAATGTACTGCAAAACCACGTGATAACCACGTGACCGAAATTGATGAATGATAGTATTTCGACGAATTACGTTTACTACCAGAGCACAGTGGGGCCAAATCAAGAAAAACTTGGCAAACATTATTACATGATTGTAGAAGGACATTTATTACAAAATATTAATAATACTCGTATATATAAGTGATTTTTAATAATAGGAGGTTTTTCATAATTATAAGATTTTCAGCATATACTCCTTTATCGGAATCCAACCGCTTTTCCTTGCTAGAAGTGAGTAAATTGAGGTGAGAAATAAAATAAATTGCTTTCTGACTGTCATTATATATATAAATTTAAATTATTAACTAATATTATGCCTGATACTGAAATAGAGGATATTAAATACGTCAAAGTTCCCCTTTTTTACCTCTCGCCCTTCAGATAAGAGAGGTATAGGAATCATGCTAAAAATAGGGTAGTGAGTTTTCAATGGATAAACACGTTTTGGGGTCCCTAGAATACGATTTTAATATTTTCGCGATGATGTCTGTGTGTGTGTGTGTTAGTGTGTGTGTGTGTGTGTGTGTTAGTGTGTTAGTGTGTGTGTGTGTGTGTGTGTTTGGATGGATGTTGTAGTAACGATAACTCAAAAACTACTGAATAAAAAAATTTGAAATTTTGCATACGGGATTCTGATACCCTAGATTAGATCTGATTAGATTTTGGTGCCAATCGCACAACCGGAAGTGGCAGTTGCTATGGGTGATGACGCCATTATTATACAAAACGGCAATAAAGTTTTACACATATATTTTGTATACCCTATAGTTTATTTTCATCTCATTAAAATTTTCGAAACTTTTGCCATTGTTGCCAGATTTACAAAAATATAATTTTTTTTCATACTTTTTTGTGTCAACCTGTAAATTTTTGATTCAAAAATGGCGAGAGGTCATGTGTTGGCCACATCAGATTTTTTAACTTCAAACCCAGAAATTTGGTTCAAACAACTTGAAAGTCAGTTCATAATTTATAAAATTATTTCGGACAAATCAAAATATCATTTAACTTTATCCAATTTGCCGTCTGATATCTTTACCGAGATCATTGACGTGGTAAGTTCACCTCCAGCAACTGATCTTTATAATAATTTAAAAGATACCTTAATTAAAAGACTAACAATTTCTGAAGAAACTAAATTAAATAAATTGATTTCTAATTCACAATTAGGTGATCGCAAGCCTTCTGCTTTTTATCGAGAATTATTGCAAATTGCTAGCAATGTAACCACAGACGGTAATTTAATCATTAAAATTTGGAAAAAAAAACTTCCAGAATTCATTAAAATTGCGTTAACTACTTCAGGTAAAACTGATGTCGTAGAATTACTCACTTTGGCTGATAAAATTTGGGACTCAACTAATTCCTATCAAACTAACCTTTCTGAAGTCAATTGCAATGGAAATTTAGAAAAAAATATGACAGATTTTTCAAAAACTTGTCATAATTTGTTTCAAAATATTTTAGATCGACAGGTTAATTTAGAAAAAGAAATTTCTAACTTAAAAAAAGAAGAAAGTTCTGCTTCTTCTTCTTCTTTTTCTAATCATAGACGCGATAATTTTCAAAATCAAAGTCAGTCTTGTAGACAAAGGTCTAAGAGTAGAGATAGAGATATCAAAACAGATGATAATGATATCATTTGCTATTATCATCGAAGATTTAAAAAGAATGCCAATAAATGTTTAGGTGGTAATTGTTTATTATTTGAAGAATTTCAACGGAAACATCCAAAAGAAGGAGTAAATTCAACTGCATCTCTTTTCATTTGGGACAAAATTAATCAATTAAATTTTCTCATAGATAGTGGTGCGAATGTCAGCGTAGTTCCTCGATCAATTTTCAAAGGAAATAAAAAAGATGATCATTTTCTCACTTCAGCTAGTGGGAATGCCATTTCTACGTACGGAAAAACTTTTATAAAAGTAAATTTGGATTTGAAATGAGATTTTCCTTTTTATTTCACCATTGCTGACGTAAATAAACCAATCATAGGTGCGGATTTTTTAACGCAATATGATTTACTAATTGATTTAAAAAACAAACGTTTAGTTGATAATCTAACTAATATTATTTCAGTCGGAAAAATAAATAAAATTAACGTTTTAGATGCACCAAAACTTTTTGCAGTTGAAAATAAATATACCCAAATTTTTAAAAAATATCCTAATATATTTTCATCCCCTAATTTTAATCTCGAACGTAAACATAACGTCAAGCACCACATAGTTACTGAAGGTCATTTACCGAATTGTAAACCAAGAAGGTTAAATCCACTTAAATACAAAATAGCAAAAAAAGAATTTGAACAAATGGTTGAATTAGGTATTTGTAGACCATCAAATTCTTCTGTAGTATCTCCTGTCCATATGGTTCCTAATGGTAACTCTGGGGAATGGAGAGTTTGTGGCGATTATAGACAATTAAATAACGTAACAATTCCAGAAAGATATCCTCTTCCTTACATTTCTGATCTCAATTTAGGGATTTACGGTTGCAAAATTTTTTCTAAAATAGACATTGTCAGAGCTTATCACCAAATTCCTATTGCCGAGGAAGATATTTTTAAAACAGCCATTCCTACTCCTTTTGGAGCTTTCGAGTTTCTAATGACTCCTTTCGGTTTGCGCAATGCCGGAAATAGTTTCCAAAAATTTATTCATGAAATTTTGAAAGGTTTGGATTTCGTTTTTGTTTATATTGACGACATTCTGATCTTTAGTAAAGATGAAGATGAACATCTTAAACACTTAGATATTCTTTTTGAAAGACTCAACACATATGGCATTAACATTAACAAACAACAAAATGCATTTTTGGTGTTGATAATTTGACATTTTTAAGCTTCGACATATCAACTGAAGGCATTTTACCTTCGCGTGAGAAAGTCAAAACTATCACAGAATATAAAAAACCAAAAACGTTAAAGGAATTACAACGTTTTGTGGGAATGGTTAATTTTTACCACAGATTTGTTAAAAATTTCGCATTATTGCTCAGCCCTTTGCATGATTTTATTAATCAGCTTAATTCAAATAAAATTAAAATTATTCAGGATTGGCCTAAAAATTGCGAAGATAGTTTTAATGAAGCGAAAGAATCGCTTGTTAAAGCTACGTTTTTAGCTCATCCTAAAGAAGGCGCACATCTATCAGTAACTACTGACGCGAGCCAAACAGCCATTGGTGCGGTCCTAGAACAAATAGTTGACGGATCAAGACAACCAATAGCATTTTTTTTTAAAAAACTTTCTAAAACTCAACAAAATTACTCAACCTTTGACAAGGAATTATTTGCAATATATGAGGCAATACGTCATTTTAAACATATGCTAGAAGGTTCGGTTTTTGATGTTTATACTGACCATAAACCGATCGAAAAAGCTATTATGTCAAAGACAGAAAAGTCACCTAGACAATTTCGTTATTTAGAATATATTTTGCAATTTACAAAAAACATTTTTTATGTAGGTAGTGATAATGTACTTGTTGCTGATTTCCTCAGTAGGTTAGACGAGACAGATATCGCTTCCCTTGAAATTAAAGAATATGATCTTATTGAAATCAGTCTGAAACAAGACAATGATCTAGAATTAAAAAATGTAATTAAAACACAAAATTCCAATAAAGCAAACAAAAATTATAAGCTAGAATATATTTCAGTAGATTCTCCGAAAACAAACGTTTGGTGCGAAGTAAGTTTTGGTCAAAACAGACCTTATATTCCAAAAGAGTTGCGTTATAGTGTTTTTTCAAAAATGCATAACATTGCTCACTTGCGTACTACAGCTTCGGTTAAATTAATTAAGTCTAGATTTTTTTGGCCAAAAATGAGTAAAGACATCAGAAATTGGGTCAAAGTTTGTCTTAATTGCCAAAGAGCAAAAATTTGTAAACACACAAAGAGTCCTATTGGACACATCGATCCTCGTAGATGGAGATTCGAACACATTCATTTAGACATTGTAGGTCCTTTAAAAATGTCAAATGGATGCTGTTATTTACTTACCATTGTGGACAGAGCTACCAGATGGGTAGAAGCATACCCTCTCAAAAATATTTCTTCAGAAAATATAGTTAACAAAATTCTTAACAATTATATTTCTAGATTTGGAGTTCCATGTAAAATAACTCATGATCAGGGAGCTCAGTTTGAATCCCATCTTTTTAAAGAATTTAGTAAAAGGTTAGGTTTTCATAGTATACATACAACATATCATCCCCAAAGTAATTTAATTATAGAACGTTTCCATAGAACTTTAAAAGGTGCCTTGATGGCCAAATTAAATAATAGCAATTGGTCTGAAGAATTACCTTTAATTTTACTTGGTTTAAGATCAGCTTTTAAGGAGGAGCAGCTTTTAAGGAGGATTTAGTTTACGGTCAATCTTTACGTTTACCTGGTGAATTTTTCACTAATTTGAACGAAAATATTGACACTCACGCATTGTTAATCAGATTACGTGAAAACTTTAATAATTTTAGACCTGCTCCAGTAACTAAACACGGTAATGAAAAAATTTTTGTGTCGCCTGATTTAATGACGGCTGAATTTGTTTTTACGAAAACTTCTGGTTTAAAACCTTCATTGACTCCTCCATATGAGGGTCCATTTAAAGTTATAAAAAGAACGGACAAAGTTTTTACAATTTTAAAAAATGATGTTGAAGTAGTTGTCAACATTGACAAATTAAAGCCTGCTTTTTTGTTAGCAGATTTTTCATGTTCAGAAAATAATCCAACTATCAGGCCTAAAAAGAAAGTTTCATTTGTGTTAAATTGAATTTTTTATAGTTGTAATCTTTCTTAGTTTTGCTTTTAACATTTTACGATTATTATTATTATTTTCTTTTAAAAAAGGGGAAGTAGATGTAGTGTGCGTTTTCACTTCTCTACATTTTCGTTAGATTAGGTTGTATAATGACAGTTGGTCGGTTTTTATTTTATAACCTCTTTTACAAATTTCTGGCATAGAACTAGCAGAAGAAAGAAATCGTTGTTCCGGAGTTTCAAGTTTCCGGATTTCTCGGCCAACTAAAGAAAAAACAGAAACCATGAAGAAAGAAAAACATCTGAATATTATTATTATTGATTCTGGGCTAGCAATCAAATATTTTGTACACCTTAAAAAATATACTTATACAACTTAAATATCAATATTTTTATTAAATATGGAACAATAACGTATTCCTCTAGACCTACACGTGGATATTCGGCCTTGGTCTCGTTAATTCGCCGAATTCTACACCTTGGACCTATCGCTTCCAAATTCCTTACCTTAAGGCGGACTCCCACTACTCGTGTATTTGGCAAGTAAACCAATATTTGCGTACTTGCCAAATACACCAAGTTTCGAAGTCAATTTAAAAGTACGGCGCTCCCACTACTCCTGTATTTGGCAAGTACGCCAATATTTGCGTACTTGGCAAGTACAGCAAGTTTCGTCGCCCCTCGGCCTTCAGTGTTTATTTTGTTTCTATCATGGATAGTCGCGTTGTCGCTGCAGCAGCGTTTGTGGTATTGAGTGGCTGCATGAGAAGAATTAAAGCTCAGAAAGCCAAAAGAAAAAGATGGTGGATGACTTCTTTGAACAGAAGTCGAGAGAGGTAAGTTAATCTATCCTGATCGACCAAATGCAGATACCATGCCTTTATATTCTCAAGATTGATACACTAGTCAAAATTTGTTTTTTTTTTGCAGGTACAATGCCTCCATTATGATAGAGGACCTGATTCGAGAACCGTCAGGAAGACTGGAGAATTTCCTGCGAATGTCCTACACTGACTTCGAATTTCTACTGAATAAAGTGGGACATATGATAGGGAAAAAAGATACTCAGCTGAGAAAGGCAATTCCAGTTAAGGAAAGGTTTTGCGTTGCTCTCAGATTCTTCGCTAGTGGTGACAGTTTCGTGAGTTTGTCATACCTTTTCAAATTTTCACCACAAGTTGTATCCCGGTGCGTTTTCGATGTTTGCGATGCATTGATTAGCGTTCTCAACGATCAAATAAAAGTAAGTATACAACGAACACTTCTACATTGTTTATTCAGTTAAAGTATTATAACTTATTGTTAAAAAATAAGGTTAAAGAATGATCAAAGTCAAATTAAAGTATGGTCAAAGATTAGTATAGTTTTCTGTTAGTAAAGATATATCATTGCATGTAGGTGTTGGAATCGCAGGAGCAAGAGGCGGTGGACGGAAGAATTTGCAGAATTTTGTGGCAAAGAGGTGATCCTCGGAGTTATATGAAAAGTTTCATCAGACGATGACGAATACAAAGATGCTGGGGAGGCTGGTCCTGGAAATGCTGATTGATATTGAGGTCCCATCGATGACGAATAGAAAGAAGCTGGGGAGGCTGGTCCTGGAGATGCTGATTGATATTGATGTCCCATGGACCCCATTGTTGCCCTGAAGAATAGGTTATCAATCTCCTTCATCACAATAATCCTGTTCACTTCGCTTAACGTCTCAAGTCTCTTAGCCACTAATTGCCCATAGGCAGTACAAAGAGTGGTTTTGGGTGGTTCGGAATTTTGACTTTGTTTCATGATTTCATAGGCTTCTTCCATACGACGGTTAGTCTCCTCCATGTCCACGGCCTTTCTTTTATTTTTCTTTGCTCCCCCAACTGGTGCTTTAAAATGCTTTTGGTTGCTGTCAGTGCTTTTTTCGATTTCACCCTCCTTGTTCGCAGATGCAGATTCCGTGTTTGCCTCGATTTCATTACTGTCTTTTTCTCTCGTCTGTATGTCTCTGTATGTCCCACCATCCCCACTTACAGACGCTTCTAAGCATGATTTTACCTTCAAAATAAAGAAATTTACTGTACAGGGTGGCCAAATTCGAGCAGCACATTAGTGAGCACCAAAATACGCAACGTTGCCACAATTTAACCGAAGCTGTAGTATACTAGGAGATTCCAATGATGTGCCTCGAATTTGGGCCACCCTGTATGCTATATTACACTGTGATTATATTTATTAATAATGCTGTCTTCATGATCCTATTTATTATTTATTTATTTTAGATGCCGAGAACTTCAAATGAATGGAAAAAAATTGCAATTGAATTCGAAAATAGGTGGAATTTTCCTCATTGCTTGGGTGCTATAGACGGGAAGCATATACTGATTCAGAGCCCAATGAATAGTGGATCAGATTTTTTTAATTACAAACACACCTTCAGCGTTGTTATGATGGCACTTGTCGCCGCCAATTACATGTTCACATATGTGGATGTTGGATGCCAAGGCCGTATAAGTGCCGGAGGTGTATTCCGCAATACCGTTTTGGGCAGAAAACTCGAAGAAAATAGTCTGATGAAACTCTACCCAATCATACTCAAACTTCTTTTCCTTACGTTTTTGTCGCAGATGATGCTTTCGCTTTGGGACCCCATTTATTAAAACCATTAAAAGGAGTTTACGAAGCAGGCAGCAATGAAAGAGTCTTCAATTACCGGTTGTCTCGTGCTCCGCGCATTGTTGAGAACGTATTCGGAATACTGTCGTCGGTCTTCCGGGTATTTAGAGCACCTATGCTACTACAACCCGACAAAGTGAGCAAAGTAGTAATGTCTTGTGCACTCCACAATTTTTTACGGAGAAGTAAAGACTCTTCTACTATCTATACACCGCCAGGCGCTATCGATTCCCGGCACATGGCGAAGCGATGTACAAAATATGACATCTTTCCTACCTCCCCAAAAAATACCAAGAAAAGCTGGACGTGAGGCTCAGGAAATAAGGAAATTATTTTGCGGCCATTTCAAAACTACTGGAAAGGTTCACTGGCAGGACCGTTACTGTTAAATATTCATTGTACCGTTCCTATAATTTATTGAAATAAAGCAATCTTTCACTCACCTCTGAATTATATGTATTCCTTGTCACAGAAACCCCATGCAGAAAGCTCTCCATTTTCTCGAATGCAAACTAAGTTGGTTTATAAACGTCCTCGCTGCCGGTCCCTGTTTTTGATGATGTCTTAACTTTTCTCCACAATGGTCGGAATGACGCCATCAATGACTCTTTTTTCTTTTTCAAATCCGCAACTGTACATTCGATAGATATTTTATTTTTATGCGAAGCCAGGCATCGTTAATCAAGTTTCTGTTTTTATGTTGTGGATGCCTAGGTTGCCATATAACTGGCTCATTTTCATACAGATCGAGAAATTCAAAAACGACTTCTTGAGACCACTCCATTTCTACCGATAACCAGCGGGACTTCGCCAACAGCAAATAATTGTGCAAGTAATGGCCGAGTGAACCACTCCCACTTCATGGCAAATATAGGCAAGTGACAAATATTTGCCAAATACACGAGTAGTGGGAGTCCGCCTTTAGACCACTAAACCACTTTGGAGATAAATAAATATGATCTTGAATTTAATATAAACAACATACCTATTATTATTATATCTTAATATGTGTGTTTTTTTAATAATACAAAGTACGATGTCCGTTCTTCCGCTGAGCGAAACGGGTCATAGTCTTGAAAAATCGCGCAGTGATTTTTCCTCTCCCATTTTCTAATTAATTTTGTGTCAAACGCGCTACCTTTATATCAGTGTGTGTTATAGATTATGGAATATACGTCACTGATGAAAACTAACAAATGAATAACTCGTTAACGAATAAATTCAATACGCTTACAGACTTCCACCTCTGGACACAATCTGGCATATCTTTAAATTTTAAACCATTTGATGTGGATAACTTTGGAATTTTTCCTGTTATGCAACGATTGTAACAAGTTCTGCACACATATTCAGAATTATAATTAATAATTTTTTTACAAAATTCGGCCGAAGTTTTTCTCTTATCTTAACAACATTAAATTTAACGTTTGAATGTGGAAAGAATAAATCTTCACATGAACAACATATTAAATTTGGCAACAACACACGAGCTTTTATGAATTCTAATTCAAGTTTCAAATTTTCTTAATCACTTCTCAGCAAACTGTTATAAACATTCTATCTAAATTTAAACAAATCTTCAGTTCTCTGATATTGCTTTGCTGTCTTATTTCTGTTTTTCTCATTTTCCTGGTATCTTTCATTTTCTCTCATTTTACTTATTAACTGTTTTGAACAATTAAGATTAAGAATCGATAAAAGGCTGGAATAATTTACTAAGGCAGACAGCGTGTTAACACTGCCTAGTTTTCGAAGGACCAACCTTAATATAGAGTATAAGGATTTAGTATATTACCACAAATAAATCAAATCATTTAAGTGAATTGTAAGGGCTATTTACTCACATATTTATTAGCAAACCAAAATTATTAATATTACACTTTTTATTACAAGTTATTCTTATTATTATTAGAACAACTGCTCTCACAATTTATGTACATTTTCATAATCTGAGAAAATTTATATTAATAATTATTAGGGTGCGGCCAACCGCTTTTTATAATGCCGAGACATTTTAGTAGATACTTGATTTTCGTAGATACTTATTTAGTTGGAGACTTGTTTAGTTCTTGTTTAGCGCTAAAAGATTTATAAGTGGGGAATGTGGGGATGTAACGGTTTTCTTATTTCTAATATGAGAACCGACCTGTTCGGCGATCAGGAGGTATTTCTGCGCTTGTCGCTCTTATCAATATTATATCGCGTAGAGGGAGAAGGAGATAGGATGAATTCTTTTTTACAAACTAGATTTTTACATACGGGACGACAGCTAATTGCGCACTAATCGAATAACAATCTATTTTTAGATTATGGAATGGCAAAATATACAGTACTGGCGAAAAGTATAAACTAAAATGAATCTAATTAATTTTAAAGGAAATATTGGTTTAATTTATGAATTCTGGATAATATTCCAGTGAAATTTATCCACTGTTTATTTTTTATGAAAAATCGATGCTTCAACACCCTGTATCTCAGAAACCTATCATTATTTATTGTTGGTACCACGGAAGCTTTTACTTAAGACATCAACATATGCAAAATTCAGCAAATTTGATCGAAAGCCATTTGCCATTTAAAAGTGCTGAGTCCTTTCTAATCAAATTAAATATTCAATTTGATTGGATAATAATAAACTTTATTAACATAATATTTACAAGCACTTATAAGTAAAGCCATATATAAAAATTGAAATAAATTACACCTATTATTGGTTAAAAGAATTTTGAAAATAAACAATGCCTAAATATTAAAAATAAATTAAAAAACTTACACATAATGAAATGTCATAAAATTGAGTGATTCTAATAGGTGAGATTACTTGGGTGTCTTTAAAACAAAAACTCCAGGACGATAGATAAAAAAATAAATAAAGGATGTTGGTTTTGGGGTTCTCGGCTTTTCTATGGCTGGAATAGAAAATTTGGAGAGTTTTTACCAAACTTTTATTTATCTTCTTGTAAAAGAAGTTCCTAAGTAGTTTGATTTGTTTGATTTGTTTGATTCGTTTGATTCGTTTGATTCGTTTGATTCGTTTGATTCGTTTGATTCGTTTGATTCGTTTGATTCGTTTGATTCGTTTGATTCGTTTGATTCGTTTGATTCGTTTGATTCGTTTGATTCGTTTGATTCGTTTGATTCGTTTGATTCGTTTGATTCGTTTGATTGGTTTGATTCGTTTGATTCGTTTGATTCGTTTGATTCGTTTGATTCGTTTGATTCGTTTGATTCGTTTGATTCGTTTGATTCGTTTGATTCGTTTGATTCGTTTGATTCGTTTGATTCGTTTGATTCGTTTGATTCGTTTGATTCGTTTGATTCGTTTGATTCGTTTGATTCGTTTGATTCGTTTGATTCGATTGATTCGTTTGATTCGTTTGATTCGTTTGATTCGTTTGATTCGTTTGATTCGTTTGATTCGTTTGATTCGTTTGATTCGTTTGATTTGTTTGTTTTGTTTGATTTGTTTGATTTGTTTGTTTTGGTTGATTTGTTTGATTTCAATCTAAAGGGAGCGAAAATAAGATAGATTAGAGAATGAATCACAATTTATGCACCAAGAAGTAAGAAACTCTTGAAGCAAATGGTAAAATTGAGTAAGCAAGAATGTATATAATAATTTTTTCCATATAATTCTAAAATAAAGTACCCTGTGTAACTGCGGAATATAGATGTAATATTACCAAGTAGAGGTAGTGTTAAGTGAGGTTATGGTACACAAAAATAACCAGCTACGACAAGGAAGTTCCTAAAAACGGAAAAAAGTGACATTGAATCATAGGAAACGATTTTAATTAAAAAAAGAAATATAAAAGGTAATTGTTTATAAATGTAATTAATATTTAACGAGTTGTTTACAAGCGTTCACAGTTGGAATCGTAACCACAAATTTACGAATTTCTTTCAGACATAATTCTTGTGATATTGCCAACTGTGAATAGTTAATTTTTATGTGATATAAAATAACTAGTGGTTTTGTGATTTTTAATTCATTGTGAGTAAATTGATGAAAGCTTATATTAAATTCATTTCATAGGTAGGTATTTGTAATAAATTGCTTATTTAACTAATCACTTTTAATTTGCATAAAACTTTTCAAATAAAAATAATTGATATTAAGGTATGTGTTTAAAAAAACTGTTTGATTATTTATGTGTTACTAGAATTAGTATTAAAACTGTTATTAAATTGATTATTGAAAATTAAAAATATTACTATTGTTGATGATAAGTAATCATAAAAAAAATAGAAATAAATAAAAAATCTAATAACCTAATTTTTATCGACATCAAATCAGAAAGTGCCTATGAAGAGGTAATTTTTTTATTATTATTTTTGTGTACGTACCAATACGTTGTAGTTATTTTCTTAGATAATAAGTTCATTTAATGTTAATATTTATTAATCAGAAATTCATATGCTAAACCTCTATTTTTTTATTCTAATATAACAGTTATGTACATTTATTTAAATAATTTTTTGAAATTATCCGACAATTTATTCATTTGTATTATGTTATGTAGTTTTCAAATTGTTATGGTTTTTTATACTAACCTATAATACACCTATTTATATCTATTTTTGTCTTATTTTGTATAGAAATTATTTCCAATTAATGAAATAACTTAAAATTATACTGAAGTACGGTCTACGTTTAAAAATTAAAAGAGGTACCATTGCTTTAACAGATTTATAACAGTTCCGTATAAAGCAATAAAACCATCGTAAAAGATGCATAAGTCAATTCCAAATATATCTTCCATCGACTATACACGTTGCTAAGTCATGATCATATCAAGCTCCTCATTTTTCCAAATATTTTTGCAAAACTTGTATAATAACATCAGCTATCTACTTACTGAAAATTATTCATCATTAATAATTTTTTCTAATGAAAACACTTAATTTACTTTTTAGGCTGCTACTAAACTGTTCATTTTATGGTACAGATACGATGATCTGAAGAAACTATTGAGTATAATTATGACAAAGTTTTGGTCTCAGGAACTGAGTGGAAGAAAGATGCAAAAAAAAATTAAATCATTTTATTCAGTTATAAGCAGCATTATGATTTCATTGTATGTTTGTTCAGCAATATTTTGTTCTGGAAAGATATTATCTTCTTTTTATGGAGATTTTAGAAAATTCCCAATTCCTATTAAGGTAATAATATTTAAATATAAAGGTCATCTAAAAATTTTTAATGGGGACCATAAACATTGAAAGTAATGAATTGAGAAAATCTAATTTTTTTTTAATAAGTACGTAAAGATCTTACAAATATGGAGTACCGCAATGTAAAAGTCCTATGATAAGATTTAGCCGGTTCGTTATTTGAGTACGATATTATTAGGTAGGGTGGTTAAAGTATGGAACAAATTAATTTTAGCTAAACAGGCCATTTTAAGAAATAATCCTGAAACACGTCGATTTTTGATTTTAATTTACCGTATTTTAAAATAATAATCTAATATACAGGGTGAATTACTTTCGAGTAATGAAGTCACCCTCATTTTTTAAATGGAACACCCTATATTTTTAGACTCGTCCCGTGAAGCTGATTTCAAAAATATAATACACTTATATTCTAAAGTAAACAGTTTTGAAGTTATAGACAATTGAAAATCGCATTTTTTCAAATTTAAGTGATTGATCCGGCCAAAGGACATGAAATCGGATAAAACGGCTTACATGTCCCTATCTTAAGTTTTTGAGTTCTAATTGATGGCATAAGAACAAAATGTATATGGGGTGATCAAAAGTACGCAAATTTTGATCACCCTGCTACTTTGTAATTTGCATATATAGCACTTCTTATCAGTTTGTTTGATTGCTTTTTGGTTTATTATTGATTAAATCGAAGAAATTGACGTTGAAGTTTTAATTTCGCTTATTGAAGAAAAATCTGTATTGTGTAACAAAACTGTAGATATTAATAAAGACCGAATCGCGACACGGAATGCTTATTTGGCACTGAAATCAGTTTTTGATAAGATTAGTGATACAGAGAAAAATGCATATGGAAAGTATTTATTAAAATAAATTAATATTTAAACAAGAAAAATTGTACGGCAAAAAATCGTATAATGTGAAACCACAATTCACACGATATAAAATCGTACGTTTTTTAATCGGACGAGCCAAATCGTATAATGTGAAAGGGGCGTGAGACGGACGATAAATAAACGTACGATTCCAGTGGCAGTGGACGGCAGTCAACACGATTAAAATTCGTGCCGGGTTGAAATAGTGTAATGTGAATGTTGCAATGCTCTTCTTCAGTCGACTGAAAATATTTTAACGTACGATTTTTAATCGAACGGCCAAATCGTATAATATGAAATCGTGTAATGTGAATGGGGCCATGCTCTTCTTTAGTCGACTGAAAATATTTTAATGTACGATTTTTAAACGAACGAGCCAAATCGTATAATATTTTCAGTCGACTGAAGAAGAGCATGGCTCCATTCACATTATACGTTTTTTAGTCTTCCTGTAGCTACTTTGGAATTTATATATACTGCTTCTTATCGATTTCTTTTATTGCTTTTTGATATATTTGGTTTGTTATTGTTTAAAATGGAAGAAATTGACGATCAAAATTAGTTTATCATCCGAGCTACGATGTCACATATAACTCTATATATATATATATATATATATAACGAGAAATGGTTATTGGGGTAGCAGCGAAACGAAAAGTGTACTCTTTAAAGTTATTTAATCCAAGCTTTCGAGTGAGATTTCACTCATCATCAGGGAAGCTACAAGAATTAGTGAAATTTAGGAAACAATTTCTACAATAAAAAGTGAAGTACTTACAACTTATTGAGGATGTTTCGTAAAATGATATTCATAATAAAATTTTAAAAGCGCATAGGTTCCTCTGACACACATAAAATTTGATAAAAATTATTGTTAAAAAACATTCTTTTGCAACTCAAGTTACAACGTTAAAATTATTAAAAACTTAAAAGTAAAATATCTAAATAAACTTTTAAGTAAAATGTCTAAAAAGACATTTTGTTAATGCGTCCTAGCAAAAACAGACTTATTTTTGAAGTAGACATAAGTCATACTTGTCACTTTGGGGAAAGAAGAAAGAACAACGAATGGCCTTTTACTAATGAGGTAAAAGGACACTCGTTGGTACTTACTAAGGGCTAATGGCTAATGAGGCCCCCTTAGCAAGTGACAAGTGACCAAAGCAACAATTATGTCTCATTCTACCTCTGGACAAAACAGACAGTTACAATAGGAAAAATAATTAAATGAAAATTGTCAATTTTACAATAGTGAGTGAAAAAACATTAAATGACATGAACAACATTATTAAAGAAATAATGATACCTATCGTTGTGCACAAGAACCCAACAACCACGTCCCTAGTCTAACGATAAATCGTTAGAGGGTGGAATGATAGCCGGCCTATCAGCAAGCAACAAATAAGAAAAAATCTCACTGAGATGACTGATATCTGATTTTTTGTTCAGTAAATTTTCATTGTTAAATATGTGAGCCATTTCCAAAAATAAACGTTTATTAGTATTTGACTCTTTGTCTAGAATTTTAATTTGGTCATAATTCATACGATGGTCATTTCTGTTAACATGATCCGCCAGTGCACACCTCTCCGGATGAAGTCTACAGTCACTCTTATGGGAGACGATACGGTCTTTGAGAAATCTAGAAGTTTGACCTATGTAATGTTTATTGCAACTACCACAAGGTATACTGTATACTACCCCCGACAAGGAGAGCAATGGGGTTTTATCTTTTACTTTCGAAAAAATATTATTGATAGTGACTACTGACTTATTTGCAATTTTTAAGTTAGGAATTGATTTAAAAATCCTCGTCAGTGCGGGTGTTGCCTCCCTGATATATGGTAACGACATGTAACGAACTTGTTGTGGCAATGGTACCTCGTCAACAGAAACAACTTCTGGTGTACTACGAGTAGCAATATGAATATTGTTCAAATTTTGTGAGTTGAAAGCAAACGGTGAGTTGAATAAAATCTTTCTAAGCAAGCCCGCAGGATATGAGTTGTCAATAAAGAGGTTGTAAAGGATATTGAGGTTCTTATTGTGGAATGAAGGGTCACTGATACTGACTACTCTGTTTTTCATTTCTTTGACCAGATTTATCTTAATTGAGTGTTTATGATACGACCAATAGTTAATATATCTACCAGAGCTAATAGGCTTCCTGTACCAGTCTACTAGGATCAAGGTATCTCTACGTATGAGCCTCGTATCCAGAAATGGCACAGAATTGAACTCATCCTCTTTTTCAAGAGTAAATTGTATATAGGGATCATAACTATTGAAGTAAAACAACAACTCATCTACATAGATCGCTGGCAAAGATAGTATTATGTCATCGACATACCTTTTTATAAAATTTAGTCTACAAGGGAGAACAGGAATGACGATATCTAACAGCATATCCATGACGTAACTTGCCAAGATAGGAGAAATCGTGCTACCCATGGGGGTGCCGAATGTTTGTTTATAATATTTATTATTGAATGTAAAATAATTGCTATCAAATAAAAAAGTTAAGAGTTCAATAAATGTATCTTTGTCAATAGGGCTGTGTCTGTCAACGATGTCCCACTTTCTTACAATAGCTGTTCGACAAATTTTTAAATAAACATTACTAAACAGGGAAACAACATCCAAACTGGCGATGACAGAACCCTCAGGAATGTGTGTATTATTTAAAAGTTTATTTACCTCAAAGGAGTCTTTAATATAGTAATCATTATCAATCTCGTAAGATTTTGTTAAGATTTCGGTCAAAAACCTTGCAATGTTTTCAGTGGGGGTACCAATGGAAGCCAAAATAGGTCGGACCGCTAATGGATTTTTATGTATTTTCGGTAACGAATAAAATTTACCAAGAATGCCATTATAGCAAGAAAGCCTCTTTTTTTCAACAGGGGTTATTTGTTGACTGTTAGATAAATTCTTAACTAATTTGTTCATTTTGACTTGGATCGTGTTCCTAGGATCATTATTAATTTCAACATAAGATGTATCATTCAAGAGGATATTTTCTGATAATTGAATGTATTGGTGTCTATTCATGATGACCGTGGTATTACCTTTATCTGATTTTGTAACTAGTATGTTAGAGTGTTCCTTCAGGAACACTCTAGTTTTGATATATAAATTTTTGAAATAGGAATATCTGTATCTATCCTTGTGAATGATATTAGTTAATATGTTAGTGGCTCGAGCTATAACTACATTCCTGGGTAATGAATCAGTTATTAATGATGAAATATTATCAATGTCAGCTAAAATGTTACGAATGGGAATGTCCTTACCTATTGAGGGTTCCACACAGAATTAACTAATATCATTCACAAGGATAGACACAGATATTCCTTTTTCAAAAATTTATATATCAAAACTAGAGTGTTCCTGAAGGAACACCCTAACATACTAGTTACAAAATCAGATAAAGGTAATACCACGGTCATCATGAATAGAGACCAATACATTCAATTATCAGAAAATATCCTCTTGAATGATACATCTTATGTTGAAATTAATAATGATCCTACGAACACGATCCAAGTCAAAATGAACAAATTAGTTAAGAATTTATCTAACAGTCAACAAATTACCCCTGTTGAAAAAAAGAGGCTTTCTTGCTATAATGGCATTCTTGGTAAATTTTATTCGTTACCGAAAATACATAAAAATCCATTAGCGGTCCGACCTATTTTGGCTTCCATTGGTACCCCCACTGAAAACATTGCAAGGTTTTTGACCGAAATCTTAACAAAAGCTTACGAGATTGATAATGATTACTATATTAAAGACTCCTTTGAGGTAAATAAACTTTTAAATAATACACACATTCCTGAGGGTTCTGTCATCGCCAGTTTGGATGTTGTTTTCCTGTTTAGTAATGTTTATTTAAAAATTTGTCGAACAGCTATTGTAAGAAAGTGGGACATCGTTGACAGACACAGCCCTATTGACAAAGATACATTTATTGAACTCTTAACTTTTTTATTTGATAGCAATTATTTTACATTCAATAATAAATATTATAAACAAACATTCGGCACCCCCATGGGTAGCACGATTTCTCCTATCTTGGCAAGTTACGTCATGGATATGCTGTTAGATATCGTCATTCCTGTTCTCCCTTGTAGACTAAATTTTATAAATAGGTATGTCGATGACATAATACTATCTTTGCCAGCGATCTATGTGGATGAGTTGTTGTTTTACTTCAATAGTTATGATCCCTATATACAATTTACTCTTGAAAAAGAGGATGAGTTCAATTCTGTGCCCTTTCTGGATACGAGGCTCATACATAGAGATACCTTGATCCTAGTAGACTGGTACAGGAAGCCTATTAGCTCTGGTAGATATATTAACTTTTGGTCGTATCATAAACACTCAATTAAGATAAATCTGGTCAAAGAAATGAAAAACAGAGTAGTCAGTATCAGTGACCCTTCTATCCACAATAAGAACCTCAATATCCTTTACAACCTCTTTATTGACAACTCATATCCTGCGGGCTTGCTTAGAAAGATTTTATTCAATTCACCGTTTGCTTTCAACTCACAAAATTTGAACAATATTCAAATTGCTACTCGTAGTACACCAGAAGTTGTTTCTGTTGACGAGGTACCATTGCCACAACAAGTTCGTTACATGTCGTTACCATATATCAGGGAGGCAACACCCGCACTGACGAGGATTTTTAAATCAATTCCTAACTTAAAAATTGCAAATAAGTCAGTAGTCACTATCAATAATATTTTTTCGAAAGTAAAAGATAAAACCCCATTGCTCTCCTTGTCGGGGGTAGTATACAGTATACCTTGTGGTAGTTGCAATAAACATTACATAGGTCAAACTTCTAGATGTCTCAAAGACCGTATCGTCTCCCATAAGAGTGACTGTAGACTTCATCCGGAGAGGTGTGCACTGGCGGATCATGTTAACAGAAATGACCATCGTATGAATTATGACCAAATTAAAATTCTAGGCAAAGAGTCAAATACTAATAAACGTTTATTTTTGGAAATGGCTCACATATTTAACAATGAAAATTTACTGAACAAAAGATCAGATATCAGTCATCTCAGTGAGATTTTTTCTTATTTGTTGCTTGCTGATAGGCCGGCTATCATTCCACCCTCTAACGATTTATCGTTAGACTAGGGACGTGGTTGTTGGGTTCTTGTGCACAACGATAGGTATCATTATTTCTTTAAAAATGTTGTTCATGTCATTTAATGTTTTTTCACTCACTATTGTAAACTTGACATTTTTCATTTAATTATTTTTTCCTATTGTAACTGTCTGTTTTTTCCAGAGGTAGAATGAGACATAATTGTTGCTTTGGTCACTTGTCACTTGCTAAGGGGGCCTCATTAGCCATTAGCCCTTAGTAAGTACCAACGAGTGTCCTTTTACCTCATTAGTAAAAGGCCATTCGTTGTTCTTTCTTCTTTCCCCAAAGTGACAAGTATGACTTATGTCTACTTCAAAAATAAGTCTGTTTTTGCTAGGACGCATTAACAAAATGTCTTTTTAGACATTTTACTTAAAAGTTTATTTAGATATTTTACTTTTTAAGTTTTTAATAATTTTAACGTTGTAACTTGAGTTGCAAAAGAATGTTTTTTAACAATAATTTTTATCAAATTTTATGTGTGTCAGAGGAACCTATGTGCTTTTAAAATTTTATTATGAATATCATTTTACGAAACATCCTCAATAAGTTGTAAGTACTTCACTTTTTATTGTAGAAATTGTTTCCTAAATTTCACTAATTCTTGTAGCTTCCCTGATGATGAGTGAAATCTCACTCGAAAGCTTGGATTAAATAACTTTAAAGAGTACACTTTTCGTTTCGCTGCTACCCCAATAACCATTTCTCGTTTTATATATATATTATATTAGACTGGCTATTGTGACAACTCTTAATCTCTTTTAGGGTTAGGTTCCTTTAAAAAATAATAAACTTTACAAAAAAAATAAATAAAAAAAAATTATAATTTTGGGCGCCTTAAATTGATCTTCTCTCTCTTGTGCCTTCCTCCAATCAGCTGCTTTCTTTTCTTTTCCCGTATCACCACCTAGTTATTTCCCTCTTATGTCTTCTGTATTTTTTTTAATCCCACCTATTTCTGTCTTCCTGTCTAAACTAATCTTCACCACCACCTCGTCCTCCTACAAACCAATTTGTTCTTTGTCTTCTTTGTCAATTTTCTTTTTATGTTCTTGTAATTTTTTTTTTATTATTATTTTAGTAAAACCCTTGTTTTAATAATTGCTTTTATTTTTCTTAAACCATAACTTCCATTACTTAATACCATTCAATACACCAATCGTTAATATCTCATTCTAAATTTCTTTTCTGACATCTTACTTATCAACCTTTTTTTATTAATTCACAACCAAAAACTGTTTATTATTTTTTTTTTTTCATTTGTTTTTCTCCCCCTAACTAGATAATTTTTTTTTTATCTCTAAATTTAAATGACTAAACACACTAAGATTTTTTTCTTTTACTTGTACCACAATTGTTGAGAACTCATTATTACATTCAATAAAAAATAATCTTCTAACAAACAGACTAGAAGGTGAGACAAAAACAGACTGAGATAGGAGCGATAGAATAAACATAAACAGAAGAGCAAGACTGAAGAAAGTGAAGAGATAAGACCTATTAATATTGAGAAATTGTTTTTTTTTTATAAAATTAATCTTGTAAATTTATTAATATGAACCCAACCCGGATTGAGATTCTTAGATAGGACATCTGTAGTATACCGGGTGGTCCATATCAATATATATTATATTAGACTGGCTATTGTGACAACTCTTAATCTCTTTTAGGGTTAGGTTCCTTTAAAAAATAATAAACTTTACAAAAAATAAATAAAAAAAACCTATAATTTTGGGCGCCTTAAATTGATCTTCTCTCTCTTGTGCCTTCCTCCAATCAGCTGCTTTCTTTTCTTTTTCCGTATCACCACCTAGTTATTTCCCTCTTATGTCTTCTGTATTTTTTTAATCCCCACCTATTTCTGTCTTCCTGTCTAAACTAATCTTCACCACCACCTCGTCCTCCTACAAACCAATTTGTTCTTTGTCTTCTTTGTCAATTTTCTTTTTATGTTCTTGTAATTTTTTTTTTTTTATTATTTTAGTAAAACCCTTGTTTTAATAATTGCTTTTATTTTTCTTAAACCATAACTTCCATTACTTAATACCATTCAATACACCAATCGTTAATATCTCATTCTAAATTTCTTTTCTGACATCTTACTTATCAAAACCTTTTTTTATTAATTCACAACCAAAACTGTTTATTATTTTTTTCTTTCATTTGTTTTTCTCCCCCTAACTAGATAATTTTTTTTTTATCTCTAAATTTAAATGACTAAACACACTAAGATTTTTTTTTTTTACTTGTACCACAATTGTTGAGAACTCATTATTACATTCAACAAAAAATAATCTTCTAACAAACATTCTTAAATAAATCTTAACACATTTACATACATTCACACGCACCTTAAACTTTTTTCATAACCTCATTTTCATTGTCAAACTTACATTTGACAATAACCTTCCACCTTTCCATCACTGTCAACCACAATACATACTGTTTTGATAATTTAAAATAATACTTCTGGATATAATTAGTTTGAGGGTTTGCTGAAGAAAATAAAATAAACTTGTAAATAATTAAGATAAATCTGTAAATAACTAGTAAATAGGACAGTGACATTTTAATTTTAAATATTAAGGTTTGACAAGTGAAAAGTGCGTATGGACAATTCGGAACAATGGGTACGTTGTGGATCACGGCCAGATAAAAAAATAATGAGAGATGTCAGTGGGACAGAAAAAAAGGATAATGAAGAGTTGTCAAGAAAATTTAAAAATAAAAAATAATAATTTATGGAAACGTGAACGTGAAGAGAAGTAGGAAATAGAAAAACGACAGTTAGTGTGTAGAGATAATTCAAAGAGTAAAAAATGTTAAAGAAAAGGTAAAATATTAAAAAAATATATTACATTGTTATCAGGCGCATCATCATTAAATGAATTTTTCAAGAAAAATAGATTGATATAAAAAAGACTGAAGCAGGTTAGTTAAGGTTAGTTAAGATTAGTTAAGGTTAATAATAATTAGTTAAGTTTGAATTAGTAAAAGTGACGTCACAAAAAAAATAATTAATTAAAATTTAAAAAAAAATATTTAGAGCGTTAAAATAAATTGTAAATAAAATAATAATTTCTTCAACAAATTTATTTACAGTTATATCCAGAATGATAATTATTTAATTGAATTGTGCCCAGATGTCTCACTAAAATTTCTGAGATAGGTAAATAAAATAGAGTGTTGATCAACCTATTAAATTAATAATAATAAAATATAAAAAATAAAAAAAAACTTTATAGGGAAACAACACGACATATGGCGCCCAACCATATCAAATCCCCCATTATGAATTTTAAACGAATTACATAAATTCTTTAAAATGAATTATGTAAACTATTAACAACTATTACAAAATTAAATAATAACAAATAACATTAAACATACTAATATCAATTTGATAGTCTGTCACTTTTAATTTATATCTTCTCATCTTCAAATTTATACTCATATATCTGCTCTATATTGAACACTCCTCTTATAATTCCATTTTCAGGATTTTTTAATACATAACTATTTATACCCTCTTCATTGTCTATAATATATGGCCCTTCAAATGGTTGTAATAATTTAAGACATTGTCCTTCCTTCCTGCTCTATATTTTAATTATTGTGATTATTAAAATGTAAAGTCCCTCGAATAAAATTTTAATTTAGCACAATTATATTTAATTTTCACTCTGTCGTTTTTCTGAATTCTTATTAAAATTTTCTTTCTTCATTTATTCTTCTTTCTATTCTTTTATAACATTTCCAACTTATTTACTTCTATCTTTCCATATAAAATACTATCTTCTTTTCTCTAATATTATCTTGAATTACTTTTTAATTATTTATTACCCATATTTATTCATAACCTTTTATTATACTTCATCATATTTCATTATAAAACTTCATATACCTCATATATTCTTTATATTAATATTTATTATTTCATTATAATTATATTACCGCACTTAACACTATTATTTATTATTTAATTATTTTATATTCAAGATCCTATTTTCTCTGCTTTATTACTATTCTTCTTACCTCCATCTTCATAATAATTTCTTACATTTTCTTACTTTCTACTATTTATGCTTTTATTCCCATACCTATGTCCATTATCAATTTCTTCCATACTTCTTTCCATTACTAAATTATTTCTTATGCTTCCCCCAAGAAACTTTATTTATTAATCAACAAATTAACTAATTTAACTTTAATTCTCTTTTTTTTTAAATAAACTTCTTCCTATAGTCACATTCTAATGTCCATTGTCCTTGCTATGATTTTCCTCAGTAAATCCATCAATTTGTTTCGTTTCTATATTTTAAATTTGACCTTACGTCTTTTATATCTTTTCTGCCTTCGTTTTTTATTTATTTTATAACATATAAGTGTCTTTCCTTTTATTTCTGTTGCAATTTCTTTATCTCTTACTTTATTCTTCTTACTTTCCTTATTATTATTAATTTTATCATTATTAATCTTTTTGAAGTTTCTGTTTTCTTTTTCATTTTTCTGTTTTATGTTTTGTTGTATGTTCCTTGGTCTTTCATTTCCTATATTAGAAATATTGTTCATATTGACTTGTATTTGTATTTTATTTATTTCTTCCTCCAACTTTATTTCATTTTTAATCTTTTCTCCTATCTCTTGTTCAGTATTTTCCATTTCTTTTAATTTAATTTTTATATTTTCTTCTTCGTCATCATTTTTATTATTATTTTGTAATCTTGTTTTATCGATTTTTCCGTTTATTATCTCTATATCTCTTTTAACTTTTTCAATTCTTCCTTCAATCTTATTCTCTACAATTTTTTTATTTTCTATTATCTTTTCTTCTGATTCTTTGATGTTTTTCTCCATTACTCCATCAATTCCTGTAATAGTGTCCATCCATTTATTTTCTAAAATTCCCTTATCTTGTTGACCTAATTTTACTTTCTCTATTTCTTCTTCTATTTTATTATCCGTATAATTCTTTAATATATTATCTAATCTTTCTTCCATCTTCTTTCTTGCTTCTTCTGATTTCTTACTTGCTTCCTGTATACTATTTTGTAATTTTTCTTCTGATTTCTTACTTGCTTCCTGTATACTATTTTTTAAATCATCTCTCATATTCATCATCATTTTCATCATCATCTCCATCATCGTCTCTTGTTCTTTTATTTTAATTGGTTCTTTTTCTTGTCCTTCCATATTTTCATCAGAATTTTCTGTCACATTATTGGTCTCTACATCTATCATGTCTCCTTGTCCTTCTAGATCTTCATGTTGAAATTCCTCATCAACAACTATATCTTCTTCTCTTATAGGGTTTCTTCTTGTATTCCTTCTTGTTTCCATTATTTTTTTTTTTTTTAAATAACACTAACTCTTAGCACTTCTATTGATAACTATTAAATTTCGTTCTACTATAATAATATTCTCCCCCCGTATAAATTTATTTTATCCCAAATGTCAAACTTTAATTTAATTTGAAATGTCAAATACTGTCAAATTAAAATACTGTAAAAAAAACCGATGTTAAATTTAATAATTCTAATTTATATCCTAAACAACGTTAAATTTCAATCACTCAAATATCATTGGTTTCAAATCAAAAGGTTAATTTCAACAATTGTGCTACAAAATAAAATTAAAAATCTTACCAATTTTGATGATACTTCCGAATGAAAATGATGTGGAATTTACTCTAAATCTGGCCCCACGTTGGCTGGCGACAATTTATATTAGACTGGCTATTGTGACAACTCTTAATCTCTTTTAGGGTTAGGTTCCTTTAAAAAATAATAAACTTTACAAAAAATAAATAAAAAAAAACTATAATTTTGGGCGCCTTAAATTGATCTTCTCTCTCTTGTGCCTTCCTCCAATCAGCTGCTTTCTTTTCTTTTTCCGTATCACCACCTAGTTATTTCCCTCTTATGTCTTCTGTATTTTTTTAATCCCCACCTATTTCTGTCTTCCTGTCTAAACTAATCTTCACCACCACCTCGTCCTCCTACAAACCAATTTGTTCTTTGTCTTCTTTGTCAATTTTCTTTTTATGTTCTTGTAATTTTTTTTTTTTATTATTTTAGTAAAACCCTTGTTTTAATAATTGCTTTTATTTTTCTTAAACCATAACTTCCATTACTTAATACCATTCAATACACCAATCGTTAATATCTCATTCTAAATTTCTTTTCTGACATCTTACTTATCAAAACCTTTTTTTATTAATTCACAACCAAAACTGTTTATTATTTTTTTCTTTCATTTGTTTTTCTCCCCCTAACTAGATAATTTTTTTTTATCTCTAAATTTAAATGACTAAACACACTAAGATTTTTTTTTTTTACTTGTACCACAATTGTTGAGAACTCATTATTACATTCAATAAAAAATAATCTTCTAACAAACATTCTTAAATAAATCTTAACACATTTACATACATTCACACGCACCTTAAACTTTTTTCATAACCTCATTTTCATTGTCAAACTTACATTTGACAATAACCTTCCACCTTTCCATCACTGTCAACCACAATACATACAAAAACAGAACTAAAACTACCCATATAACTAAAGCAAGAAAGAAGATGGAAGAAAGATTAGATAATATATTAAAGAATTATACGGATAATAAAATAGAAGAAGAAATAGAGAAAGTAAAATTAGGTCAACAAGATAAGGGAATTTTAGAAAATAAATGGATGGACACTATTACAGGAATTGATGGAGTAATGGAGAAAAACATCAAAGAATCAGAAGAAAAGATAATAGAAAATAAAAAAATTGTAGAGAATAAGATTGAAGGAAGAATTGAAAAAGTTAAAAGAGATATAGAGATAATAAACGGAAAAATCGATAAAACAAGATTACAAAATAATAATAAAAATGATGACGAAGAAGAAAATATAAAAATTAAATTAAAAGAAATGGAAAATACTGAACAAGAGATAGGAGAAAAGATTAAAAATGAAATAAAGTTGGAGGAAGAAATAAATAAAATACAAATACAAGTCAATATGAACAATATTTCTAATATAGGAAATGAAATACCAAGGAACATAGAACAAAATATAAAAGAAAATATTGAAAAAGAGAAAGTAAATACAGAAAATATTAATAATGGGAAAATGATAAATAAAATGAAAGGTAATAGAAACGAACCAAGATATAAAGAAATTATAACAAAAATAAAACGAAGAATACAACAATTGAATAAAAGAAATAAAAATGGTATGCAGAAAAGATATAAAAGACGTAAGGTAAAATTTAAAATATAGAAAAGAAACAAATTGATGGATTTACTGAGGAAAATCATAGCAAGGACAATGGACATTAGAATATGACTATAGGAAGTCAATAATAAATTTAAATTTAAATTAGTTTTAAGAAGTTTATTTAAAAAAAAAAAAAAAAAAAAAAAAAAAAAAAAAAAAAAAAAAAAAAAAAAAAAAGAAAGAAAGAATTTAAGTTAAATTAGTTCATTTGTTAATTAAAAATTAAAGTTTCTTGGGGGAAGCATAAAAAATAATTTAGTAATGGAAAGAAGTATGGAAGAAATTGATAATGGACATAGGTATGGGAATAAAAGCATAAATAGGAGAAAGTAAGAAAATGTAAGAAATTATTAGGAAGATGGAGGTAAGAAGAATAGTAATAAAGCAGAGAAAATAGGATCTTGAATATAAAATAATTAAATAATAAATAATAGTGTTAAGTGCGGTAATATAATTATAATGAAATAATAAATATTAATATAAAGAATATATGAGGTATATGAAGTTTTATAATGAAATATGATGAAGTATAATAAAAGGCTATGAATAAATATGGGTAATGAATAATTAAAAAGTAATTCAAGATAATATTAGAGAAAAGAAGATAGTATTTTATATAGAAAGATAGAAGTAAATAAGTTGGAAATGTTATAAAAGAATAGAAAGAAGAATAAATGAAGAAAGAAAATTTTAATAAGAATTCAGAAAAACGACAGAGTGAAAATTAAATATAATGGTGCTAAAAAATCCTGAAAATGGAATTATACGAGGAGTGTTCAATATAGAGCAGATATATGAGTATAAATTTGAAGATGAGAAGATATAAATTAAAAGTGACAGACTATCAAATTGATATTAGTATGTTTAATGTTATTTGTTATTATTTAATTTTGTAATAGTTGTTAATAGTTTACATAATTCATTTTAAAGAATTTATGTAATTCGTTTAAAATTCATAATGGGGGATTTGATATGGTTTTTAGTTATATGGGTAGTTTTAGTTCTGTTTTTGTATGTATTGTGGTTGACAGTGATGGAAAGGTGGAAGGTTATTGTCAAATGTAAGTTTGACAATGAAAATGAGGTTATGAAAAAAGTTTAAGGTGCGTGTGAATGTATGTAAATGTGTTAAGATTTATTTAAGAATGTTTGTTAGAAGATTATTTTTTATTGAATGTAATAATGAGTTCTCAACAATTGTGGTACAAGTAAAAAAAAAAAATCTTAGTGTGTTTAGTCATTTAAATTTAGAGATAAAAAAAAAATTATCTAGTTAGGGGGAGAAAAACAAATGAAAGAAAAAAATAATAAACAGTTTTGGTTGTGAATTAATAAAAAAAGGTTTTGATAAGTAAGATGTCAGAAAAGAAATTTAGAATGAGATATTAACGATTGGTGTATTGAATGGTATTAAGTAATGGAAGTTATGGTTTAAGAAAAATAAAAGCAATTATTAAAACAAGGGTTTTACTAAAATAATAAAAAAAAAAAAATTACAAGAACATAAAAAGAAAATTGACAAAGAAGACAAAGAACAAATTGGTTTGTAGGAGGACGAGGTGGTGGTGAAGATTAGTTTAGACAGGAAGACAGAAATAGGTGGGGATTAAAAAAATACAGAAGACATAAGAGGGAAATAACTAGGTGGTGATACGGAAAAAGAAAAGAAAGCAGCTGATTGGAGGAAGGCACAAGAGAGAGAAGATCAATTTAAGGCGCCCAAAATTATAGGTTTTTTTTATTTATTTTTTGTAAAGTTTATTATTTTTTAAAGGAACCTAACCCTAAAAGAGATTAAGAGTTGTCACAATAGCCAGTCTAATATAATATATATTGATATGGACCACCCGGTATACTACAGATGTCCTATCTAAGAATCTCAATCCGGGTTGGGTTCATATTAATAAATTTACAAGATTAATTTTATAAAAAAAAAACAATTTCTCAATATTAATAGGTCTTATCTCTTCACTTTCTTCAGTCTTGCTCTTCTGTTTATGTTTCTTCTATCGCTCCTATCTCAGTCTGTTTTTGTCTCACCTTCTAGTCTGTTTCTATTTTTCTTAAGAATAATTTCCGTCCCTGTTTCTTATTGTCTACTGTCTTATCTTACAGTTCGTCCTTCCTCGTATTTCTATAAATTCTTGTTTGCGCTTACTCGTATTACCTTTTTGTTTACTTGTTAATGAAATTCTACTTTTTATTAACCTTTTATTAGATTAAAAATTATATTCTAGATTTTCATTTGACAATTTCAAATTGAAATTATTTTTATCTCAATTGACAATTCTCCTATTTATTTTCTACATCTCACTTGATTAATTTTTTTTTTTAATTCCAGATAATAAGTCAACCAGGATTGATCATCTTAGATATGACATCTAAAATGACCTGGCATCCTTATATTTTAAATTTCCATATCAATATATATCAAACTTATAAATAACCTTTCTGTTTGCGTCTGGGGTAAAAAATACAAAAAATTCCAAAACTCATTTTAGCTTATTTGTTTAGGATAATTTAAGTACCAATTTTCAAGCGCCTATCATTTATAGTTTTCAATATAATCAATATTTGTTGCTGACCGTTCACCCCAATTTTGAAACCCTTAAAGTGCAAATTTTCAAAATTCCTACCTTAGTACTCCCCTATACTACCATAGGAAACTTCCCTGAAAATTTCACGTCTATATCACCTCTGGTTTAGGCTGTGCGTTGATTGTCAGTCAATCAGTCAGCGACACGACAATTTTGTTTATATAGAATTACTGTTCTTATCTACTACTTTATTCTGTAAGTCCCTTTTTATTTGATTACTGCAATAATCTAGATTAGTTAGGTGTTTAATGTGTTTCTAAATCAATGATATATTGTTATAGAAAATATATCGATTAAAATTATCTTTATCACTATAATAGAAAGAAAAGTTTGGCAACAACATTTTTTTCTCTTAATATTCAACTTTTAATAACGTTATAACGTACCGTATTTCGAAAGTCAATTGAAACAGATTACAAAGAACGATAAGCTTTTTTAGGGCATTTAAGTAAGTAATATGTTTTAACAGGTTATTTCTTTTATTCACAATCGTATACGTAATAGCTCAATTACACACTTTTCAAAGGTCGGAAAATAAGCTATTACAAAGTTTACTGCTTGCCCACAGGTGGTACGTGACATCTGTCACTTTCCACATGTGAGCCAGATAGATTTCTTTATACCTATGATATCAGCAGAAAGCGATACATAGTGTTATTAATTACAACAATAAAGTAACAGACTAATATAAACTATACGTATTTTCAAAGCCTATTTTATTTGGTAATATTAATCGTAATGTTTTGTAACCATAATTTGCCATTTTCCTTTTTTATTTTTTTTTTTAAATGGATTACAAAAATAAAATGTCATGTAATATCTATAAATGCCAAAGAATTTTGATTTCAAAGAAAACTTGACAAGTGAATTTTAATACACATGTCACACTTTTAAAAACAATAACTATATATTCTTTTTAAATTGTGGATTGAAATAAAATGATTGTGAATAAAGTAGTATACAAACATTGGCAGAAATTATCATTCCTGTCTCGGGCATCTATATTTGATCTATATTTGCCCTCGACAGTAATGATGCATTTCCCGTTCCGGTATGTAATCTACTTTTACTGTTAGGAAAGACAGATGATAACAGAACTTACTATAAAGTTTTTGTTAATATTTAATGTAAAAAGAATCATAAGAGAAATATTTGATTTAAGTTTAGAAATATTATACCTTGGTAATTTATAGAATCGTTGATTATCGTAATATATTGCGATTTGTTCTACGTTTATATATAACGATAAAGAAAACACAAAACAATACAATAGCTATTTTGTTTTCTTACTGCTCTACGTTTGGGGTTTTTTTTAATTTTTGAAAAAATATAAAATTGCATGACCTTGCTTATCTATTATTTAATAATTTTTAGCTCTTTCTTACAAGCACAGATATTTGTAATAGAAACTACTGTTTTCCCTTACGGATTTAAATTCTGACGCTAGGGATTTTAGAGATCGACAAAAATGCTTGATAGTTGTGCGTGTGTGTGAGTCAGAAAAAATCCTAAAAATTGTAAATAATTTTATCCTTAATGAAAGTACCTCCTTCCTGTACTAGCCGTTATGTTTAAGATGCTGAGCACAGGAAAAATAAATAAATAAATTCTCTTCTTGACTGTAATTGTCTTTCTTTCATCTTTAAGTACAAAAATATATTGGAAATCATTCAAAAGTAGGTATATCACCTATATGTAAATTTTATTTGACTATGAAATTGAATGTGAACCTTTATAAGTGCTCAGCGTCCTCATGAACGAGTAGTACATTTAATTCGCCCGAAAAAAAGAAAAGATTCTTTCCACACAATTACTATAGCTGTTGGTAAGTTCTGTAATAAAGCTTCCGGGCTGCAGATTTTGTTAAAGGTAGTTTTTTTTCGTTTGAAAGTTTTTGTCATTTGTTCGTAGCATTTCATCTAACTAAACCGTCACAAATGTCACAACATTTAACAAACGCGCAAAATTTTTCATTAGTATGTAAGAACAAGTGCCTTACTTCCTAGATTTCTAGATTTCTATTTTAAAGAACTGATTCTAATGCAAAAATTTAGATTTTGTGAATTCAAAAGCTTCAGAGATAATGGCTTATATTAAAATTTTATACTTTTAACACATTTCTACAAATAGATAAAGAATACCGATTCTGGACCGGAGAATACCTAACCTAACCTAACCTAACCGTTTACCTTTGCCCTTGATCTTATTAAAGCAAACTGAAGAGTTGTAGTAGCCGAATACCTATTAGACAGAGCTCATCTGATTTGAAATACCTCATCGGACCCTTCTGCTCATAATTTGCATCGGTTGATGTTAATTTATGGTGCACAGATGTTACTGCCAATCTATTAGGAGAAAATTATAAATTTCGCTGTTTGGCGGTAACATCTCAGCATCACACATCAACACCGACAGACGATACCAAAATCTGAGAATCACAATTTGAGGTACTTTATATACCTCTGAACTTGTCGTTAGGTCCATCGGATACGTCGGGTCTAGTCTTCAACTCTGTCTGATAGGTACAGAGGTATAACACAAACTATTACAACGCGGATATCTGTTAACTCCAAAAAAGGTTAAGACCAAAGGTGAAACGTATTATAATCAGACAAATAATCTATCTCATATCAATATAAAAATAAATTAAACAAAAAAGCAGGCACCATGTTATATTTTTCATTCAATTGTTTATTCATATTTCTTAAAATGAAGGTTATTAACTCGTCTAATCCTGATTTGGCTATAATTTATTGTAACGTATTGGGAGAGGTTTATGACCAACGAGGCTTTCGAATATATTATATATTGTTAACAAAGTATAATAATGGATTTTTGTCAAATATGGTTTTCCACAGCTAGTACAATCTTTTCTTTTATTCAGAATTGATATTCTTTATCTACAACTTATTATATTATATTTATAGTTATTATATTTTTTAGTACCCGTTTGCCTACACCGTTTCTCCAATATATGAGATGATAGTTTTTATACAGATTATTTTTATCCAATATATACTTGCCATTGTTGTTGGAGCAGATTGTCTTTATTTGGGCCTTGGAGCATGCGCAGTAAATCAGTATAGAATTTTACAAGAATGTTTTTCACAATACAATACGCGGGAAATGATAAATATTAATAAAAAATTAAGAGAATCATTTGGCGATGAAGATGAATTTCGTTGTGATGTTAGAAAAGAGTATTTTGTTCGATGTTTGAATCATTATCAATTATTAACAAGGTAATGGGGGTTTGTATAATTTTATATAAATATAAAAGTTTTCTCTGAAATTAGAAAAAATTAAAACTTACACAACGACATGAGGTATAGCATATGCTGAGAAATATTCGTGAAATGATAGAAATCTTCAGGCGAACTTTCAACTACATCCCAACTAGCAAAGTTATTTTATAACGCAATGGTTCTACAACTATTTTATTTTATTAATATTTCATAATTTCTTAAAAATTCCTAATTAATTACATAACAGCTGCCATAAATGCTACACCGAAAGAATTAATTTGTTATATTAACCTAAAATTAGTCATTGTTACTAAATCGCTTATTGAAATATGGCTTATTAAAACTTATTCAATAATATACTATATATTCAAATGTAAAATCCACGGGATACAGGGTGGATCACATTCCTCACCTGAGAACTCTTCCTCACTGGTCTGAGTTCTACAGCGCCTAAATAAACGAAAATAAAAAAATATTGAACAAAAATAATAAATTTAACAATCTTCTTTTCTTCTCTTCCTTTGGTCTACCATATCTTGATAATTATTTTCTGTCTTACTTATTTTCTGTCTCCGCCTTTCCACTGCTACTTTTCCTTCACTTTTGTTCCTATTTGTCATTCTTCCTTTCAATAACCCATACATCTCTCATAAATTCCATTGCTTTTCCCAATACTTGTTGTTTACAGTTTTTTTTAAATACCTTTTTTTAAACAATTTTTAACAATCTATTTTTTATTTAAGGGCGAGAGGTAAAAAGAATGCGGTTTTAAATATTGTGAATAATGACAACGCTTGTTTCGCTTGGAGTGTTAACGCAGCCATCTTTGCCGCAGAAGGTGATCCATCAAAACCAACATCATACCCCCACTACGACACATTATTAGATTTCACAGATATCGAATTACATGTGAAATTAAAAGACATTCCCAATTTTGAGAAATTGAATAACATCTCTGTGAACGTGTTTGGTCTTGAATCTTACTATAAAAATTGTAGAAACTATTATGAAATTGTGTTACCTTTACATTTCACAAATGATCGGAAGGCGACCCATGTTAATCTGTTATTAATATCAGATAAAGAAGGAAATAGTCATTATTGCCTTATCACTGATTTATCTCGACTCATACGGTCTCAGAAATCGAAACATGAACATAAAATACATATTTGTGATGGTTGTTTGCAGTCTTTTACGACTATGGAAAAATTGCAGAACCATATGGAAAATGATTGTACCCATATATACTCTAAATTACCAACTACTGAAGTGAGTAAGAACAAATGTGGTGAAATGCTTCCAGAAAATATTTTAAAATTCACAAACTTGGAAAACCAATTAGAGGTGCCGTTCATAATATATGCAGATTTCGAGTCACTCCTCAAACCAGTGGATTATAATGAGCCTCAAAATTCTACATCTTTCACAGTCAAGGTATGTGAACATGAACCGTACTCCTTTGCTTTACAACAGGCATTTAAAATATGTTGTTCCAATGTCACCAGAAAATATTAGGTTTAAGAATGCAACAAGCTGCCATATTTGTGAGAAACCATTTAGCCCTATTGATAAGAAAATCCGAGACCACTGCCACCTTACGGGGAGATTCAGAAATGCCGCCCACAATTCCTGTAATTTAAATTACAAAATCCCCAATTTTATCCCCGTCTTTTTCCACAACCTTACAAATTACGATTGTCATCTTTTTATTAAAGAAATCTCTTCCAAAAACGAAAATATATCAGTAGTGGCTCTAACTAAAGAAAAATGTGTAACATTTTCCAAATCGATTTTGGTAGAAAAATCTCTAGGTCCTAAAATCCGTGATACATATATTAAACTAAGATTTGTTGACTCTTTCCGTTTTTTGGCACGATCAATGTTTGGAAATAAGAAAATATTTCCCCCTCGATCAACATTTCAATCTAATGAGAAGGAAAGGCGTTTTTCCTTATTCATACGTTGATTCGACTGAAAAATTGAACGAAGAGAAGCTGCCTTGCAAAGAGAATTTTTATGATATACTAAGGGTAGAATCCATATCCGATGAAGAGTATGATAGAGCCAAGGAAGTGTGGAGCACTTTCCACTGTAAAACACTGAATAATTATTCAATGCTCTACTTGAAGACCGATGTGCTATTATTAGCAGATATTTTCGAGAATTTTAGACGGGTGTGTCTTAAAGAATATAATTTAGATCCAGCCCAATACGTAACAGCCCCATCTTTAAGCTGGGATGCCATGTTACTATATACACAGGTTAAGCTTCAACTTTTAACAGATATCGATATGCTACACTTTTTCAAAAAAGGGATAAGAGGTGGAGTGGCCCAATGTAGCAAAAGGAAAGCTGTGGCCAACAACAAATTCTTACCAAATTTCGATCCATCAAAACCAGAGAGTTATATTATGTATTTAGATGCATCAAATATGTATGGCGCAGCAATGAGCGAATACCTTCCTTACGGTGATTTTAAATGGATACCTGTTGAAAACTTTGACTGCACTAAAATTGAAGATGATTCATCCAAGGGTTATGTTTTGGAAGTTAATTCCGAATTTATACGATAAAACCAAGTATATTATACACTACCGAAATTTGAAACAGTGCTTAAAGTATGGACTGAAACTCAAAAAGATTCATAGAGTGTTGGAATTTTCTCAATCACCTTGGTTAAAAAAATATATGGAATTAAATACAGTTCTCAGAAACCAAGCAAAGAATGAGTTTGAGCGTGACTTATTCAAACTTCTAATTAACGCAATATTTGGGAAAACTATGGAAAATGTGGAGAAAAGATAAGATATAAAACTCTCATACCATTGGGAAAACATCAAAGGTTCACTTGGTACAAGCACTTTAATATCCAAACCAGAATTTAAGACTTGTTCAGTATTTACTGAAAACTTGGTTGCGATCCATTTAAACACTGTAAAAGTTTACTACGATAAACCCTTATATGTTGGATTTTCAATTTTGGACATTTCTAAAACCATCATTTACGATTTTTTATATGGTTACATCAAGAAAAAGTATGGAGATGCAGCAAAATTGTGTTATACTGATACCGACTCGCTAATCCTGGAAATTTTAACTAATAACTTTTACGATGATATGAAACAAAACATTCAATATTTTGATACTTCCAACTATAAGGAGACCAATGCACACAGAATCCCTATAACAAAATCAATCGTTGGAAAAATGAAAGACGAGTTTGCCGGTATTCCAATTGAGTCATTTTATGGAACTGGTGCCAAGGCCTATTGTGTAAAGACCGACAAACTTATGAAGAAAGCGAAAGGTGTTTCCAAACAAGTCGTGAAAGTGAACTTCACCTGAATGATTATGTACAAATTTTTGAAAATGGGGGTGTTGTTTTTAGAAAAATGTATGTTTTCATATCCAAATTACATACAATATTTACTGAATTGAAGAATAAAGTGGCATTATCTTCAAAAGACGATAAACGGTATGTTATACCGCATGATGTCAATACCTTGGCATTTGGACATTTTATCTTCAACCCGCAAACAAATGGCGGTACACTCAATGATTTAGTCGACGTAGCTCAAGAATTGGTCAACGAAGATTTAAATTTAATAGATTTAGACGATTTGTATAATATACCCGATATAGACTTAAATTCTTATTTATAATAAAAAAAATATATACACAATTTATGGTTTTTATTTCTCTTTATTTTACTTATAATATATTATTACATTCCCATTGGATGTGGGTTGCACATTTTAAGAGCTAATTTACACAGATGACATCTTGCTTGAGAAGTAGGCGGCCCATCAACATGTGTACTCCAATCCGGTCGTTTATAATGGGTAAAGCAGGGCAGTGCAGTTTGAAGGTCAAAATTTAATCTATAGTCGATTGGTAATTTACTCCATACATAAAGTAAAGCTATCGGACTCACTTCCTGCACTAAATATTTTAAAGGAAAATAATGAAGTTCTTCCTCCGTAAATTTTTCCAAACTTTTACCATTAGTATGAGCACTAACCAAATCATAAGTCAAACATTTGAAACAACAGTTAGACATATTTTTCAAATACATTTAATCTAGCGATGAAAATAACAGAGCAAATAGCCGGTAGATAGAACGATCTTTAAATATTTAAAGAACCGTTAGCGCGCTATTGAGTCGTTAAAACCAACATTGGGTAGATGGTCCGCTCACTAAGCTAATTTTAAAGGTCCCTTAAAGACCCGTTAGACATTACCGTCTACATGTAAATTTCATTTGTTTTGTCGCAATAAAATAAATATGGTGGATATCTGTCAAATTACATTTTTAAAGTTAAAAATATTTTAAACTAAAAATAATATATTTTTTTAATTAATTTTTTTATTGTTTTTATTGCATTATTTATCATATACTGCACTTTTTATATTATATTTCCATCGTTTCTACCGTTCGTGCTCTCACTAACTAACGACCCAATAAATTTAAAGACTCGTTAAATTGTTGTCGGGTAGACAGAAACAATTTATTTCTCTCGTTAACTAAATAGTGAATAGCAACGCAAACAATCGGGCAACAACGCTTTTTCGGATCTGAACTGAAGTGAGTGATCTTGTTCCCTATTGACAGTGAC
This sequence comes from Neocrepidodera transversa, assembly GCA_963243735.1. NCBI lineage: Eukaryota > Metazoa > Arthropoda > Insecta > Coleoptera > Chrysomelidae > Neocrepidodera > Neocrepidodera transversa. The sequence continues at coordinate 24,411,795 of OY725349.1, read as the reverse complement.
ATTTCGCTTTTCGCGCAATATTATATGTTTGGTTATATATGTGCTTGTGCTTTCTAGAATGGAAAATGAAAAAGTGAAAAGGTCTCGCGGGGCTAATTATACCCCAATTGAAAAGGAGAATCTGCTTAACATTATTATAAAGTAAGAATTACAATCGTTTTGTAGAAAACATAGTTTTAATAAGAGAGAGACAAATCGATCGGGAGATGGTATTTATAGATGTGACCCCACCCACCGTATTTTTTTTTTGTATTGACGTTGGCGGAAACAGCAACTTCGTTTCACAAAAGGCCCCTGAATTGCAGAAATTTGTTCGTGTTTTACATTGATTCCTATACTAAATCGGCAGTTTCGATCCAACTGTTATGTTTCTTATCGAGACCAAGCCACTTAACGTACATCTTTTTGCCTTTTCTCCGTAGAATTTTTTCAACTAAATAAATGTCGGGATTAGTGGTTTTTTGTAATTTCTCTTCGTAGAAAGCTCCTTTAATTGGTGCACCGTGCATATCTTCTAAAAGATATGTAATGGGGTTAGTTATTTTTACTTTAATAATTTTAAATAATTCAGTAGTCCAATTTAGCGTATAACCTTTTTTGAAAAAATGTTTCGCTTTGCTGATGCGTACAATATCGTCAACTTTTAATTTCCTCGGACCAGCAATTTTCAAATGGCTGTAACATTTTCGAAGAATTTTCTGCTCATTGGATTTGTTTACTTCTTCAGGTTTAAATCTCGTTTTACTATGCTTAGTCTCGTTGTATTGTTGTGTAATTTTCGGTAATTCATTCAGCCATTTATAAGTACCATTTAAACTGAAATATTTATATAGTTTTGATTTCAAGGTACGGATCACCCTCTCAGCCATTGAAGCTCTTATAACGGATGACGTATTATAGTGATTTATATGGCGTTTTTCCACAAGTTTTTGAAACTTTGCGTTGAAAAATTCTGTTCCTTGATCACTTTGTAGATTTTTCGGACATCGTTTAGTATGAACTAAAATGTCACTAAATGTCTTGGTAATTTCTTCGCCAGTTTTCGTTTTCAATGGTCGAGTCCACACGAATTTGGAAACGCAATCTATAACAACCATGATTAATTTAAAGCCTTTATTTTGATGTGAGTAGTTTCTCATTTCCGCCAAGTCCATTTCCCATAAATCATCCAATCCATTAATAATCGTACGTCTTCTTGGATAATTTTTTCTAGCTGATCTGTGTAGCTCGTTAACGAGTTGAATCTTTTCCTTTGATAACATGTTGACGATTGAAAAAGCGAAAGTATATTAGGTACTTTCTCTCTATATGCCACTCCTTTGCGACGGACGAGGAGGGGATTGGCATATGCGCGATACTGGAAAGTAATGACTTAGAATTTTTTTCGAATTTTTGATCAATTGCGGATTAAAACTTAGAATATTCTCACGAACTTCAGAACTAAAGAATTAGAATATTTTTCGAAACCAAAATTATATTAATAGAAAATGATACCCTTTTCGACGGAGCTAATGATTTCTTTGACTGCTCTGGTCCAAGCGGTAGACACAACAAAACTTAATTTCGCGATTCTTCCTTCAATTACTCTTTCCTAATTCGATCCTGCGTATAATCGGAATCACGGACATGGCATATTTCTCTTAAATTTATTTAAATTCAAAACAACGGCCTTGGAAAATTTCACGAAATTTATTTTTATTTATACTTAGAATAGCTCACCCGGTATATCGTATCCTACGGCAGATGCTTAATAGTCGACTGGCTCCGTTGTGTCTGCCAAATAACTGACCGCTGATTCAATATCGCGTTCTCTAGCCGTATTGATTCTCGATCGATCGTTGCTACATACGGTGTAGAGAGGGGAGGACTCGATGGCTCCGTTAGCGGTATCGTTTTAAGGGTGAAAAGGGGTCGATGTGTCAAAATTGTTAAAGCGATATTGTAGAGTATATTTAAAGGATAGTTCTGAAAAAATAATGAAGGTTGTAGGATTATTATTAAGGGAGATAATTAATGCTTTTCAGATTTTAAAAATTAGCCGGAATTAGTAACTTTGTTACAACTTTGTTACATTTAAAAAACTGTTAAATTGATTTTTAGATTATATATCTGATAGATACTTAATTACCTCTATTATTTGATTAGGTCGAAAATTCACTTGAAATGATAGGAATTGAAAAAAACGTGCTTATTTGCTTCCGAATTTTTTATAATAATTTAAAAAAAATCTTTTGACAAACGCAATGACAGTTGCGTATAATTAAGTAGAAAGCTTTCCTAAGATCGCCTACCTCTGATATCACGTTTAGTCTTTAATTGTTTTATTATATGCTACCAGTCAATAATAAAAAATTACCTACTTGTAGGACTCGAATACAGCATAAATAATGACGTCTTCTAATATAAGTAGTGCAAAAAATGATTAATTTACGATAAATATCAGGGAAGCTTACATAAATATCTAAAATATAATATTGTTTCAGGTTCATAAATGAAGTTAATAAAATATTTAATTTTACCATAATTTTTCAATTTAGTGTTAGCATCATTTTAATTTCCGTATCAATTGTTAATATTACAAACGTAAGTAAACAAGTACTATTTTATTATCACTTTGCATAAATATTGTTAAATAAACTACGTGAGCACAATTTGATATTTTGCACCATGTAAAAAAATCTAAAAATTTGTATTTATGATAGATGTAAAAAAGAAACGAGAAATGTTGATTTATATTCATAAAAATGTGAATAAATTACTTCGGTCCGGACCTGAAGTAATATAATCATAACAAAAATTTGAATTTTTTTTTGCCTAAAATGATTTTTCTCGACGTTTTGAGCTACCCACAACATGATTAGGTGAAAAAAATTTCATGTCCATCGGTCTGGATGGATGGATGGATGTATGTGGAGACAATAACTCAAGAACCATTTGTCCGAGACTTAAAAAAATCTTTCGCCAATCGTTTTCTCGTATATACGAGAGGAACCCTACTGTTTTTGGGCATTCTACCTATAAGGGGGTGGAAACTGGATTGGGTTGAAATTTCAAAAAATTCATATCTCCTCATTTTTTTAAAAAATCGAAACAGGTGATAAGACTTTTTTCATTCCATAATTATTAGAAAAAAATTTCGCTTAAAATTTATTTTCGATTTGACCTTCATGGGTGGAACTGGAGGGGGTTGAAATTTCAAAAGTCATATCCGCAATTTCTGAAATTATTATAACAGGTCTTTACACTTTTTTCATATCCTAATTGTTATAAAATTAATTTGTATAAAACTTTTTTTATGCAATATTTTAGAGTTTTTTAACGATTTTTTACCATTGTTTACAATTTTTTACGATGTTTTACCATTTTTTGCGATTTTTTACGGTTTTTTACGATTTTTTACGGTTTTTTACGATTTTTTACGATTTTTTACGATTTTTTACGATTTTTTACGATTTTTTACGATTTTTTACGATTTTTTACGATTTTTTACGATTTTTTACGATTTTTTACGATTTTTTACGATTTTTTACGATTTTTTACGATTTTTTACGATTTTTTACGATTTTTTACGATTTTTTACGTTTTTTTTACGATTTTTTTACGATTTTTTACGATTTTTTACGATTTTTTACGATTTTTTACGATTTTTTACGATTTTTTACGATTTTTTACGATTTTTTACGATTTTTTACGATTTTTTACGATTTTTTACGATTTTTTACGATTTTTTACGATTTTTTACGATTTTTTACGATTTTTTACGATTTTTTACGATTTTTTACGATTTTTTACGATTTTTTACGATTTTTTACGATTTTTTACGATTTTTTACGTTTTTTTACGATTTTTTACGATTTTTTGCGATTTTTTTCGATTTTTTTCGATTTTTTACGATTTTTTACGGTTTTTTACGGTTTTTTACGATTACTTATATATTGCATTGCACAATTTCTATGAAAGAGAGGTTTTCTGATGTATATTTTATTGACAACTATTTTATATCAAAAATCAACATATATAAACAAAAACTTTTAAGACGCACACATATATGATAGCACAATATAAATTTTAATGAAAAGTAGTTCAACAAATCCTCTATTTCATTAAAATTCAAAAGTATCCAAATTTTTAAATGAAAAATGTAGCTTCTCTTTTGGCAAGGCTTTTGTAAACATATCAGCTAACTGCATTTTCGATTCCACATATGTAATTATGATTTCTTCTTTTTCAATCAGTTCACGTACAAAATGAAATTTGACATCAATGTGTTTTGTTCGTTTGTGAAACTGTGGATTATTAGCTAATTTAATAGCACTTTGATTATCAACTCTAATGTCGACTCTTTTAAAAATGTCTTAACCAAACTGCTTCTCTACATCCAAAAGATAAAGCTATATATTATGATTCTGTTGTTGAAAGTGCAACAACTTCTTGACGCTGGGAACACCATAATATTGGTGAATTATTTAATAAAAATATGTAACCAGACCTTGATTTTCTGGATTCAGTGGTTGATTTCGGATTCGTGTTCAGGAGACCAAAATACGTAAGTTCCACTTTTTTTTTTTAAAAAAATCGCATGATCCCTGCAGAAGATGAGCAATTAGCCATGTTAAATTTGTTTAAAACTTTATCTATATAATTTTCTTGTGACATTTTTATTATTCCATTTACTCTATCTTTTTTAATATCCATGCCCATATAACTTTTGTATTACGACTACTTGTAATTTCAAAATCCTTCTTTAACATTTTCAAAATTTCTGTGACAGTTTCTTTTGACTTTGTCAAAATTAGCCCATCATCTAGATAGAGAGCTAGATAAATTTTAGTACCAATAATATTGCCAACATAAACACAATGATCTAAATGATTTTGCCTAAAATTGTACATGTTAAAAAGTTTCTGAAGTTTCTGTTTCAACAACGTGGAGACTGCTTCAGTCCATACAAACTTCGATTAAGCCTGCATACTTTATTATCCTCTTCAAAACCTAGCGGTTGTCTCATAAATATGGTTTCTTGTAGTTCTCCATACAGAAATGCTGTTTTAATGTCGAATGGAGCCAGTTCTAAATCTTCTTGTGCAGCTATAGCAAGGAGTATACGAACTGACTCGTATCTTACTACCGGTGCAAAAGTTTCATGGTAATCTGTACCATACTTCTGTGAAAATCCTCGTGCTACAAGTCGTGTTTTATATTTTTCATTTCCAGCTATATCCGTTTTTATTCTATATATCCACTTGCAGTCAAACAAACTGACGTTTTCTGGATAATCTACAAGAGTCTAAGTATCATTTTTCAGGTGGGGTAATTTGGCTTCTATCTCTTAAATTATATGTTCTAGATGTACCATTTTTCACTATTTCAGAAGATAAATGTTCCTCAGGTTGGGTAATTTTGCTTCTATCTCTTAAATTATATATTCTAGATGTACCGTTTTCTTCTACTTCAGAAGATAAACGTTCCTCATTATTACTTTTTACCGTACAAATTTGTTTTTCTTCGAATTCTTGGCGTATAATTACTTGTTCATTTTCTTCATTTCAAAAAAATATCTTTAAGTTAACTGTTTCGTGTGTTCCCTCTTCACAAATTTGATTTTCTTCATCGAAAGTAACATTTGCACTAATATGTATCTTTTTCTTTTTAATGTCCCAAAGACGATAATTGGGGGATTCTTTCTGATATCCTACAAAGACCATTTTTGGCTTCTAGGTTCCCATTTCTTCCTCAATTATTTAGGAGTGTGCACGTATGCTGGACATCCAAAAACCCTTAAATGTTTTATAGAAGGTTTTCTTCCAAACCATTTCTCATATGATGTACAATCAGAATCTCTTTTACATATAGTTCTATTCAAAATCTATACAGAAGTGTTTATTGCTTCAGACTACAATTGTAATGGGATACCTTTTTTATAAAGCATAGAACATGTATCTCGCACAAAGTTTTAATTTCACGTTCTGCCGTTCCATTTTGTTCGTATGCATATGGAGCTGATGTTTCACAAATTATTCTTCTCTATCTACAAAATGACTGCATTTTTTCATTTATAAATTCTTTTCCATTGTCACATCTTAATACTTTTATCATATTACCAGTTTGTCTTCTTATCACAGCTTCAAATTCTATAAAATTTTCGTAAACCTCTGACTTGTGACGCATAAGGTATGTCATTCTGTAACCAGTAGCATGATCTTTGAATACCAAGAAATATTTGGATCCACTAGGAGATTCAATGTTAGAAGGGCCACATACAGCAGCATGAATAAGTTCGCCTTTATTTTCTAATCTTATGTCTCTGGTGTGGATAAAACTTCTTCGATTCTGCTTTCCAAACTGAAAAGCTTCACAAAAGAAATCAGAATCATCTACTAGAAAAGCTCCTTCCACTGCGTTGTTTATAATGGTCTTCTTTACATATTTTTTTTTTTGTCCGGGACCGTTCTTTGCAACCGGATTCACTGCAGCCTCGTGGGCTTATTGCGTTATCTCCCGTCTCTTTGTCTACTGCACCCAGTCCATCAACCTTGTTCCCTGTACTAGTTTGTACAGGTTCTTTAATGGCTGTTTGTAGTAGTTTTCTAGATCCATTTTTGGTTTTCCATAAATTCTTTGCCTTCTGTCATCCAGCGCCTCACAGTTGCATAGTATGTGGAGTGCATTCTCGGTCCCTTTATTGCATTGTCTGAATTTAAGGTCGCCGTTATATAGCCCCATTTTGTTTAGATGCTCTCTGGTGGGAAGGTGTCCTGTGAGGAGCCCTGTGGTAATTCGTAGTTGATTCCTACTCATTGAAAGCAGTTCTTCAGTTACGTTCTTTGTCGGTTCTTTCATAAACTTTTTCCCGTGTATAAGTCCGGGTACATTGTCCCAGTATAATTTGTGTTTTCGCTTGATCCAGTCTTTTATATGATTCCTAAACGTACGTTTTGGTACGCCCATCGCTGGTTCTGGACCAATTAAGGGGGTGGACGACCCGCTTCTTGCGAGCTCGTCAGCCTTTTCGTTTCCATCGATACCCTTGTGACCTGGTACCCACGATAAAGTTACTTTATTGTGGGTCGCCAGTTCCCTAAGTTCTTCGCCACATTCCCATACCAGTCTAGACGTCACCTTTGGACTTGTTATGGCCTTAAGGGCTGCTTGACTGTCTGAGTAGATTATGATTCTTTTACCCTCGTGGGCTCTCATAATACTGTGTCTCGCACATTCGAGTATTGCATAGACCTCTGCCTGGAATACAGAGGTATATTTTCCAAGAGAGAAACTCTCTTGGTACTTGTTCTGTTTGCAGTATAGACCAGCTCCAGTTCCCCCTTCGGTTTTTGACCCGTCTATGTACCAGGTAATTCCGTTAGGGTTTGTCCTGAAATCTGTGCTTGTATTCAACTCATTCCGATTCTTAATTATTATTCTCAGATCTTTGTTGAAGCTATATTTAGCAGTCATGTAGTCTGACCTCATGCCAAGCATTTTGCCTCCAGCATGATCGAGCTTGGTGTGTCCCAGTCTATGATTTCTTTCATAGAATGGTAAGTCCTCTAGCCGTCTTAGAGCCATTCTAGCCTCCCCCATTATAACGTATTGTAATGGTGGGAGGTCAAGAAGAGTTTCCAAAGCAGCTGTGGGTGTTGTTTTTATGTTCCCCGCTATTCCCAAGCAGGCAAGTCTTTGTATCTTGCCCAATTTGGAGACAGCGGTCCGTTGTTTTATCTTTGGCCACCAGACCAGAGATGCATATGTTACCATTGGCAGCACTACCATATTGTACAACCAATGTACCATTTTTGGATTGAGCCCCCATGTTTTTCCATACGTGCATCTAGCTATCATTAGAGTGGCAACCGCTTTCGTATGTATTTTTTGAATCTGAATGTTCCAGGTAAGTTTCGGGTCTAGCATTACCCCAAGATATTTTACCCCTCCCTTCAGATTTACTTCTTCACCACGAAGCCATAGTGGGCTAAGGCCCTCTAAATTCCTTCTGTTGGTGAATGCTATTATATTGGACTTGGAGGGGCTGATTTTCAAACCCTCATGCTCTGTCCAGAGTGTAACTGCGTTTAGGGCCATCTGAAGTCGTTCCCTAACCGTAGTGTTGAATTTACCCTGGGATAATATGACAAGGTCATCTGCGTATCCCAGTGTTTTGTGTCCTTCTTGTTGGAGGATTCTCAGCAGTCCATCCATTCCATTCCAGATTCCATAGCAGAGGAGAAAGTACTCCCCCCTGCGACAACCTCTGGTCACATGGGCTGCCTTTTTCTCCCCCATCAGAGATGTACATATTAGCCTATTTCGTAGCATGCAGTCTATCCACCTGCAGCACGTTGCGTCAATACCTGAGTTTCTTGACGCTCTGGCTATTGAGTCTAATGACGTGTTGTCAAAAGCTCCTTCTATGTCCAGAAAGGCCGCTAGTTGCACCTCTCTTGTTTCTATGGCATTTTCAGCTCTGCTTACGAGCTGATGTAATGCAGTTTCTATAGAAACGCCTGCTCTATAGGCATATTGGTCTTGGTGTAGAGGTCATTCAGCCTGTACGCCATCCCTAATATGTCTGTCTAGCAGTTTTTCTAGTGTCTTTAATACAAAAGACATTAGACTTATTGGTCTTAGAGCTTTTGCCGTATCCTGTCCAGTTTTTCCAGGCTTGGGTATGAATGTAACTCTAATGAGTCGCCAGATCTTGGGTATATATCCTAGAGCCAAACTTGCTCTTAGAATACTGCACAGCCTGTGTTGTATAGCGCTGCCTCCCTTTTGTAGGAGTATGGGATAAATGCCATCCGGTCCTGGCGATTTATATGGTTCGAATGAGTTTATTGCCCATTTGATTTTGTCCACGTCAATTACCTTTTTTGCAACCTGCCAGTTCTCTCTGGAGGCCCACCTAGGTGGTTCCAGCTCTGAATTCTGCCAGTTCTCTTGTGATAGGTCTATTGATCGCGATTCTGGGAAGTGAACCCTTAACAGTTCTTCCATTGTCTCCTCACCAGTTTTGGTGTATTCTCCATTCTGTTTTTTGAGAGTGTTTATTGACCTCTGCGGATCTTTAGAAAGGATCTTTTGGAGCCTGGTACATTCGTGAGTTCCATTTATGTCTTCACAGTGCCTTCTCCAAGAGTTCCTTTTAGATTTCCTCAGTGTTTTATTGTATTCAGTTAGGGCCTTCCTATATTCATCCCATTTACTTGAATCATTTCTTGCTGAATCATACTTTTTCCTAACTTGCCTTCTTAATCCTGCGAGTTCATTGTTCCATCAGGGCACATTCCTGTTGGAACTTTTCCTTACAGGGCGACAGTTATTTTCGTAGGCCGAAATAACAGCTTCCTGTAATTGGTCTGCTGTTATCTCCAGGTCTGTTGAGTTTCTTATCTCTCTTTTAACTCGCCTTAAACTGTTTTCTAGGTCTGCTTCATAGGCTTCCCAGTCTGTTTTCCGTGGGTTACGATAAGTTTCCTATATTAAAGTAAATGTGTCTGTGGTCTGAAAAACTAAGCTCCTCAGACACATGCCAGTTTCTTACAAAATTACTGATAAAAGTAGTACCTATTGTAATATCTATAACCTCCTTTCTAGTCGAAGTGACAAAGGTAGGTTTATTGCCTATATTTAATACGTCCAAATTATTTACCGTAATAAATTCTAGTAAAGACTCACCTCTTTCATTGGTGTCGCTGCTACCCCAGGTCAGATGGTGTGCGTTGGCATCGCATCCGATGACACATTGTACACCCTTCTCCCCGCAGTGCCTTACCAGTTCATCTAGTTTCCTGGGTGGTGGTGGAGTAGGGTCATCATAGGGAAGGTAGGCCGATCCGAGAATAATCTCTTTAGTCCCACCTCCCTGCCCCATCTGTACTTTAACTGCCGTTAGGCCCCTGTAACAGAAATTGATTAGCGGCAGTATTTTTAAGCCATTTCTGACTATTATGCATGATCTTGGATGGTCAGAGGTTCTGTCATAAATTAACTCACCTAATCCTCCTAGTCCCATGATCTTACCCATGTTGATCCAGGGTTCCTGTATGAGGGCCACATCAAAGTTCCCTCTTTTCACAGTAAGCTCCGCCGAAGCCAACTTACTGTGTTGGAGGTTCGCTTGAAGGACCCTGATTGGCATCACCACCATCAACGAGCCCTCCTCCGAGGACCCTGAAAGTTACTCTTCCAAGCTTGTAAAAAGCTTTCATGAGTTTTGCTTCCAAGGTCCTGAAAGACACCTCGTCAATGGAGTAAGCCAGCAACTGGCCATCCTTCTCCGTTTTCTGGCTCAGGAGGAGCCAGCCGTCCACTCTAAGGTCAACATTTTGTCTCCCTAGACGTGTCCTGACTAGGTCCTCCTGTTCCACAGGCCCAGGAATAAAGACCAAGACCCTGGGTCTCTTTGGGAGCTCCTTGGCTTCAACGGCCGTTAAAGCCGCGTTCTCCCAGAGGCCACCCAGATTCCCGATCTCGCTCCTGAGCCAATCAACTGTTCTGCCGTTCGCGCAGGTTATCCAAAGGACACCTACGCTGAACGTAGTTCTGATGAACTGCAAGTGTGCACTGCTTCCAGAGGGAGCTGCATCCATTGCATCCACCAGCTTGTTCCTGGTTCAAAGTTACCTCAGGATGGCGCTTAACTATAACCGCCATCCTGATTCCTGTTGCGGCCTCGCTGTAGGTCCCGGTCAATCCAGTTTTGGATGGAATACCTCGGGGCTTCTTGGCGGGCCGGGGAGGTGTTTGTGAGTCCGAACGATTGCGTTTGGACTCGTTTTTCGTTCCAGGCTTTGGCCGCTGCTCTCGAGGAGTCTTCCTGGGCTTCTCCTTGGTCCACGTGCCCTCCGCCTGTTTCCTAGCTTTGGTCAGCTGTTTTTTCTTTGCTCCCGAAAGCTTTGGTTTAGGGTCAGTTATTTTGCCCATAACCATCTTCTCCACCATGTCGGTGATTGTATCAGCGGTTCCGGATGTACCCGCTGACGCATGGCTAGCCACCGCAGATTCCTCTGCGATGTCTGCCCTATTCTCCCCTGAGAGTTCACTCTCAGAGTCGGAATTTCTTTTTTGTTTTTGTTTTTTGTCCTTCTGGTTCATTATGATCCCACGAGTATGGGGGAAAGGGTGGTCCACACCTGCGGTGCCCCCTGCGCAGATGTAAGGCTGTATACTCTGGGAGGTCGGCCTGTATCCCAGAGGCTCCATTTGTGACGGTACTTCCCTACCGCCATGCACCTGTAGGCACGGGTCGCTTGACACCATTAGGTTGAGGGATTGGTCAGCGTCACCTTATTGGTTATTCGGGTGATAACCTACCCCTAAACAACTAGGTTGTTTTTGGTAGGCCTTCCGGCTATCCGCCACCTGCCGACGCTCCGAGTAGCCATCCAAGCCCTCGGCATATTGTTTGTTAATGTGACCCAATCATTCATGCCACAATTTGAAGCTATTGATAGAGGTAGAATTGCATTCAATAGTATCAACTTTTAATAACATTTTAAACATATTTCCATTTCGAATTCCAATACATGTTATCTCTCTCTTAGCATCAAAAAATTCGCAACGATCTTTATGTGCTATCATGGTATAACTTTTGTCAGTTATAAGTCCAACTGATAAAAGATTTCGTTTAATATTTGGAATATATAAAACATCTTTAATAACTTTATTTTGTTATTTACCATTAACATATGCCTTAACTTCAATATCACCCACAGCACAAGCTTTAAGATTTCCATAATTTGAAGTACGGACAGAATAGTAGATTCTATAACAAGGTTAGAATAAAAAATTCGACGAGTGGAAAATTTCGAACGCGAGCGTTAGCGAGCATGAGGAACCACGAGTGTTGAATTTTTTCATTCTAACGGAGTAACAGACTATATTTTCTCCACGATCAAAAAGTACGAATCAAAATTAAATTAAATCTGAACACAAATTATTTGTTGACATATTCGTATTACATTGTATTAATATTTATAATGTTATGGTACACTTACCGAAATTAAAATCTGGTGCATTGGTGTTTTTTCATAATTTGCAATTTCAGATATTATTAAATTTTAACTCATTATTTTGTTTAAATTAAAACTTGTTTGAAAATAATTACTTGCAGTAGATAAGCAAAGAGAGAGCTGGAACAGTGGACCTCTGCGGGTGTCGCGGAGACGGGGGAAAGTATGAAGAGGGATATCTCCGTTATTAGTAGGCAGATTTAAATGGGACAAAGGGCATTATATTATAAATGTAATGTAGAATAAATACGTAAATAAAAATCTTGTCAGACACCATAGACCAAAGGGCCTTAAGGTCAAACTTCGTTATTATTGGTCCAAACTGAACGAGGAAAAAGGCGGTATATTTGAAATGCGATGCAGAATATATATTTAAAAAAAAATCAAAACTAGAACAAAAGACCAAAGGGCATTACTCTCCATCTCCGTTATTAGTAGGCAAATTTAAACAGGACAAACGGCATTGTATTATAAATATGAAGTAGGATAAATACGTACACAAAAATCATGCGCAGAAGTAAAGACTAAAGGGCCTTAAGATCAAACTTCGTTATTATTGGTTCAAACTTAACGCGGAAAAAGGCGGTATATTTGAAATGGGACGCAGCATATATATTTATATAAAAATCAAAACTAGAACAAAAGTCCAAAGGGCATTACTCTCTATCTCCGTCATTAGTAGACAGATTTAAACAGGACAAACGGCATTGTTTTATAAATGTGACGCAGGATATATATTTAAATAAAAATCAAAAGTCGAAAGGGCATTACTCTCTATCTCCGTTATTAGTAGTTAGATTTACACCGGACAAACGACATTGTATTATAAATGTGACGTACAGTAAATAAGTAAACAAAAAAGACCTTAAGGTCAAACTTCGTTATTATTGGTCCAAATTGAACGCGGGAAAAGGCGGTATATTTGAAATGTGGTGCAGAATATATATTTAAATAAAAATCTTGTCAGACACCAAAGACCAAAGGGCTTTGGCTTCAAACTTCGTTATTAGTAGTCGGATTTAGGTGGGACAAACGATATTATAATTTGGACACCTCGTAGATTCAATTCGTAAAGAAAAATTTGAAGCAGTGTCTGAGTGTCATATTTTTGATATTTGAACGTGCGGAAATACATTTAATTTAGTAAATAAATCAATTTTAAATCTTTAAAGATGTTACTGTGAATAATATCATTTTATAGTATACCAAATTAATTCTTTTTTATTATGAAATTATTTTTAAAGTTAAAAGTTACGCATTGCATTTAAACTCGTTATCATCATATTGTATCTTATTTTAATCATTGCGTTTTCCTGCTTAACTAAGGCATATAGTTCATTCTTTAAATATCATTGCAAATAAAATGATAGTATTATTACAAGGATTGCGGTGCCAGAAAGCTGAGGTAAACTGATTATTGTTTAGACTTTCCTGTAATACAATTTTAGCTAGTTGGGTTACTATCTGACTGAGGGCGCTACTACTCGCCGATATAGTTTCCTGTTATACAATTTTAGCTAGTTCGGTTACTATCCGACAGCGACCTCCGCACGTATATCAACTTAGCAAGACAACTTCGGAAAATTACAACGGCATATTATCAGTAATTTGGCGCTTTTTTGCCGTGAATTAGTTGTGGAAAAAAATTTTGCCGCTCTTTTTTTTTTACCAAAAATTCAATGTCTTGCTAACTTGATATCAAGTTAGCAAGACAACTACGTAAACAATGACGATACCAAAAAACTAAAAGCTGGAGAATTTGCCGTTTCTTTGCCGTTAATTAGTTGTGGGAAAAAAAAATTTGCCGCTCTTTTTTTTATCAATAATTAAACATCTTGCTAAGTTGATATCAAGTTAGCAAGACAACTGCGTAAATAATGACGATATCAAAAAACTAATAGCTGGAGAATTTGCCGCTTTTTTGTCGTAAATTAGTTGTGGAAAAAAATTGCCGCTCTTTTTTTTATTAAAAATTAAACATCTTGCTAACTTGATATTAAGTTATCAAGACAATTGCGTAATTAATAACGATATCAAAAAACTAACAGCTAAAGAATTTGCCGCTTTTTTGCCGTAAAATAGTCGTGGAAAAAAAATTTGCCGCTCTTTTTTTTATTAAAAATTAAACATCTTGCTAACTTAATATTAAATTAGCAAGACTATTGCGTAAATAATGACGATATCAAAAAACTAATAGATGGAGAATTTGCCACTTTTTAGCGCATTTTCCGCTTTATTTATAAAGAAAAGGCACTATTGTCCTTACTTTGTCCGTCCGTCTTTCAGGTTGAGAACTCGGCAACGGCTCAACGGATCGAGTTCGTTGATGGCTCTTTAGATTATGACTCACATATGAGACGATTCAGGACTTCACTCCCGGAACTCCGGACCCCTCTTTTTTGCCACCTACCGGTACTTGTTATTAATTGAAATATTTTTTTATATTTGTTCCTAAAGACAAAAAAAATAAAAAATCTAAAAAGTCGGAAATAAATCATGCAAAGTTGATTGCTTTTTAATATTTTCAATGTTAATTTTTTACTCAAAAAACAGATGGAAACTTAAAAATCTAGCACCATCAACCTTCAGTCATTTTCATTCATAATTTGTTTCTAAAAACAGATTTTTTAAAAAATTAAATTTAAAGGCTAACTTTTGTAAAGCCGCATTAAGTAAATTTTTTTGTTTTCTTAAATTCGAAGTTGGTATATAAAAATCCTGGAAACTGTTAATAAAAAACAGGTGACAATTTGTTTGTTTCCATAACTCTCGGCAAAAAAGCGGCAAATTATCCAGCTTTTATTTTTTTGATATCTTCATTATTTACACAGTTGTGTCGTTAAATTGATATCAAGTTAGCGAGATGTTTAATTACTTATAAAAAATAAAGGCAAACATTTTTCCCATAACTAATTAATGGCAAAAATACGGAAAGTTCTCCAGCTTTCAGGTTTTAATATCGTCATTTTCACGCAGTTTTCTTGATATCAAGTTAGCAATACATTGAATTTTTGGGAAAAAAAAGGGCGGCAATATTTATTTTTCCACAACTAATTAACGGCAAAAAACGCGGCAAATTACTAATAAGACACCGTTGTAATTTTCCGAAGTTGTCTTGCTAAGTGGATAGACGTGACCTCCACGGGGGACGGGAATATTCGTATCTTCGACGCTATTGGTCCAAATTGAACGCGGTAAACGGCGCAATATTTGAACTGTGACGTAGAATCATTACGTAAAAAAAAATTTGACGCAGTGGGAAAGACAGAAGGGCACAAACGTATATCTCCACTAATAATGGTCCGATTTTAATGAAAAAACTTCGTTTTATTATAAATGTGATGTAGAATAAGTACGTAAACAAAAAACATATGCAGATCAAAAGAGGAAAGGGCATTAAGATCTAACGTCGTTACTACGGGTCCAAATCACACGAGGAAAACGGTATTGTGTTATAAATGTGAAACAAAAATCATGTTCAGAACCAAAAGACTCAAGGGCATTAGTTTCTAAATTTGTTATTATTGGTAAAAAATGAAAGCGGAAAAAATATTTAAAATGTAACGTTGAATATATGTGTAAGAGCAATAGAGCATAAGAGCAATGCTAAATATCATCAAAATGTACCTTCGATTTGGGTCCGAGCGTCCGGACGCAAACTTAACCTAGGGGGTAAAACCTCCATAAGGACAATGCTAAATATCATCTAAATGTACATTCAATTGGCGTCCGATCGTCCGGACGCAGATTCACCCTAGGGGGTAAAACCTCCATAAGAGCAATGTTAAATATCATCTAAATGTACCTTTAATTTGCGTCCGAGCGTCCGGACGCAGATTCAACCTAGGGGGTAAAACCTTCATAATCCCATACTCATACAAAAGGGAGGCAGCGCTCTACAACACAGGCTGTGCAGTATTCTAAGAGCAAGTTTGGCTCTAGGATATATACCCAAGACCTGGCGACTCATTAGAGTTACATTCATACCCAAGCCTGGAAAAACTGGACAGGATACGGCAAAAGCTCTAAGACCAATAAGTCTAATGTCTTTTGTATTGAAGACACTAGAAAAACTGCTAGACAGACATATTAGGGATGGCGTACTGGCTGAAAGACCTCTACACCAAGACCAATATGCCTATAGAGCAGGCGTTTCTACAGAAACTGCATTACATCAGCTTGTAAGCAGAGCTGAAAATGCCATAGAAACAAGAGAGGTGCTACTAGCGGCCTTTCTGGACATAGAAGGAGCTTTTGACAACACGTCATTAGACTCAATAGCCAGAGCGTCAAGAAACTCGGGTATTGACGAAACGTGCTGCAGGTGGATAGACTGCATGCTACGAAATAGGCTAATATGTACATCTCTGATGGGGGAGAAAAAGGCAGCCCATGTGACCAGAGGTTGTCCGCAGGGGGGAGTACTTTCTCCTCTGCTATGGAATCTGGTAATGGATGGACTGCTGAGAATCCTCCAACAAGAAGGACACAAAACACTGGGATACGCAGATGACCTTGTCATATTATCTCAGGGTAAATTCAATACTACGGTTAGGGAACGACTTCAGATGGCCCTAAACGCAGTTACACTTTGGACAGAGCATGAGGGTTTAAAAATCAGCCCCTCCACGTCCAATATAATAGCATTCACCAACAGAAGGAATTTAGAGGGCCTTAGCCCACTATGGCTTCGTGGTGAAGAAGTTAATCTGAAGGGAGGGGTAAAATATCTTGTGGTAATGCTAGACCCGAAACTTACCTGGAACCTTCAGATTCAAAAAATACATACGAAAGCGGTTGCTACTCTAATGATAGCTAGACGCACGTATGGAAAAACATATGGGCTCAATCCAAAAATGGTACATTGGTTGTACAATATGGTTGTGCTGCCCATGGTAACATATGCATCTCTGGTCTGGTGGCCAAAGATAAAACAACGGACCGCTGTCTCCAAATTGGGCAAGATACAAAGACTTGCCTGCTTGGGAATAGCGGGGAACATAAAAACAACACCCACAGCTGCTTTGGAAACTCTTCTTGACCTCCCACCATTACAATACGTTATAATGGGGGAGGCTAGAATGGCTCTACGACGGCTAGAGGACTTACCATTCTATGAAGGAAATCATAGACTCGGACACACTAAGCTAGATCATGTGGGAGGCAACATGCTTGGCATGAGGTCAGACTACATGACTGCTAAATACAGCTTCAACAAAGATCTGAGAATAATAATTAAGAATCGGAATGAGTTGAATACAAGCACAGATTTCAGGACAAACCCTAACGGAATTACCTGGTACACAGACGGGTCAAAAACCGAAGGGGGAACTGGAGCTGGTATATACTGCGAACAGAATAAGTACCAAGAGAGTTTCTCTCTTGGTAAACATACCTCTGTATTCCAGGAAGAGGTCTATGCAATACTCGAATGTGCGAGACATAGTATTATGAGAGCCCACGAGGGTAAAAGAATCATAATCTATTCAGACAGTCAAGCAGCCCTTAAGGCCATAAGAAGCCCAAAGGTGACATCTAGACTGGTATGGGAATGTGGCGAAGAACTTAGGGAACTGGCGACCCACAATAAAGTAACTTTATCGTGGGTACCAGGTCACAAAGGTATCGCTGGAAATGAAAAGGCTGACGAGCTCGCAAGAAGCGGGTCGTCCACCCCATTAATTGGTCCAGAACCAGCGATGGGAGTACCAAAACGTACGTTTAGGAACCATATAAAAGACTGGATCAAGCGAAAACACAAATTATACTGGGACAATGTACCTGGACTTCTACACGGGAAAAAATTTATAAAAGAACGTAACTGAAGAACTGCTTTCAATGAGTAGGAATCAACTACGGATTACCACAGAGCTCCTCACGGGACACCTTCCCACCAGAGAGCATCTAAACAAAATGGGGCTATATAACGGCGACCTTAAATGCAGACAATGCAATAAAGGGACCGAGAATGCACTCCACATACTATGCAACTGTGAGGCGCTGGATCACAGAAGGCAAAGGATTTATGGAAAACCAAAAATGGATCCAGAAGACTACTACAAACAGCCATTAAAGAACCTGTACAAACTAGTACAGGGAACAAGGTTGATGGACTGGGTGCAGTAGACAAAAGACGGGAGAGAACGCAATAAGCCCATGAGGCTGCAGTGAATCCGGTTGCAAAGAACGGTCCCGGACACAAAAAAAAAAAAAAAAAAAAAAAAAAAAAACTTCATAAGAGCAATGTTAAATATCATCTAAATATACGTTCAATTTGCGTCCGAGCGTCCGGAAGCAGATTCAACCTGGGGGGTAAAACCTCCATAAGAGCAATATTAAATATCATCTAAATGTACGTTCAATTTGCGTCCGAGCTTCCGGACGCAGATTCAACCTAGGGGGTAAAACCTCCATAAGAGCAATGTTAAATATCATCTAAATGTACGTTCAATTTGCTTCCGAGCATCCGGACGCAAACTTAACCGAGGGAGGTAAAACCTCCATAAGAACAATGTTAAATATCATCAAAATGTATCTTCAATTTGAGTCCGAACGTCCGGACGCAGATTTATTAAGATCAATTTGCGTTACTATTGGTCCAAATTGAACGCGAAAAAAGGCGTTATGTTTAAAATGTGACGCAAAATATATATGTAAACAAAAATCATGCGCATAACCGAAGATTAAGATCAAACTTTGTTATGATTAGTCCAACTGGAACACGGAAAAAGGCAGTATATTTGAAATGTGACTCAGAAGAAATACGAAAGTAAAAATCCTGCATATAAGAAACGCCAAAGAGCATTAATATATAACTTCATTATTATTGATTCAAATTGAACTCGAAAAACAGTATTGTATTATAAATAAATAAATTTACGTACTTACTCTACATCACATTTTTAATATAACGAAGTTTTTTCATTAAAATAGGACCATTATTAGTGGAGATATACGTTTGTGCCCTTTAATACGATTTTTACGGTTTTTTACGATTTTTTACGATTTGTTACGGATGTTTAAAAAATTGAGAAAAAAAATGGAAGAAATCGTAAAAAACGCAAAAACCTTAAAGAATCGTAAAAAACTGTAAAAAATCGTAAAAAATCCGTAAAAAATCGTAAAAAATCGTAAAAAATCGTAAAAAACCGTAAAAAACCGTAAAAAATCGTAAAAAATCGTAAAAAATCGTAAAAAATCGTAAAAAATCGTAAAAAATCGTAAAAAATCGTAAAAAATCGTAAAAAATCGTAAAAAATCGTAAAAAATCGTAAAAAATCGTAAAAAATCGTAAAAAATCGTAAAAAATCGTAAAAAATCGTAAAAAATCGTAAAAAATCGTAAAAAATCGTAAAAAATCGTAAAAAATCGTAAAAAATCGTAAAAAATCGTAAAAAATCGTAAAAAATCGTAAAAAATCGTAAAAAATCGTAAAAAATCGTAAAAAATCGTAAAAAATCGTAAAAAATCGTAAAAAATCGTAAAAAATCGTAAAAAATCGTAAAAAATCGTAAAAAATCGTAAAAAATCGTAAAAAATCGTAAAAAACCGTAAAAAATCGTAAAAAATCGTAAAAATTCGTAAAAAATCGTAAAAAATCGTAAAAAATCGTAAAAAATCGTAAAAAATCGTAAAAAACCGTAAAAAATCGTAAAAAATCGTAAAAAATCGTAAAAAATCGTAAAAAATCGTAAAAAATCGTAAAAAATCGTAAAAAATCGTAAAAAATCGTAAAAAATCGTAAAAAATCGTAAAAAATCGTAAAAAATCGTAAAAAATCGTAAAAAATAGAAAAAAATCGTAAAAAATCGTAAAAAATCGTAAAAAATCGTAAAAAATCGTAAAAAATCGTAAAAAATCGTAAAAAACCGTAAAAAATCGTAAAAAACAGTAAAAAACCGTAAAAAATCGTATAAAACCGTAAAAAATCGTAAAAAACCATAAAAAAATCGTAAAAAATGGTAAAAAAAGTAAATAATCTTAAAAATTTATAAAAAATCGTAAAAAACCGTAAGAAATTCTAATGTGGACAACACATGACTTCTCGCCATTTTTGAATAAAAAATTGGCACGCTAACACAAAGCTGTATGAAAAAAATCTGACGTGGCCATCTCATGACCTCTCGCCATTTTTGAATCAATAATTATCACGTTAACACAAATAAGTATGAAAAAATTTACTTTTTTGGAATCTGGCAACAATGGCAAAAGTTTTTGAAAATTTTAAGGATACAAAAATAAACTATAGTGTATCCAAAATATATGTGTAAAACTTTATTGCCCTCTCGTTTGGTAATGACGTCACCACGCATAGCAACTGCCACTTCCGGTTGTGCGATTGACACCAAAATCTAATCAGATCGAATCTGGAATATAAGAATATTGTATGCAAAATTTCAAAATTTTTAATTTAGTAGTTTTTGAGTTATCGTTACTGCAACATCCATCCTAACACACACACACACACACACGCACGCACGTATGCACGCAGGCACGCACGCACACACACACAGTTTTTGATATAAAAATTATAGGGGTTTATTACCACTATATGATTCATTTAACGCACTTTTTAAAAAAGGGTGTAATGTTGTCAGGAAGCTGATTTACATACAAAATACTTACAAACTCAAATCTTTCATTTTTTTTACATTGCAATGTAGAAAGTGATAAGTTTTTTGGCTTTTACAGAAAAATCTGACAAACGGGGAATTCTTAAATGCACTTCTTGTAGCTGTCGCTTCTCTGACTCAATTGGTGATGTATTGTTCTATCGGAAATGAGCTACATTACGAAGTAAGTGATAAATCATATTTTAGAAACTGAGATCTTATTTTTATTATAACTTTCTGAAAATAACATATTTCTTAAAAATTTCATATTTGACGTTTATTATTTTCCGGTGAGCATTTTTTTCCTATGCAGACAATTTTATTGTCAGATCGCATTGTATCTGTGATAATGTAAATGTCGAATTGACAGTCATGGCAATATAAAATTAAACATAATTGAATGAGCTACATTCACAGGTCGGAATTTTAACATAATGGCATATAAAACTTGTTAAATGAAAACCATAGCTACTATTATTTATTTCCGTTACTGCCAATAATAAGCATATTTCAAAATAATGCCTTTTTAATTTTCAAATATTTAAGATCCCGCCTCCTTAATATCCAATCACGGAAAAGCGCAGCACTGGCATGTTGTGAAGTCTCGTCATTCAAGTTACGTTCGTTTGAATTATCTTTTCGGTTTGTAAATAAGTCGTATTCGTGTGACATTCTGTAAAAAAATTAAACATAAGTTAGGTTACGTCATTATACTATCGCGTCTGTCAGTGTTATTGTTAGTTCTGTTGTAGAAAGACGATAAAGATGTTCAAATATTTTCTAGTGGGATAGAAAAAGATAACAATATAATCTCGTTTTATAAGAGTGCCACCGAAATAGACTGATAATCCTACAACATAGCAGCAGATTAAGCAATCTTATTGGTGTTATGTCACTATTTTAGCCACATTTTTTCAATTTTCAATATTTTTATCTGCTTTATTTGGAACTTAAACAAAGTAATTTTTTCACTAAAGTGTTTATTTCATAGTAGGTTATAACCCTAAATTTTATCTCAGTTGTTGACTGAAGTCCATTGTTTGTTTTAATTAGTTTATTTTGCAAAATATTGTATTTTTATTGTGTTAGTGATTTACTCTCAAGGATATATTAAAATTTTATAAAATTAAAAAAATGGTGCGGTCAGGAACTAAGTTTCTTAAATTTTTTTTCTTTAGATAAATTTTGTTATTTTTCCCTATTTTTTCCAATTTTTTTCCATTTCTCTCCATTTTTTCACTGTTCCTTTTTTATTTTATTTTATTTTTCTTTATTTTCATTTCGTTTTCTTTATTTTTCTGTATTTTTATGTATTGTCCCTATTTTCCCTAGTTTTTTCTATTTTTCAACATTTCCTTTATTTTTTTCTATTTTTCCTTATTTTGCTTTATTTTTCCATATTTTACTCTATTTTTCGCAATTTTACTTTGTTTTTTCCCATTTTTCTCTATTTTTCCTCTTTTCTTTTTTCCTGTTTTTCCCTATTGTTCATTATATTTTTCTCTATTTTTCATGTTTTCCTGTACTTTTTTCTATTTTTCCTAGCTCGTAGGCAGGGTCAATACGTAAATCTTGCTTGTAGACATAATAATAATGAAATCTGGTATTGGATTCCATTGTCTGTCTGGTATTACTTTAGTACTATTTTTATATTAAAAGAAACTTAAAGAACATCTGTCTCTCGCTCGGAGTTATTTTAAGCTTCACCGTCGACTCGATTGCGTCCTGGAGCCTTTAAACTGGTCTCTAAGTATCTATCTGTCAGGTGTGAGTAATATATTTTACGTTAACTTTTAAGTAATTAAGGAAATAAAGCACAAAGATAGGTACTAGAAGAATTTATTTGTATAAAAGAGGCAACCATCTTCAGGCCTATAGATACAAACGTTTTGATGTTGGTAAACAATTTATAATAAAACCACAAACTTACCATTATTAAATAATTTAACACATGATACTTTTTTCGTCAAATAGTGTTACCAACATGATACTTTCCCGCTATAATATTTTAATACGACGTCACCAACATAGTACTTTCTCGTCATCTTATTAGCATAATTCTTTCTCGCTATAATATTTTAATTTCTGTCATTTAATAATTTACCATCATGGTACTTTCTCGTCAATTTTTTTTCCCGCTATTATTTTTAAATTTCTATCATTTAATAATTTACGAACATACTACTTTCTTATGAACTAGGTTATCCATTTCCCAAATGTGGTGAAGTAAGTATAGGAGAAATCAAAATCTAAATCTTACCACATGAATTTTAATAATAATAATCGTAGAGGTTTACGCAACATGTTTCGGCCTTCCGGCCATCATCAGGTGCTAAAAAGTTACAAGGTTGACAAATGATGTGTGATTTACATAAAAAATATTAAACTTACAACAGTTTGTCGTAAATTTAGTGTAGAATAATAAAAGGTTTAACAAGGCATCTTGAAGATTAAATTAGAAGTTAACGATATGTGGTAATGGAAAAATTTACTGAATGTACTCAATTATTTCTTTTCTGCAAGTAAACTGTATACAAATAGAAAATTGTAACAACTACTGTAAACTTTATTTTTATAATCATCTATTGACATTAATCAAAATAGAATTATTTATTTTTAAAAAATAAAAGAATTAACTCTAATCACGAATGCTCAGATATTTTCAACACTCCTCCTCATTCGTGATCTTGTAAAGTATATAGACCAAGTTGTTCACTCAAATTTATTAGTTGTCTTGCAGGTAGGGGTTTTGTGAATAAATCAGCAAGCATTTCTTCGGTTGGGCAGAAAATACACTTAATAAAATTTTCAGTGACAAAGTTCTTGACAAAATGATATTTAGTGTCAATATGCTTAGATCTGTGGCTAAACCTCGCAGACTCTACCATTTTTATACAACTTTGATTGTCTTCATAAATTTTAATAGGTCTTGTAACAAGTTCTTCGAATCCACCAATCACCTTTTTAAGCCAAACAGCTTCTTTGCATGCTTCTGATAGAGCAATAAATTCAGACTCGGTTGAAGACAATGCTACACATGATTGTTTCCTGCAGCACCAACTTATAACACCACCATTTATTAGTTTAAACACATAACCACTATTGGACTTACGCGCTACTCGGTCTTCTGCCCAGTTTGCATCGGCATAACCATAGAAGAAATAATTTTCTAAATGAGAGCTCAAAAATAGTTTTAAAGTTTGTGTACCTTTCAAATACTTTATTATTCTTTTTAGTTCGTTCCAGTCTTCTGTAGTAGGCTTACTAACTTTTCTAGCAAGCAATGCTACACTAGCGGCAATATCAGGGCGAGAATTAATTTGACCTCCAAGTGACGCAATGTCAAAACGTTCTTTCAGTTGATTTTCAGTATCTACTAAAAGCGTAGTAGAAGTGCTAGCCAGAAGTAGGTCATCTACATAGACTAACAAGTAGATAACTAGTTCACTTCCTGCAAATTTTCTATAGAGGCATTTCTCAGTTTCATTCTGTAGAAACCCTATTGACTTCAGATAAGTATCTATAGTTTCATTCCACATCCTGGCTGCCTGTTTTAGTCCATATAAACTTCTTTTCAACAAACATACCTTTTCTTCCATGCCTTCTTGTACAAACCCAGAAGGCTGCTTCATGAATATGGTTTCCTGGAGTTCTCCGTACAAGAATGCTGTTTTCACGTCCAGATGTTGAACCTTCATCTTCTTCGTACCTGCTATACACAGAAATATTCTTAGATTGGTTTGTTTTACTACTGGAGCAAATATTTCATAATAATCAGATCATCAACTTTATAGCTTCTATATTTCTGCCAGTAATGAAGACATCTATCTCCACATTGAACTGACGCACAAACTTTCTCCTTTTGTTTCAATCTGTAAAGACCTGAATTCAATTTTGCAATAGCAATTTCTTCTTCATTTTTCTTTATTTTACATCCATTATATTCAAATACTACATTAAAACCTTTAGTAACTAGCTGCTTAACTGATAGCAAATTTCTTTCCATGTTAGGAATAAAGAGTACCTCTTGTAACATAACAGTTTTCTTTTCATTTTTATTATTTAATAATGTAATTCTTATGTTCCCTATTCCTACGGCAGTCTCTTCAATTCCATTTGCAACAAAAACTTTACGACATGCTGGAGAAAATGTTGTGAACATATCTCGTCAGTTTGAAATATGACAAGATGATCCAGAATCAACCACCCATCCATCATCATCCTCCGATTTAGAAATGACAAAGCAATAGTCTTCTTTATTATTGTCTTCTTCTATTACTTGCTTTGCATGATTACGTGAACGTTGTATTTCTTTTTTCTTCTTCCAACTTAAATATTTCTCACAGTCTCTCTTTAGGTGTCCTTTCTTCTTACAAAAGAAACATTGCAAAGTGACACCTTCTATTACTAATGCCTTTTCAGTCGATTCATGAAATGAAGTGAAGCGTTGGAACTCTTCTATAAGGTTTGACTGAACTAAATTTAAGGTAAAGTCATCTTCCTTTCTAGTCTCAAGGGCTGTGATAAGAGTATCATACGTTTTGGGTAAACTGCTTAATAACATAGCTACTATCCATTTATTTGATAAGGTTTCTTCATCAAGGGCTGTAAGTTTACCAAATAATTCTGACATTTTCTGAATATGTTGTTCCATATTGCCATTTTCTTCTAATCGCAAACTGCAAATTCTTCTCATGAGAGAAACTTTATGACTGAGAGTAGCCTTCTCATGATAATTCTTTAATGATGTCCATGCTTCAAGCGCTGTTTTTGCTTTCCTAATGTGCTCCAACTGATTATCTTAAACTGATAAACCTATAATGGCTCTGGCTTGATTATCTTTCTTTTCCCAGCTTTCTATGTCCACACTGGGTTTTACTTTAGAAATTACATTCCATAAATCTTCCTTGATTAATAACAGTTCCATTTTATATTTCCATACGAAATAATTCTCATTGTTCAACTTTTCAATTGAGAACTTAGCATCCGCCATTTGCGTTACTTTAACTTTAACTTGCAGTAACTTAAAAAAAACTTTAACAGTTTATAGACCCATAACCTATTGAAAGTACTCAATTATTTCTTTTCTGCAAGTAAAGCTGAACTGTATACAAATAGAAAATTGTAACAACTACTGTAAACTTTATTTTTTATGATCATCTATTGACATTAATCAAAATAGAATTATTTATTTTTATAAACAAAAGAATTAACTCTAATCACGAATGCTCAGATATTTTCAACAAAATTTAGCATATAATAAAACACAGTAAAATTAAAAATAAAAAATCTGATGTGGCCAGCACATGACCTCTCGCCATTTTTGAATCAAAAATTTACAGGTTGACACAAAAAAGTATGAAAAAAAATTATATTTTTGTAAATCTGGCAACAATGGCAAAAGTTTCGAAAATTTTAATGAGATGAAAATAAACTATAGGGTATACAAAATATATGTGTAAAACTTTATTGCCGTTTTGTATAATAATGGCGTCATCACCCATAGCAACTGCCACTTCCGGTTGTGCGATTGGCACCAAAATCTAATCAGATCTAATCTAGGGTATCAGAATCCAGTATGCAAAATTTCAAATTTTTTTATTCAGTAGTTTTTGAGTTATCGTTACTACAACATCCATCCAAACACACACACACACTAACACACACACACACACACACTAACACACACACACACACAGACATCATCGCGAAAATATTAAAATCGTATTCTAGGGACCCCAAAACGTGTTTATCCATTGAAAACTCACTACCCAATTTTTAGCATGATTCCTATACCTCTCTTATCTGAAGGGCGAGAGGTAAAAATACAAAATCATGGTCCAACCATTCGATCACAGAATTGATTGGACGACGATTACCCTCTATAGGTAATAATAAAACCCAAGAGAGCTTGCTGAGTTTCAAAAAATGAAATCGAAGTACATCCTACGATGCACTTACAATTAAATTATAAAATAAAGTTGGAGTAAATTTTTATGTTATCTACGCACCATATACCACAAAATGGTAGGTAGAAGTAGAGAACGGAAGCAGTACCTAAATTTGACAAGTGACATTTCAAAAAGCGGTAAAATTTAAATTTAAGTAAAAGTTAGGTTAGGTTAGGTTCACATGACAATATTAACATCTCCCTTATACACAGCTGTTCTAAAGGGACCAAACTTGATCATCTAGAAATGTTCGAAATTAATAAAGCTGTTGTAGACAGAAACGTAATTTGTGTCAACGACCAACTCAGGCCCTCAGAAAACTATATTTTCCTAAATTTAAATTTCAACTAATTTTCAATATCATTCTATTCCGTCTCCAACCCATAGGGATGACATCTCAAAAAATTTTATCTTCTTATTATACTTAAAACTTCTAACAGCTATCACCCACAATTCCTAATTTACTTTTCTTTGCGATTGTTTTTGTTTTGTTCCAGTTGGCTTCCTAGGTTATGTTTACCTCTCCTTCTTGACACTTCCCACCTCTTGACACCTTTCACCTCTTCTTCTTTTCGCCGGACCCATTGTGGCCTCTACTCGTTTCGCTTGTCTCTCTGACCAAGAATAACTTTTAGCCATGTGTTTTAGTGTTAACAACATGATACTTTCCCGCCAATTTATGCGAATAGTAAACAGTGTAATATTTTAATATAACGTTACCAACATAGTACTTTCTCGTCATCTCATCAGCATCTTTCTTTCTCGCTATAATATTTAAATTTCAATCATTTTAATAATTCACCAACATAGTACTTTTTTTTGATATGGTCAATGAGGAGGAAAGAATCATAAATCTGAGAAATATAAAATACATAGTAATATTCATAAAATATCCATTATTATGGTAAAGTTTTATCAGTTCCGGGTATTTAATGCTGCACACAACTGCTCCAAATTCTATGAATTAATTACATATATCCAAACCAAGACTGAAGAATGTTAATCACTAAATATCGCCATTTGCTCCTATTTTAGATTCAGCTACCGCAGGATTTTTATATCAACTTAGTTACTTTTATTGTATATAAAAATATTAAAAATTGTAATATGCTATTATTAAAGAAGAAATTCTATGAATTAATTACATATATGTAAACCAAGACAGGAATGTTAATCACTAAATATCGCCATCAGTTTCCAAATTTTCTTCATAATTACTTTTATCATCTATTGAATAGTGCCCTCGGGGCAGCGTTTCGTTAGTTCCAGGAAATAAATATCGCTTATCGTCATCGGAGCTGAGAGCGATTTTGTTTTGAACTACAGAATGAACTTGGTGCTTCTCCGAACGTATGAGATTTTGAGACACAGCCATCTGCTTTCGATCATTTAAACATTCCACATAGTCTTCAAAATTTATTTTGGTGCGAACGATAGACGACTTTACACCCTTAGCCTTTTTTGTAACACCCATATTCAAAATTATGTTTTCAATTTCGTCCTCTTCATATTCCTTCGAAATTAATTTATCTCGCTCCTTAGTAATATCAGCATATGTGACCATCACCTTGGTTGAATATAACTTGGATCGTAAACCCACAGAATCTGTCATAGGGATTCCAGAATTTTCATCTTTCATCATCCCAAGCACCTTCTTGTTTACTTGAGGGATGTCGAGTACATTATCAGCTCGATAATTCGAAGTGTCAAAATGGCGATGACAGTCCCGCTGCATAACTTTATATGGATTTTGATGTAGTTCATATATTAGCGAATCAGTGTCAGTATATGTTGTACAACAATCAGGAAAAGCGTTAACTATATAGTCGTAATGAAAATCATATATAGTCGTTTTAGCCAAGTCAAGAATAGCTTGTCCAACGTAGATGGGTTTATTGAGGAAACTTTCCAATTTTCGAAGCTCCGCTGCAACCAGGTTCTCGTTAAAAATAGTGCAATTCTTAAACTCGGGTTTGGCGATGTAAGACTCAGCACCGTAGCGTCCAGCCCATTCAGTTAAAAGATGAATAATAACACTTTTCCTTATATTTTCCATTTCTCCTACAAAAATTAGTGTATTAGTACTTTCTTACACTATTTAAAGATCAAACTTACCAAAAACTGCATTATTCATTAGTTTAAAAAGATTTTTTCAAATTCAATCCTGCCCTTTTTTCTCAATTCGGTATTTAGATCAATGAAGCTTTTTAACCAGAGCTCTGTTTAAATTTAAGAATACGATGGATTTTAGTCAACACCAAACCATGAGCTATGGCTGGTTTAAGGGCTCTGTAGTGGATAACATATGTTTCTTTAGAGTGTAATGTGGCCATCATTTTTGTGAGTTCTTTAGCATTTCTCCGAGGCATACCAGTCTTCGGATTAATGTGCTCCGGGCAAAAAGAATGTCTTTGTTGGCGTCGTGGAGATGGCGAGGATATTTCAAATCGACCTCTAAAATGTATCCTTCATCAGTATCATCTGCCACCGTCGTAACATCGATGTTTGTATCACACCACTCGAAGCCCCCATATGGTAGATACTGAGGCATCGCCCAGCCATATTGATTATTAATGTCAAAGTACATAAGGAAAGTCTTTGGTTTTGAGGGGTCAAAGTTGTTAATATATTGTTATAAAAATGTTCACCCTGTATAAGGAATTTCAGAAATTAAATTTTTTTAGTAGAATTTTAATCTAGTAGAATAGTTAAATGTTTATTAGATGGGATAGAAGAGTTGATATGTGAATAAAGAAAAGCAAACGAAGGTATTATATCTAGTTAAATTGGCAATAAATTTAAAAGTGAATCTTAAATTTTATGTAAATAATGAAATATAGTAAAATTGAAATTTTGGAGGTGTCATATATGAAATTTAAATAGTCAAAGTCAGATAGTGAACAAGGAATATAGGGTTAATAAACTGAACGAAGGCTGGGATATATTAAAAAAAAATCTAGAATAATAAACAAGTCAATTTTGGTGTAATTTTTTGGAGTGTCAAAAAATAATATAAGAGAAAAGTTGTATTGAAAGAGCATTATATATGGAAATGAAAATATAAAATTATATACAAATAACAAAAACACTATATTTAGTTTCAAAAAAAAAAAAAAAAAAAAAAAAAAAAAAAAAAAAAAAAAAAAAAAAAAAAAAAAAAAAAAAAAAAAAACTATCAATTGAAATAAGTTATCGGAGAGTAGTAAATAAACTAAAGATATGACGAAGGATTTTGTAAAATTTCTGGAAAGCAGTACATACAATATAAAATCATGAATCAAAGAAGGTAAAAGGCATTTAGAAGAAGAATTGAAGTCATAAAGAAGCAGTGAACTAAAGAAGATAGCAAGACATTTAGTGGAAGAGCCATAGCAGATAGGAGAAATGAAGTAGCAGGGCATATACAAATTTTGTTTATATATTTTGTAATGTTTATTGTTTTTTTCCTGATGCCTCGTTCAACGAAGAGGAACATGTCGGGATCTATGAGAAGCTCCAATCCCTGCTTAGTAAATTTCAACATAGCGTTCCATGTATAACCTGGCAATGTAAAGTAGTGAGCGGGGTCGAGGTCATACGTTTTAAGGCAGCTCTCACGGAATTCTTCAAATAGATGAGCCAGCAGCATGTCAGTCTGGTAAATAAAACAAATTTTTTTTTATATATTTTTTATTTTTCATGCATTATAAAATTATCATACAAATAAAATACATTCGATAAGGCGCAAACACATTTATCATTTTTATGGTAAAAACATTTCGGTATGGAGCGATCTAATGGTGGATATTCGTCGAATTCGTAAACAGGTACCTTGGACTATTTTTCCAAATAGTTGAGTTGTTCTCTTCCTTTTACAAAAACCATATCAGCATTCCTAGTTAATTCATCTATTATGGTTGGAAACTGATGTACAGGAGTGAATCCGCTATTCCAGTCAATACAGTGGTGGTTTGTCATCAACCATACAGCTTGTTTATGTAAATCAGGAGACAGCATTCTTAAAGGAAATGGAGGTTTGAAGACGTAGTGACTTATACGAGTCCCATCGTAAGAAGCAAATTCTTTCACCACAAACTTATTATTTTCTATTATGAATCCTTGCAGATCAACTACTAGTCGCATATTTTTAGTTTTTTTATTTTTATTGTAAGATCATATACTTCAATATTTTTTTTAAGTTTTATCAAGTTTTGTAAATATTTTTCCAGCCTTTCTTGATACACCATGCTCTCAGGAAACATAATAACCTATTGATTGTGAACCCATCGGTTTTATACTAAATAACTGAGACATGCGCATTAGTATTGTTTAACAGTTTTTGTAAGAGGGGTGTATGAAAATTCTTTTTCATGTAATATAAGGCAATAGGCGGAGACATC
Organism: Neocrepidodera transversa; assembly: GCA_963243735.1. NCBI lineage: Eukaryota > Metazoa > Arthropoda > Insecta > Coleoptera > Chrysomelidae > Neocrepidodera > Neocrepidodera transversa. The sequence goes on along the minus strand of OY725349.1, from coordinate 24,380,845 downwards.
GGTAGATGTAGCGTCATCGGTTTCAAATTCTATTCTCAACACAATACTTCCAGATTGTAACACCTCTTTTTGTCGTGAGCAATCAATATGTACCATAGGAGCTTTATTTTTAAACTCTTCAGGATTAAAAATGGGTTGATTAGGTTGAAGGTGATAATAGCTTTCTTGAAAATTGGCAAACATTTCATATAATGTTGAAAATCTGTTACTATCAAAATCTAAATTTAAATCATGATATGGATATCTATCTGAATTCAAAAATACCCTTATATTCATTGGTTTACAATGATCAAATTTACTCATATCCTTGGTAATTTTATTTTTCCTACCATTTTGAAACACAATTATAACATATCTCGGGGTCTTAATTTTAGTACTTGTCTTAACCGCCCATGTATGTCTGGTAGAATTATTTAATGACGCATATTCAATAATTTGCCATGAGCGAAATTTTATTGGAAGTTCGGTATTGCTTTGTACAATTTTGTTTAGTCGAATTTGTTGACTTATACTGTTTTACCCCAACAGGTTGTGGGAAACTAATATTTTTTTTGTAGTAGAAATTCTTTTATATTTTTCTCTGGAGTATGGATGAAAGAATTTTAAAACCATCTTAATTATTGAATTTTTCTAATATGTAAAGTAACGGTTACTTCTTCTACTCGAAAATTTATAATACTCCTTGTTTGATCAATGATTTTTACTATGATGTTGTTAATTGTTCTAACGCTGACTGGATAATATAGTAAATTATGAGGAGATTCAACTATTTTATACCCACTTGGAACAGTTGAAAAAAACTGGTGAATAATATGTACTGGCTCTCCATTCAAATATGAGCCTCCGGCAACATTGCAATCAATGCTTATGCTGTTTACTTTTAAAATTTTCACGGGGTTTTCAGAAATATGTGTGTCATCTGGTTCAAGTCATAACACGTTGAAACCAAATACTGGTCCAATGCAACTATTAAAATTAAATGAAATTGTTCGATTACTTTTAATCGAAAGTTTTAATGTGTTTATATCGGGAATTATTTCTATCTCGGCTCCCTTATCATTGTCAGACATATATTTTTTTATAATAAGAATAAAGTCATCTAATTCATAAGCTCCAACTGGTATTGTGAATTTCTTACCAGAAGTTTTACTACCCCACCAAAACACATTGTTAGTTTCATCAATATTTGGAATAGTGTTAAAACTATCAAAAGATACAAGCCCTATTTCATAATCCACATTTTCTTCCAAGTATATCGGAAGATTAAAATAATACCTTAGAATTGAAGAATTCCCACTTAACGTAAAACTGAAAGACATATTTACTTAACTTTACTTAACAGATGTCTAGTCACGAATGAGCAATATTCCTAATTATATTCATTATATAAGAATTTAAGACAATAGTGCCCACATTTATCAGAATTGAATGATTGAACTTTATCATAGTTGTATTCTATGTTGACATTACCACTGCTATAAAAATCTGATGTGGCCAGCACATGACCTCTCGCCATTTTTGAATCAAAAATTTACAGGTTGACACAAAAAGTATGAAAAAAAATTATTTTTTTGTAAATCTGGCAACAATGGCAAAAGTTTCGAAAATTTTAATAAGATGATAATAAACTATATGGTATACAAAATATATGTGTAAAACTTTATTGCCGTTTTGTATAATAATGGAGTCATTACCCATAGCAACTGCCACTTCCGGTTGTGCGATTGGCACCAAAATCTAATCAGATCTAATCTAGGGTATCAGAATGCTGTATGCAAAATTTCAAATTTTTTTATTCAGTAGTTTTTGAGTTATCGTTACTACAACATCCATCCAAACACACACACTAACACACACACACACACACACACACACACAGACATCATCGCGAAAATATTAAAATCGTATTCTAGGGACCCTAAAACGTGTTTGTTCATTGAAAACTCACTACCCAATTTTTAGCATGATTCCTATACCTCTCTTATCTGAAGGGCGAGAGGTAAAAATATCTAATTAGTTCTAGTGGCGGAGGTAAATTACCATAACTATCAAAATACATAATTTGTTTATCTTTTTTACCTCTCGCCCTTCAGATAAGAGAGGTATAGGAATCATGCTAAAAATTGGGTAGTGAGTTTTCAATGGATAAACACGTTTTAGGGTCCTTAGAATACGATTTTAATATTTTCGCGATGATGTCTGTGTGTGTGTGTTAGTGTGTGTGTGTGTGTTAGTGTGTGTGTGTGTGTGTGTGTGTGTGTGTGTGTGTGTGTGTTAGTGTGTGTGTGTGTTTGGATGGATGTTGTAGTAACGATAACTCAAAAACTACTGACTAAAAAAAATTGGAAATTTTGCATACAGGATTCTGATACCCTAGATTAGATCTGATTACATTTTGGTGCCAATCGCACAACCGGAAGTGGCAGTTGCTATGGGTGATGACGCCATTATTATACAAAACGGCAATAAAGTTTTACACATATATTTTGTATACCCTATAGTTTATTTTCATCTCATTAAAATTTTCGAAACTTTTGCCATTGTTGCCAGATTTACAAAAATATAATTTTTTTTCATACTTTTTTGTGTCAACCTGTAAATTTTTGATTCAAAAATGGCGAGAGGTCATGTGCTGGCCACATCAGATTTTTTAGATTTACGTTTCAAACCCATTCCTAATTTACGTTTACCTTTCATGGCTGTTGTTACAAACCAAGCAGCTGCTTTTTCTCCTAATTTAGCGTCGTTGGACTAAACCCTTTCCCAAGTTGTATTTTCTAAAATTTTATCAGCTTTGTGTCTATCATCAAGTACTTTTCGAATATTCTGTGTCTTGGACCTTACAGGCCTCGTCAAGTTGATTTATTCCCTTATCACCTCTCTGTAATCTCTTGCTTAGATGTGTACCAGGGCCGCAATAATTGTAGTTATGAATGTGAAGTTCAAATGGAAGTTTATTAATTAAATAATTTAGTAAACCCCTGCCTCGATGTGAACGTTGTCGCTTACGCTTTACCATTGTTCTCTTTATATACTCGCATCAACCTATATATACTCTTAGTACTCCTTAAGACGTACCAAAATGATGGTTGAAAAACAAAGTGTATTTTTACCCATAAAAAATCATGACAATATTGTAGATGATAATAAGATTGGAAAACACGTTTACTTGCTTGGTGGGGAATCTAAACGAGGACTAGTTGTTGGTTCGAGCGGTTCGGGGAAGACAAATCTGATGTTATCGTTAATCGAACACCCGAATAGATTAAGATTTGAAAATATTTATATATTTTCCAAAAGTCTTCATCAACCAAAATATACCTACCTAACAAAATTAATACAACCGGTGAAGAAAATTGGATACGAAAAATATAATGATTCAAAAGATGTTATCTTTCCGGGTGAAATGAAAGACAATTCACTAATAATTTTTGATGATGTCGCCTCCTGTGATCAGAAAATTAATCAAAGCTACTATTCCTTTGGTCGCCCTAAACATACCGATTGCTTTTATTTGTGTCAAACATATTCAGCAATAAGTATACAGATAGTTACAGATAATGCTAATCTACTAGTAATTTTTGAACAGGATATGACTAATGTGAAACACGTTTATGATGACCACGTTAGCTGTGATATGTCTTATCAGGACTTTAAAGATATAGGTTCATTTTGCTGGAAAGATAGATATGGCTTTCTTACTATTGATAAAGATTGTTCAAAATCTTCTGGAAAATATAGGAAAAACATTGATTATTTTATTCATATATAAGCTTCGAAGTTGATTTAATGCATAAGTCAAAATTAATCCACACTTGCCTAAACAGCTCGTAAAAGCAAGACAAGCTCTAAAGAAAAAATATAAAAGTTTAAAAAGTGATATAGCTAAATCGCAAACGCATTTAAAGAAAACATATTTACCAATAATAGAGCCACTTAAACAATTAGTTTCAACTTTGGGAAAACAGAATCAGATTAAACAAGAGGTAGAATCACAAATTTCTCAAAATTTTGATCGACTAAGTATTCCTACAAAGTACTTACCTCATAGATCTAATTATCAAATAGCTTACTCGTCTCCAAACGCAAGTAGAATGAATAATTCGGACACTCCTACAAATATAGAAGATATAGCTAGTATTACCAAAGTTGGGGAAACTGTATTCGAATCTCATCCGGAAGAAGATCGCGAAATAGATCAGTATATTGACGACTCAATGCGTGAATTTGTTTCTATGGTTCAAAATCCTGATGTTATGAGAGAATATTACGAACAATTTTCCAACCAACTACCATTGATTTATATTAAAGCAAATATTGCAGATGTCGAGGGGAAATTTGATCATACTTTTGGAGTATATCACAACATTCAATCAGAAAAATTCTATATCGGGTACTCTGAATTAAATTTTAAAGGGCCGGATATAATTATTAAGGGGATACAATACAAGGGAACACCTGGCTTATATCAATTACTGATTAAAGTAGATACTAATAATTTTACTTCGAGAGATGCGGATGATTATGTTGATATTTTACATAGAACGAACGTTCTTTATAGAGATAACAATCCAGATTTACCTTATCGTAGAATTGAAAACAAGCTAAAAGTTAAATTCAATTATGTTATTAAACCCCGATTAGAAACGAGACCACAGCCCTTCAGACCGAGAATAAGTTCACTACCGTCTATGCCATCAAGTAGAGTCACTAGAAATTTAACGAAAATGCTTAAAAAGGGACATGGGTTGACTAAAATGAATTATAGTATAAATCCTGTCGATTATAAACATTTGGATGATTTCAATGAAATAATTGAGAGACTAAAACTCCTGATAGCGTCTGAGTCTGCTGGAAATACAGGTCTTACTAACGAAATTGTCTCAATTATAGAAGAATTACGCGAGGGAGGTGTAATCCAATAAATATAGTAACACATGCAAATCGCCTTCAGTATATAACATTTGTGAACCAACTTCCTTTCACAGTAAAAACATTATGAGGTTCAAAGGTGTCAAACAAATAAAATTAAATAAGGAATTCTACATTTTGGAAAACTTTGGTATAAACTGTGTGTTTCCAATTTCAGGAAAAATTGAAGGTGTAAAACATTATAATGCTGATGGAGAGATTTTATTAAATTCTAAAACATTTAAATACCATGAATTAGTGGGCACCTATATAAATAAAGGAGATAAAATCAAATTTAAACTTGGTACAGTTGATGGAATGTGTGCTGACTTTGTTCTTCAATGCCCTCTAGAGGAAAATGTCTAAAGCTCAAGTTGTTAATGAACTACATAGACTAGCTAGAAAAAATTTCAAGATACGACATATTATTATTAAAGGATTGAATGACCTGATTCAAGCAGATTTAGCTGTTATGATACCATATTCAAATTTAATAAAGGCTGTAATTATATTCTGGTGGTTATTAATGAATTTAGCAAAAAAGTATGGGCTGAAACTATTAAGAAAAAAAACTGGAAAATATGTAGTTGCAGCCATGAAGAAAATATTAGCGCAAATGCGCCATTTACCATTATTTATTTTTTTCAACAATATTTTTATAAACTTTTAATTTTATTTAGTTTCGTGCCACTTATTTTAACTTAATACCTTAATTAATTAATCTCCAAGCATTGTAAGTTTTTTAAAATTCTAATTTAAATATTGTATTCATGACAGCACTTCTGTAATTTTAGCGCCTGAAGATGGCCATCTAAGCCGAAACATGTCGCTTCGCTAATAGATCTTTAAGATCTTTTCAATTAAAAAAATACATTATGTGGTATTGACTTCGAGTTTCATTATCTCCTTTGATAAATTTTACCACATTCGAGAATGGATAATCTAGTTTTCTTAAAATTATAAATTATATGTTGAGTATTAATTCCAAGTTCTATCATTAAATCGACAGCTAAGTACTACAAAGATATAGTAGCAAAGTTTTTCAATGCCTTGCTATCTGACGGCTTATTAAATATTATTGTGATGTATGAATATTATTTGTGCCACTGGGTATATTTACATATATATATATACTTCGCTTTTTGGGCATTGCGCCAGTCGTAAATTAGCATGGAATAAAAGAGTTGATTAGTAAAGTGTGTATTATTTCTAAGACACCCTCAAATTAGGGTGTAATATATTACAAGTTGGCGACGAGGAACGGTACGTGTATAATCAGCCGGAATATAGTGTAAAGTGTACGTGAAAAATAGTAAAATTTACGTGTTCAAAATGGCTAACATTCAATATACCGGTCATGTCCAAGAATTCTGTCCCGTTTCATCCGACTGGTCAATTTATAAAAAACGTCTGGAAAATTACTTTATGGCAAACGAAATTGAAGTGGACGCTCGTAAACGTGCTGTATTGCTTAGTCTGTTAAACGAAGAAGCGTATAAACTCTTGCATAACATGTGTGTCCCGGAAGAACCGGAAAGTATACTATATAAGGATATTATAACATTGATGGATAATCATTTTAAACCGGTAGTGTCAGTATTCGCAAATCGTGAAAAATTTTTCGATTCGCGCAAAATGATCAATGAGTCACCTAAAGAGTGGGCGGCTCGACTTCAAAGTTTAGTAGCTGTGTGTGAATTTTCAGGAAAGCCAGAAATTTAACGAGCTCTGGTAGACCGTTTTATCTGTGGGTACGATCAAGGTTCAATAAAAGATCGACTTTTTGAAGAGAAATCGACAGTAAGTTTTTCTAAAATAGTCGAAATTGCTTCCTCAAAATCTGCAAATTACCAGCCATATTGTTCAGGAGCAGTTAAAAGTGAATTTGAAACCTACTACGCAAGCTCTAGAAGAGATGCGCAGACTCGTTCACAGTCCCAAACCTGGAGATCACGAAACAATAGCGGCAACATTGGAAGCAAGAATCTTCCTTCCTCTTCCACGACAAGTACCTCGTTACGAAGTAAGTGCACATGCTGTGGACGAACGAACCACTCAGCTGATATATGTTCATATCGTGAGTGTTATTGTCACAATTGTAATCTTAAAGGTCATTTAGCACCTGTGTGCCCAAGGAAAAGTCAAAATATAAATAAATCTAGAAAAACCTCTGCTGATAATAATTTTTTAGAGTCTGAAGATTTTTCAATTTTCAATATTGAGTGTAACACAGAACCAGTTTGGCTAGATATATTTATAGAAAATAAGCCATTTACTGTCAATTTAGATACAGGGGCTAGTTATAGTGTAGTATCTGAAAGTTTTTACAAAAATAATTTTTATTTAAAACCTTTGTTACAAACGGAAAAAGTCTCTAATTTATATAATGGTGATAAAATTGTACCTTTAGGTTATTTTGCAGCGGAAATTAATTTTAAAAAGTTAGTTAAACCTTTAAATTTTTATGTTATTAAAAATGGTGGACCGCCACTGTTGGGATGCGATTTTTTTAATTTATTCAAATTAAGTATTTATAACCTGAACAACTTAAATATAGATAAAGATTTGAATTTTTTATTGAACAAATATACCGAATTGTTCTCGCCGGGTTTAGGAACTTTCAATAAGGGTACTATATCAATAAAATTAAAGTCAAATGTTGAAATTTGTCCAAAATTTTTTAGGGCTCGTTCTTTGCCTTTTGCTATGAGAGAAAGGGTGGAAACGGAACTAGAAAGATTATGCAGTCTGGGAGTGATTGAATCTATTGAATATTCAGAGTGGGGGACACCCATTGTACCAATTTTAAAAAAGAATGGTTCGGTTCGAATTTGCGGAGACTTTAAAGTAACGGTAAATCCATTTATAGAAATTGACCCATTTCCTTTACCTAAAATTAAAGATTTATTTGTTAAACTACAAGGAGGTGTTCATTTTTCAAAATTAGATCTTTCTAATGCCTATCAACAGATTTGTTTGGATGAAGAATCAAAAAATTTAATGATTATATCTACTCATAAAGGTTTATTTAAATATAATCGTGCACCCTTCGGTATCGCTAGCATCCCCGCGAAATTCCAAAAGATTTTGGAAACTCTACTTCAGGGATTAAACGGGGTAGTTTGTTTTCTAGATGATATTCTCATCACCGGTAAAGATCGAACGGAACATTTAGAAAGGCTAGAAGCAGTCCTTTTTACCTTGCAAGCTGCAGGTTTAAAACTATCACTAGAAAAATGTAGTTTTTTCCAATCGAAAATAACATATCTAGGACATGACATTGACGCAGAGGGTCTGCATACTTCAGAGTCCAAAATTTCTGCTATTACTAATGCTCCATTACCTACAGACGTAAATTCTCTTAAATCATTTTTAGGTCTCATAAATTATTACGGAAAATTTGTCCCAAACCTTTCAACACTGTTAAATCCATTGTATAATCTATTGAAAAATAACGTGAAGTGGCATTGGTCACCTAATTGCGAATCCGCTTTTAAAAAAATTGTTAGTATCGGCACCAATTTTAGTGCACTACAATCCTGATTTACCCTTGCGCTTGACAACAGATGCTAGTGATTATGGGGTAGGTGCGTTAATTTCTCATATTATGCCGGACAAGTCAGAAAAAGTGATCGCTTATGCATCGAGAACCCTCTCGGATACAGAGAGAAAATATTGTACATTAGAAAAAGAGGCTCTAGGGGTTATTTTTGGTCTTTGCAAATTTCATAATTATCTGTTTCTAAATAAATTTACTCTAGTTATTGATAATAAACCTCTATCATACATTTTTAGTCAAAAAAAAAATATTCCGGTATATTCAGCAAATCGTTTAAAGCGATGGGCATTAATACTTTCAAGCTATAATTACGATTTAGAATTGGTTAAATCAGAAAAAAATTTTGCAGATACCTTGTCCCGGCTACCATTACCTTTAGAAAAAAATTCACTAGCCGATGTGGAAATAAATTATATTAATTATTTCTGTGACAATGAAAATTTTCCATTAGATTTTGAAATGATTAAACTGGCAACCTTGCACGACAAAATTTTATCGACGGTATTAAAATTAGTAAATACCGGTTGGCCCAAAAAAAGTTCATGGCATAAAAATAATAATTTTCAAAGTTGTTACCGCATGCGAAATGAATTAAGTGTCGAGTCTAATTGTTTAATGTGGAATAATAGGATTGTAATTCCATCTAGTTTACGTGAAACGATTTTGCATGACTTGCATTCTTCACACATGGGCGTGGTCAAAATGAAAAGTTTAGCTAGGTCATATTTTTGGTGGCCTGGAATTGGCAAAGATATTGAAGAAATGTGCAAAACTTGTAAAAATTGTTTAATGAGAAAAAAATCTCCGGATAAGTCGGTTTTAAATACGTGGCCATGGCCTAACCAACCTTGGCACCGACTTCATATAGACTTTATGGGTCCATATTTGAATAAATATTTCTTTATTATTTTAGACGCGCACAGTAAATGGATCGAAGTTTTCCCAATGACATCTATTACATCAAAGTTAACCATCGATGCATTGCGTTCTTGTTTTGCAAGATTTGGCTTACCCAAACAAATAGTTAGTGATAATGGAAGGTCTGTCTGTTCTGCAGAATTTGAAAATTTCATGATTAAAAATAAAATTATCCATATCACTAGCCCCCCTTACCACCCTTCTTCTAATGGCGCAGCAGAGAATGCCGTTAAAACTGTAAAATATGCATTGAAAAATGCAATTGGTAAATGTAACACTTTGGTAAATTTAAATTTAATTTTAAACAATTTTTTGTTTGATTATCGAACGACAAAACACTGTACCACCAACGAAACTCCAGCAAAATTGTTAATGGGCCGTGAGCTTCGTACACGGTACAATGTCTTGTTGCCAGATGATGATAATATTGATAATGAATTAAAAGATCGCATCTCAAAAGTTCAGGTTAAACAAAAATTTTATTATGGTGGAAAGCGTAATTTTTCTTTCGATCTTGGAGAAAGAGTGACAGTGCGGGATTACCGAAAAGTGAATTCGAAATTATGGATTAAAGGTATTATTTTTAAAAAAATTGGAAAATCGACCTATATTGTCACGATTCCTGAACTTAATGTTAAATGGAAACGACATTTAAATCAAATAAAAAAGTTTCACTTTATTGATTCCGAAATTTTGTCAAAAGAACAAACTACCGATGATTTAAATGTTGTACCAAGCGATGTAGTTGTTAGTGATGTAATAAATAAAAGCAATGAGGTATCAGGTGAAGAAGAAAATATTGTTCTTAGGGAGAGGCCACGTAGAAATGTAAACCCTCCCCAACGGTTAGTTTATAATTAAGTTTTTGTTGATATACCTATTATTTTATTGTACTTATTTTTCTTGTTTTATTTTACTTATTTTTTTTCTCTTATTGTTTTTTTGTTTAGGGGGGAGATGTGATGTATGAATATTATTTGTGCCACTGGGTATATTTACGTATATATATACTTCGCTTTTTGGGCATTGCGCCAGTCGAATGTAAATTAGCATGGAATAAAAGAGTTGATTAGTAAAGTGTGTATTATTTCTAAGACACCCTCAAATTAGGGTGTAATATATTACAATTATAATGGGGAAGTAAAAATTACCATACTTTTATCCTTTATACGATAAAATTTATATGTCGGTTAATTATTAAAATGATGGATGACATAAAAAATGGCTATGACACCGTTTAAATATTATAGCGAGAAAGAAATTTGATCCGAACGTACTATGTTGGAAACATTGTATTAAAATATTATAGCGAGAAATAAATATGCTGATAAGATGAAGAGAAAGTACTATGTTGGTGACGTTGTATTAAAATATTATAGCGGGAAAGTATCGTGTTGGTAACACTATTTGAGGAAAAAAGTATCATGTTGTTAAATTATTGGCGAGAAAGTATCATGTTGGTAACGCCATTTGATGAAATTATGTTGGCAACACACCTTAACATTTCGAAAAAATTGCTATGTTGGTAAATTAATAAATGGCTGTAATTCAAATATTAAAGGAAGAAATTAATTTAACGAGAAAGTACTTTGTTGGTAACGTTGTATTAAAATATTACAGAGGAAAAGAAATTTGACAAGAAAGTAGTATGTTCGTAAATTATTAAATGATAGAAATTTAAATATTATAGCAGGAAAGAAATTTGACGAGAAAGTACCATGTTGCTAATTTATTACATGACAGAAATTAAAATATTATAGCGAGAAAGAAATTTAATGAGAAAGTACTATGTTGGTAACGTTGTATTAAAATATTATAGCGAGAAAGAAGTATGCTGATAAGATGACGAGAAAGTGCTTTGTTGGTAACGTAACGGTAATTATCCTAAGTTAAAATGATAGCTGACAGCTATTTAAATATTATAGAAAGTTAAAATTATGGGTCTCCTATCAGAAAGTACCATGTGCGAAGAACGTTATGTTGAAAATTATATGTTGAGCAACGGGGATGAACGGGGGAGTTAGACCTGTGTTACGTGACAAATTTTAATAATTTTTTCCGTAAACACGGGGTGGTAGGGGGTAGTTGGGATTTTTTTCATTATTTTTCCCTTAATCGACATGTACATATTCAACGATGTGTCACATGATACATTTTATTAATTTTTCCGTTAACACGTGGTAGTTGGGGGTTGAAGGAAGTAGTTGGGATTTTTTTCATGATTCTTCCGTTAATCAACATGTACGTATGCAACGATGTGTCACATGATACATTTTATTAATTTTTCCGTAAACGTGTTAGGGGGTTGAAGGGGGTCGTTGGGTTTTTTTTTCATTATTTTTCTCATACTCCTAGTGGCATAAGCTTTCCAATGACGTAGCGCATGCGCAGATTGCATTAATTTTACCCCCAGCACTTTGCCAGCAAAAGTTGCCGGAATGGACCTTAGATTTTCTTATGGAGATTTACATGTAAAAATGAGGGTTTTTGCGCTCGAACTGTTCAGAAGCTCCTTTACTGGGAGTAAATAAACAGAGGAGTTAGGATAATATCAAAAGCAAGGATTAATCAAGAAGAGTAGAGGGACGTGGCGGTTAAGGAAGGATGTAAAGTCAAAAGAGGGGAGAAAATACATGAAATCAAACCAAGTCTCTATACCGATCTGATAGGAAATAGTAGTTTTCTTTAGGATGTAATTGTTTGTTAAGACAACTGTTTTTCGGATTGAGAAGACAAGAGTTGATTTCAAACATCTCTAGGAGGTTGCATCTGTTGCCTTTTTGGCAGCCATGAAGAAGTTTAGAGTCAGAAAAAGAGAAGTGATGTTTGTAAGATAGGACGTGATTGTAAAAACGAGGACGAAGTGGTAGTAATGTTTGTGTCTTTGTATTTATCAGTTGTTCTAAAGTGTTCTCTAATTCTAGTTGAAAACCTTTTGCTATACTGTCCGATGTAGACAGAATTGCAGTCAGGACAACAGAGCTAGTAGACCTACAGGGGTCAAGCGGAGGCATTTTATCTTTGGAATTAACTAAAATCAATTAATGGTTATTATTAGTTTTTAAAGCTATGTTGATGCTGATTACTTTGGAAATTTTATAAGAGGTGTTCTCTAGGAAATGTGACGAATCTGAAAAAATCTTGTCTGTTTATGAAAAAAGAGTCCAAGTCGAATTGGCTGAAAATTTAGTATAATATAGTTTATGTCTCCATGGGTAGGTAGGTTCAATGTGAGTGGAGCGTTTGCTCGCCCCTCCACTGCGGCCAACAGGGGCCTATTGTAGCTCACCCCTATGGGTCCATGGGTCCAACGATATCTAATTGACAGTTTTGAGATACATGATGTTAAAAATGCGGAGGCAGTATTGTTCCTTATCAAAAAAAATCGTTTGTTATAAAAAATTAAAAATAATAATTATAATAATGGTGATATGAGTCGTAATGAAAAGTTCTAAGAATCAGTCTACAGGGTGATTATTTTTCTACTAGCCAATTTTAAGATAGTTCATTGCGGATTGACTGATTGCAATTGGTACATATTTCCGTAACAGCAATTACATCAAGACGAGGTCTCAAAAATTCTTCTCTTCTACGAATAGCTATTTCACATTTCGCAGCATTCTCATGGTCATCTATTCTAGTCATTAAACGACGTTGAAATCGTCCATCCTTTCATAATGACACCATATGAATGACGTATGAATTAAAACAAAAACAAGCTGCATTAAGCAACTAAGTTCCAAAAAATTTGGTGTAATAGTTTTAGATTTTTCGAAGAAAAAAAACTCATAAGATGGTTTTGTCCGTCCGTCCGTTAGCCTGATTCAACTCGAGATCGATGATAGATAGAGACAAACGGGCAACGGCAATCGATTCAGCATCATTAAAAACCACAAAAATGATATCAATCTTTTACCTATTTTTATTTTTCCGCTACTTATACCATATATACGGTAGTATGTAAGGTATATCCGTATATAGAAATTTATTTTCGTGACGTTAAACTTTCGAAAACTCGAAATTACCGCGAAAATATTGTCGTTTTTCACTTCTTTATTTATACATCAATAATATCGAATGATTTTATAACATTTTAATATGCCAGCCAATAGTTATTTGTTTAACTAGGCAGAGAAGTAACAGATTTGTTTTTTTCCTGAATCGGGCGTGGGAGGTCCCACCTGCACTGAGGCTCTAGGCCTATTGTGCCCCGCCAGTTTTCACATCAGTCCAGTACTCTTGACAAAGTCAATAATAGTCCTGATGTTAGCTTTATCTCTTCGGGTTCAGGATACTGTACCCCAAAGTGCCATTCCCTTTCCCTGTTCAGGTCCCGGCAATAGCATAATACATGAAGAGGAGTTTCGTCCTCTTCCTCACATTTCCTACATAGGGAATCTTCTGATACACCTATGAGGTTCAGGTGTCTTCTAAGCCCGCAGTGTCCTGTCAGGACACCTATTGCGGTTTTGAGTTCCCGTCTTTTTAGGCATAGTAGCAGATTATCTCTGCTCTTGGGTGGACCTTCGATAAGTGCTTTGGACTGTCTTGGTCCCGGAAGTTCCAACCAGTATTTCCTGGCAATGAAACTAGCCAAGGCAGTAAATCTGATTCTTTGCCGTGTGAAACATATAATTTTTTTTCCGATTGTTTGTACAGTGTGATTAAAAGAATAAAATTAAAATGAAAACTTTTTTTTTCTACAAGCGTGCGGAAAGTTGTACTTTTCCGCACTGATTTTATAAATGCTAAAATGATTAAAAATTAATTCTTGCTTGGTTACTATGATTACTTTCAGCCTAATGTTTTATTTATTAAGAAGCACTAAGAAAATTTTTGTTTAATGACAAAAAAATATTTTTGCTAAAATTTGTTTTTAATTCTAGGCGCTTGTAGAAAAAATATTGTTCCTAACACTTACGTAAAGTATCTTTTCCCCACTTAATTGCATGCGGAAAAGTATAACTTTCCGCACTTGTTAGGAAAATAACTATATAACGGATACAACTCACAATTAATGATTATTGTCGATTTGACCTTAAATTGTATACATAATAATATCTACCGAAAAATACGACACCACTGTTACATTCAATTAAAATTATTTTTTTAATGCCTAGGCATTAAAAATCATTTTTACTGCCTAGGCAGTAAAAATCATTTTTACTGCCTAGGCAGTAAAAGTGTTACTTCTATGATCGATAAATGTCACTAAAACTGACGTTTAATGTCAATCGGAGAAAAACAATTTTTTTAGATATGCTCTAAATAACAATTAGATATTTTTTGAAATTTCTAAAGCAAGTAAAAAAAGATAATGTCTCTTTTAGGCAAGTCTCCTTCCCGATTATATTTATAAATCAAACTGGACACAATTGGAAACACGCGAATTGAATATGGATGTTATGTTCTTAATACATCATTCTCAGCAAGTACCACGGTTAAGAGCCTTTAATCTTTATCAAGTAGACATGGACACCTTTGTGAAGGTAATCAGTTTGGTTTCTTTCAAAATAGAAGAAATTACATACATACGTCATTAATCATTTTCTTGTTTCAGATATTGAAATTCTCGTTTTCCTTTTACACATTTTTGTCTGCGGTATCTCGATAAATATTTGAAAAGAAGCAAAAAGTGGCTGGATTTTTACCACACATTAAAAGCTTTAATTTTCACAGAAAAATTATCCTCAAGGGTTTGTTTAAAAAATCCCGCAATCTCTATTTTTTAAAAGTTTCATTTATTGTTAAGCTACTACTAATGGACCTTTTGATTTCCGAAAAATAAGTTCTGAAACTCATATACGTCGATTGTATTTCATATGAAATATCCGTTTCATTTAGAGTTTGATCAAATATTTTGTATTTATAAAAACAAAATCAGCGTTTGAAAGTGTACCTATGACGCCACGTTTTTCAGAAACAACCCTTTTCATAATTCACGTTCAGAAAGAAGCATTACTGTTCTTCCCCAAAAATGTAGCCCAATGCTTGATATACACCTTTGATGTATAATTGAACTGTGTTTACATTTTAGCTCCTGTTTTCTTTACTTAAAACATTCAAAATTTCTGAACAGGCCTTCGTTTTTATGAAGAGCAATCATTGGCAATAACGCAAATCCTAAGGACAGTGACAGTTATATCCTAACAGTTATGATATTTGATGTTAATGTTTGTTTTCAATAATTAATATTTAACGTCTTAACTATTTTGCATTGAAGATTTGTCATACACGATTTGGTGTGATTTTATATTTGTTTAAAATATGAAATAGTTATTAGCTGTAACAGAATTTCGAAAACTTGGGTTTTTCTTGTATTGTAAGTTGAATTTCTTTATATCAGGCATTTTCGAAGCGCACTGAACAGTAATTTCTAAACAAAATATTTTTACAAATATCTTGTTCGCTTGCAGCAGATCTAACTGCCAATCACGTATTAGATATTTGCTAGAAAAAGAGCTGAAGAGAGAAACACAACTGATAATATTCTGCTGCGTGAAGCACATCAAGTTCCATAGTGCCTAACTTAGACAACGGATGCCATATCTAATTTTAATGAACGTGACGTCACGAATCCACTTTTTTTCCTATTATGAAAAAATGAGCTATCAGAAAAGTCAAAAAAATTTCGAGTGATATAATAAATTTATTGATTAACAAATAACAAATAAATATACATTCTTATTAGGTTAACTGAAGATAGGGGGCACTTAGGTGATTCTAAATGACTACCACATGATGAGTCTATCGGTCTTTGTAACCGAGATACAGGGTATTTTATCTATAAGTTGCCAAATCCATTACGATATTCATAAGAAATAAAATCCAGGTCCGACTTCACAAAAAATATACAAATTTGGTCATCCCCAAAACAACACCCTGTATTCCTGAATTTAATATGTTTGTTTCCATATTCAAAAAGAGAGCAAAAAACTGAATCTAAAGGTAAACTTTTGTAGTTTGCACAGAATGGTTTACTACTTCATTTTTATATTCAAATTGTTTATTTATTAGAATTTTTGGGAATTCAAAATAAAATCTATCGGATTGTTTACATTTTGTTTCATTTTAATGGAAATTACCTTATCTTAAACAGAAAATATTGTGAAATAAGTATTAATTCATGATATTTTAGCATACTACAAATTGCAATTAATTACACGTTACAAACATGTAATAATATTTGAAACACTCTGTATAAAAAAGTCTGTAACCTATTAACATAACGGTAAAATGAAATTTAAGACAACCTACTCAATAAAACAAGTCAGAAACGCTTGGGCGTTATCAGGCACGTGACGACTTCTAAACACGCACTATCTCATGAACCATAAAAGATATCTCAAATCTGTTTTCAAATTTCGATTCAGCATTAAATTTCACGTCGGAATGATTTTTTTGAAACCGGTAGTATTACTTCCGGTCCTGGTTTGTTAAACCAGTTTTAAAACCGGAAGTCATCTATTTCAATTTATGCTGAGCTTATTATCGTTAACCGTTTGTCTCTATCTCTTTTCGTTTTTGAGTTATAAATGCGGACAGACAGAGCCGTATTACAAGAGTTCTCTATACTTTAGGGTTTAAAAGCACCAAAAACAATGACTTCGGACTTTTTATACAGGGTGTTTGAAATATTATTATAGGTTTGTGAGGGTTAATCCACTGAAATTTGTAGTAAGCTAAAATATCATGAATTATTACTGATTTCACAATATTTTCTATTTAAGATAAGATAATTTAAATTAAAATGACATAAACTGTAAACAATCCCATGGATTTCATCTTAAATACCCAAAAATTCTAATAAATAAGCAATTTGAATATAAAATTCAAGTAGTAAACCATTCTGCGCAAACTCCAAAGGCACATATTTAGATTCAGTATTTTGCGCTCTTTTTGAATATGAAAACAAACATTTTAAATTCAGGAATTGGGTTGATCTAGTTTGTACATTTTTTATGTAGTCGGACCTGGATTTTGTTTTTTATGAATATCTCAATGGATTTGGCAACTTATGAAGAATGTGTAGCCCAAAAATAAAAAAAATATACAGATTAAATCATAAGTCATAGGCTATTAAAAATAGAGACAAAATAGATAAAACACCTTGTATCTCGGTTATAAAGACCGCTAGACACATCATATGTTAGTTATTAAGAATCACATAGGTACCCCATATTTTTTATTTTGTTGTCAGTCCAGAATCTGTTGATAGGCTGCATAGGTTTAGGTCACATTAAAGCTATGAGTTGGCGGGTGCCATACTAAATTATCCCACAATCACATTACATTAATGATAGTAGAAAAAATAGTGTATGCTTCTCTATATATGCTCTATGCTCCTATGCTCCTTATATATGAAACTCGCCTGGGGCTCGTTTCGTATTCTACATCATGCTGGTGTATAAATAGCAATAATTACATGATCGTTGCATTATATACTAATTCTTTATTAGTATTTTGTATAAAAATTGTGGGTTACTAAATTTGAACTTGAATTGGTGGATTTCATATCCATCCTAGAATGCACATTCATGTTAAACGTCATAAAGTTATTATATTTCTTATAAAAATAACAATTTTCCATTTTATTATTGTTTTTAAATCAATATTAGTAATTATTTTCATGAAAAATTTATCGTTTAAATGCAAATTAATTATAGGTTTCTTACATTCTGAAAATGTATTATTCATTAAACTGCAAGGACTATTGTAAAAAAATTAAAAGTAAAAGGCGTAGAAGTAAAATGGGTTTTATTTAACTTTTACCTAAAGTAATATTCATATAATTCATACTTATTTCTCTTTTATCATTGACAGTCATATTTGACATCAAACACCTAAAAGAGCATAAGAATAAAGTACAAAAATTATACATAAGTCCACAAAAAGAGTGCAGAAAAAACTGTTGAAACTAATTCTGGCGCGACGGTAAACAATCCACGTGGCCGAAAAAGTACGGATAATGAAAAAAATTGAATTTTAAGTAAATTTGGCAACGATGGGCAAAGTTTTGAAAATTTTAATCATATGAAAATAAACTATAGGGTATACAAAATATATATGTAAAACTTATTGCCATCTTTTTTAGTAATTACGGCATCACTTATAATAGCAACTGCAACTTCCGGTTGTCCGATTAATACCAAAATCAAATCAGATCTAATCTGGGGTATCCGAATCTTATAGAGTGTTAAGAAAAAATAACCTTTATGTTACAACGGTTTATACGTTTGCAGAAATGGCAGATATGCATTTAATTCTGGTAAGTTTGATCAGGCTAAAACAACGTTTCAGATAATTTTCTGTAATTCTAGCAATCACAGGTGAACGTTAAGGGAATAATGCGGCAGCTGCAAGGCGTGTCAAAAATAAATACAAACGATGAGGGGATTTTAGATTTAGTCAAAGAAAACCCTAGAAGCAGTTCAAGGGCTAGGGAGAAGATTGAAGGAACAGCAGCTTCATCCCTATCACTTAAGAACCATTCAAGAATTACTAGATGAAGATTATCCTAAAAGAATGGGATTTTGCGACTGGTTCAAAACTATAAATCATTGAAATATCAATTTTAATGATCATATTTTGTTTGCCGATGAAGCTACTTTTAATAGAAATAGCGTTACGAATTACTTTAACTCGTACATATGGTCAGAATAAAATCCTCACGCAAAGAAAGAGACTCATCACCAATGGACTTTAAAAGTCAATGTTTGGTCAGACATTATTAATAATAATTTAATAGGACCAGTATTTCTTTCAAATAATTTAAATGGTGCAAATTACTTGCAGTTTTTACAAAATGATTTATCAGAGTACTTTTAAGGGGTAAATTTAGAAAAAAGGCAAAATATGTGGTGTTTACAAGATGGAACTCCAGCGCATTTCGACCACGAAGTTAGGGAATATGTTTTCGGTCTGTACCCTTGACGTTGGATTGAAAGGGGCCCTATTTCCTGACTAGCTAGAAGTCTAGATCTTAACCCTATTGACTTTTGCTTTTCGGGTTTTATGAAAGATGACGTGTATTCTGTTGAAATAATCGACGAACAACTACCTAAGCATCGAATCATTAAAAGTTGAAATCGATTTCGTCAGAAGAAAATATCCTAAAAAAAATTAATTTTCCTTTTTAAACCAGTGCCCAAAGTGTATTCAGGAACATGCTTGCCATTTTGAACATTTATTATAGTATTTTTTTTATCCTTGCGAATAACTTGAACACTCAGTTATAACTTATATTTTTGTTACTCAAAATTTTTAAGGAACGAAAAAGGGGCCACATCTCGATAAAAACTGGCTTGTCTAAAAGTAATAAGCGGCAAAAAAATTTCAGGAATGATGTATTAAATCAGTGGTATCATAATACTAATATAAAAAGGATGCTCTTGCCATAAGAAAACTATTTATAAATTTTCATTGTAAAATGTTAAACAGTTCATGAAATATTGGAAAAAATCGTATGTCATTTTGTACCTTTCAAAGGCCGTAACTTTTTTTGTGTGCACATTTGCATTAAGGCAAATTATGTCCAATCAAGTAATTTTGACACCAGAATATGTGGTTCAATTTATGATCTACCTTTTTGATACAACCGGTATATCCGTTAGATTTTATTTATAAAATAAAATTATGCGCAGAGTTTAAAAATTAAAAGGTGAAGTACCATTTATTAAATCATAACTGGAATTACTCGTTTTAACAAATTTGTTTCTATTTTAGTATAAATAAATAAAAGTTTATTTTCTGAACCCATTTCCTTCCCTGATTTTTCAAACTGTTATCCCCATTTTTACTTCACCAAGTGGAGTTATTATATCAAGTGTTAGATCAAATGAAAATTCATTGTTTGCAAATTTCAAAACAATTTATTAATATTTATGAAAATAAAAAAATCAGAAATAATTCATACTGATATACAATCATCTATTTATACAGAAATAATGAAATTAAGTATCCAAATTTCAATTAAAATAACTACTGAAGATTCAGTTTTAGATGGACGGAACCCCAGTGCGCGAGTTCGACTCGCACTTATCCGGTTTTTTTTTGTAAAGAATAGACTCACTTGAAAACATATCAAAAACTGAAGTACATGTTTGATATTTTTCAAAGGAAATCGACAGACCAATTTTTAAGCGTATATTTTTTGTGCGGTTTTCTTGAACGCCTCTCCTTCGTTTTTAAAAATACATTTCTTTAGGACAATCTACGTGCCGATTTTCAAGCGCCTATCGCGATTTATTGTTCTGGAGATATTCCATATTCAATCCAATATCCATTCCAGAGTTTGAAAAGTATGGGAAGGAAACTGGTATGAGAAAAAATTTTTTATTTATTCTGACATCAACGCTTACGAAGCTTTTACTATATCCTTTTTTTGGACGAAGATAATGAAAATCGGGCTTCCGCGGCTCTGAAATAGTTGCGTCACCCCTAAAATCGCCACAAGCCACACTTTTTAGGGGATTTTTCGCAACAATTTTTATGAATCCCCAAATAATACTCTGTAATTGTGATGAAAATGAGCAAATTTATATTTCTATTTGTCGTGAATCATAGCTAAGAACACTCTCGATCAAATCACCTTTCAAACAACAAATACTAAATCAAAATTAGTTCGTTCGTTTAGGAGCTACGATGCCACAGACAGGTACACGTATTAAACTTATATTCTATTTGCATCTGGGGTAAAAAATACAAAAAATCCCGAAACGCATTTCAGCTGATTTCTTTAGTAGAATCTAAGTACTAAATTTCAAGCGCCTATCATTTATAGTTTTCCATTAATTCGTTAAGTGACATAGTGTGTGACATAATTAAATATATTACCTCTTTATTTATATTATTATCATCATCAAAGTAGCTGTCCTTAACATAATTTTGTTTATTTAAAGATTATAGACCTCGGGCCCATGCCTATAAAAGTTTGTGATAACCTAATCTTTAAGACTTTGTATATGTGTTCTTAATGTCGAGTCGGACAAATGTTTTGTCTGGAAAATTCTGGAAGCTGGGCTTTTTTTTTTGATTCCTCACAAACTCATTGCTTTCATGCACAAGGAAAATTAATTATCTAAACATAACTTTTCTTTCAATCCGAAGTTTTTTTAATTTAAAAGAGAAAAAAAATTGTCGGCCAAATATTTTGGTATTTTGGCGCCTCCAACATTACAAACATAGCAAAGTTATAACGTAAAAAAATTAATACCTCACGGCTGATGTTTGCAGAATCGTTTAATGAAAATATTGAAAATTAACGGGTAACATCATCCTAAAAATTATTGGAGGGATACTTGTTGTCGGACGTGCTAAAGTATAACAAACTTTTTTAGACATATGCCCGAAGCCTATTACTGTCGGTATTTCTGGTTTTTTTTTGACGTTTAGAATTAAGTGACAAATTATCTTACGTCAATTCTCACTCGTCGTATTAAAGGCGGACAACGATGATCGAGTTCTTAATTTCCTGCCTAGTTCAACCAAAACTGTCTGTTAGTTGTATTTAATTGCAACGGGAAAACCTAGCATTTCTTTTTCTGTCATTTAAAATTGATAAAATGTAAAGTAGACTATTAAGTTAATTCTGAAAAATTGTTCAGAGAAAGTCAGAAGAATTGTTTATTTTTTTTTGTAAAAAAAAAGATTTGCAAGTGAGCCAACGGTCTATAAAGTGTTGATCGACTCTTGAAATTTAATAGAAAGTAAATATTTCGAAATAAATATATGTGGGCGTCCAGGTTGTCTTTTATTGTTTTCCTTATTTTTTTCTTAGGTTATTTTGGGAGAGACAACTCAAAAAGTGGCTTATACCTAAACCTAAGTGACGCCAAATTTAAAATATTTATCCTAAACTTAATTTAATCCTCACCCTTCTCCTCATGAGCAAACCGTGGCCACACAGGTTGACACCAAGATTCACCTGACTTTAGTTGGAGCCAACATTTTTTTTTACAATAAATTGCTGCCTATAAATAGCGGGAAGCTCTTATGTTGGCTATAATTTATTTCTTTGCCAAAGAGTAATATAAAGTAAGATGCAATTTTTTTTAATAACATTGTTCTTCGACGTCAATGATAATATAAACACGTAGCTCCTACGTGTACTTAAATACCGATAAATACTCTGAATGAGGATTGTATCTAATAGTTGTTTTTAAATTTTTAAAAGTTGCACAATGCGGCTAGACGGTAAGAATATTTTTTTTTAGTAAAGAATATATATTTATATTTTTAAAAAATGAGATAGATTTTTACTAGAATTAAGCTATTTTTTAATGATGCTTCTTTTGAATAATTTTTTTTTTAAATTGTTATTTGTTAAATTACTAAAATTTTTGATGGTTCGAAAATGTTCGTTTTCTATGATTAGAATTTTTAACTAAAAATTAGCTGTTTTTAAAAACAGCTACTTTGTTTAAAAAATATCTGTGTTATAGCTGCATCGTAGAAAAAATCTAAACCATTTTTGTTTAAAGTATTAAAAATTATTGATTTTCCCATTTTATGTTTACTATTCTCTAAATATAATAATTTGAATTTAAGATAGTAAAGACTAGGAATTATATTTTAACAAATACTTTCTATAGTTGTGTTTTATGTAAAAAATCGTTTATTTATTTTGAAAAAAACCTGCACTAATTGCTATGAATTTAGGTTTCGTTTAGAATTTAACCAATTTATTATTAAGTGATAGAAGTTTGCCTCTTATTAAAACCTCAATAGAAAAGAATGCATAGTGTTACGTTTTTTGTGTCACCCTGTATTTTCATTTATTCTTCTATTCAATAGATTATAGTTTCATACTCGCTTGATCTCCCCTTCTTATTTCCTCGCTTCATGTCCCTCTCTTCTCTTGGTATTCCAATAAAATGCCTTTCCCATGTTAATAATGTTCTTCTCTGTACTAACTCAGTCAAAATAATCGATTTTATATCGCCTGTGTTGCTTACCGAAGATTTCTTTTTTTCTCTCCCTCATTTTATAGTTTTTTGGTTCGGTTATTTGGGACGGTTTTTTTTTCTCTGGAAAGTTTTTACTCTGGACATTTGATTTTTACTGGGCCAAGAAGTTTTTCCTCTGGACAGTTGGTTTTGCCTGGTCAAACAAGTTTTTTCCTCTCTGGACAGTTCATTTTACTGGGACCAAGAAGTTGTTTTTTCCTCAACCGCAAGAGCCTCAACCGCAAGAAAAGTTTTTTTAAAAAAAGAAGAAAAAAATCTCTGAATTTACTATCATAAAATAAACAAATATAACGTTCAATTTGAGTTTAATTCCCTTAACCTTAAAGAAAGGGCGGATTTTGAAATAGATCGTAGTTTTTTTGTCAATTGTTTCTAATTACATCAAAAAATCAACTTGACTGGCGTCCAAAATTTTTTTATTTAATATTTTAATATGTCCAGAGAAAAAAAGTATCTCGAATAACAGAACCAAAAAACCAATATAAAATGAGGGGGAGAAAAAAAAAAGAAATCTTCGGTAAGCAACATAGGCGATATAAAGTCGATTATTTTGACTGAGTAGGTAAAGAAAAGAACATTATTAACATGGGAAAGGTATTTTATAGGAATACCAAGAGAAGAGAGGGATATAACGCGACGAAATAAGAAGGGGACATCAAGCGAGTATGAAACTATAATCTATTGAATAGAAGAATAATGAAAATACATGGTAGCACAAAAAAAACGTAAAAGGTAACTGTTTCGACTAAACAGGATCACTTTTTTTGTTGCTGAGGACTGAGATTCCTAGTGGCAACACACTACAAAAAAACATACAGAATGACAAAATTGAAAAATGTTAAAATTGTAATTTAAACGATGACGGTATTCTTTGAAAATCAGTGCTAATTTCTTGCAGATCGCTCTCAATTATTTTTTTGCATATATAATTCTTAATACTCTTTATGAAACCTATAGATCTACGGGGTGTTATCGACTGAAGTGAATCTGTAAATATTTTCCTTGATAGTATATTAGTTCGGTTCGCACCAAATAAAATACAAAATTTTAAATAATTTTTTTGCTTAAAATTACAATTTGTCGATGTTTTAAGCCACCCATGAGACGAATAAGTGAAAAAAAAATTCATGTATGTTGATGAGGATGATGGACGAATGGACGTGTGTGGAGTTAATAACTCAAACACAAGTCGTTAGATTTCAATCATTGCCAATTATATTCTCATGTTTAGAAGAAGAATTCTATTGGTTTTGGTGTCTGTGTATTCAATATTTCTTATTCTGGAATGTTAAAAAATGCAAAATTATTTTGAGCAGCTTCACCGATTTGAAAAAAGTCACATATGAAAACCATGAAAGAAGTCACTCTGATTGTATCTGTTTAAAAGTAAATAATAGGCCACTTCTCATCCTATACTATTAATTATGTTGCACTTACTTAGTATTTTCAATCATAAGATTCATAGTTGGAGTCAGGAACACTATCGCTGCTTTCCTTGTTTGAAAAATAATTTATGATAGAGTTAACATCTTCGATTCGATTTTCAGAAACCCACAATTCCTCTATTAACTTCACATTTTTTTTCACTTTTTTCTCAAATTTCAGGAGTAGCCGTACTCAGTGCTTGTTGCCAGGTTTCCAAAACATCCTCGTCACTGTAACCATTAGCTCCAATGTGGTTGTCGTAATAAGTTTTCATATTCCCCAAACATATTCGATTCGAATAAACTGGCAATGATAAAGCGAAAGTCTAAGTACACGATGTCAATAACTGAGTATAATTTCATCTACTATGTACATTTTTTCTCGTTCATGCATTTTAGCTAACGATAATAATTCCGGTTTGAAGCAATACTGCGGAAATATAATGTGTTGGTTCGTTAACCATTCTTTTATTCTATCTACGGACTCAAAATTTGTTTATTGCATATTTAAAATTCCAGAATGGTACGAAGCATTATCCAATAAAATAACAGATGGTTCATATAAAGATGGTAAAAATTTCTCTTTTAACCATTTCACAAACATCTCTGTTTTCATAGGGTCGTAATAATAGGCCGATTTATATTTTAACGAAAATAAAAGATTCGCTCCATCAATAAAACCATGCTTTGCAACTGTATGCATGTATCGTTTTCATTCGCCACGGTGTGTTTTATGGTTTTTATATTTTCCTCCTGTCAAATTCTTTTTGTGCTACCTTTAGTTAGCAATATCCAGGTTTGGTCCAAATTTAAGTTCTTAAAAATTCTATTCTTTTGTAAACGACTCTTTCACATAAAGTTTTCCTGTTGTCTTCCTATTTGAGTTTAATAGCTATTTATGCAACCAGTTACACAAAATTGCATTTCGTAACGTATTGCATACAAGACTTTTTCTAATTTTGAAGTAATAAAAAAAAATAATAAAATATAATTGATAAAAATTGTGAAAACATAAATCTAGTCTATTTGCTGCCGTCACTTCATTTCAGTTGTCAGTTTGACATTTTGTAAATAACCCTAAAATATTTGATGAAACATATAATACAATGTGCGCCGTCTCCCAAATAACAGCAAGTACCAGCAATAAAACAAGTATGTCGTCTGAAATTAATTTAAATAATTGCAATAATTATGTTATCAATATTTATAATAATGAATTAATTTGTAAGTTATGTCCTTATCTTGTGTTATAACTGTTAAATTAATAGAATTCTTTTTGTCACTAATTTTGAAATCCATTTTTCGTCACCAGTTACATAAAATTTTACTTTATATAATTAGTTACACAAAGTAAAACGTTTGATAACGTCTGTCAGTTTTAAAAAGTGTTACTTTATATGTCAAAATTAGAAAAACCTTATTTGTTTCATAACACTCAAAAGATTTGTTCTGGGAGTTTAAAATAGATTTTTTTCTTTAAGTTTTACTAATATTGAGTCTAAGGAGACATATTTTTTTTCCACGCATCGAATATATTGTGTCACGAATTTCAAATTTATGAACGTCGGGAAAATCGACAGTGATTGGATTTCGGCGGCGTTTATACTTTTCAACAATTTTATCCCTGTTTTTATTTTTCGCACTTTTCAATACTGTCTTCAGTTTTGTTTCTCCAATACACAGCTAATCACACACACGTTTATATACAGATAAAAGTCGTACCAACTGGCCTCCATTTCTTTTCTCGGCAGTAAGATAAGCCTCTACCATCTGACCCCTGCTTCACTGAGTCTATGCCTTAGCGGATCATCCCTACCTCTGGGGTTTCCCAGTTCGGCTAGTAGGGGTAGTTTTCTTTTGTGTTCATTTTTTTTTATAATCTTCTCGTATTGCGGAGAAGGATGTGGAGTCAGTACTGCTGCTCGTTTTTGCCTTCCTGGTTATCTCCTTTCTTCCTTAATTCGCTTTTTTCTTGTGAGGATGTCTCACTTGAGACGTCGAAGGTTAGTTTTTTCGGATGGCATGCTCCGTATTGTTTTGATTTTACGGTGCAATACCGCTGTTTCTATTTTTGTTTTTTCATGATTCATAGTAGACCTTACGAATAGCAGATCGCCGCATGCAGGAGTAAGGGATAAGTTAAACTGGTCCTCAGGTATCCAGAGTTCGCATAATAGTGATCAAGTACCCCCTATACCCCCTTGATCATGCAGCCCTCCGCGTTCGCTGTTCCACCTTGGCTTGGGCTTTGTTGGTGTGTCATTTCATTGGTACCAATTAGTTGTGAACTAATTGGTACCAATTGTTAGTTAAATTTTATACATATACATTATATTAATATATATATTTTGCCAAAAGATCGAAAAGGACAATAAACACATATATGAATTTCTTTGTTTTTTTGTTTTACTACATTGAGACTCAATACATCTAATCGTTATAACTACTCTGATTTTAGAATCCACCTACTCTCCGGAGTAAAATAATTTAAATAGAGCTAGCTAGAAATTAAAGTAAGGTATTCACCAGCAGTGTATTTTGTGTAAGAATAGTTTAAATAAACTGTACGTAAACGTCCATTGAAGAAAGGGAGTCGAAAAAATAAATAATACCGGAAGTCACATATATCAAAATGGTTTAATTGAATCCAAATTTATAGCAGTTGAAGCAGATGTTTTAAAATTATTTTATTAAAGTTACTTTTTTCATAAATAAATCATAATAAATCTCACAATACCCCATTCGTAGTTTATAGGCGGCTGTAGTTAACTTAATTATAAGCTTTTGTTAGAGATTTTGGTTTTATCATTAGCTGTGTTCGAGTTCTGCAGTTTTAGTTATGCTAAAAATGATAGTTGGTCTTTAAAATTTCAATTAAACTCTATTGGAATGATTGTGGTTGTAGTGTATTATTATGTAAGTACTTTATTATTTAAATTCAAAAGGTTATCCAAAATCCTAAATGTGGTCCACCGCTGAAGAAATAAAATGCAAATTCTAGTACCACAAAAATATTTAATAAAATAGTTGGGCATTGGCAACTAGTTTTGGAATACTAATGCCATCATCAGGCCTATAATACAAATAAGAGACTGATGATGGTGTACACAGTAAATGTAAGGTGAAGAGTGGAAAGAGTGTGTCAATGTGTAAAATAATAATTTATTTAAAATTCGGCTGAGCGCTTTCGGCTTATAAAATCATCATCAAAGACTTCCTAAAAGATGTTAATTTACAATAAAAAGTAAAAATATAAAATAGCAGTAAAAACTTACGTTAGTAAGATAACCCACCAAACATCATAACAAACTTGACAACAAAATAAAAATAAAAAATAATAGTATTAAGCTACAGGTTGTTAGACATACAACAAATCTGAGTAAAAATTCATATTATTAAGAAAAATCAATAATTGATTTCATAATTGATTATCGATCTAAAATTATTGTACACACGGCATGGCCGGTGACAATAGTGTATCAATTACAAATGACAAGCGACATATTAAAATGACAGTAACAAAAGAGGGTCTTCGTCTAAGGTTCCGAACTACACCAAACCGAGCTAAACGGATCATCATTTTTAATTAGTGTAAATGAGGGAAAGGGCTATGCTCAGTAACTGGGGACATGATCCATACAGCGGTCCAAAGAAACCAAGCATAGTTGGTTGGGAAAATGAACTGTAATAACAAATTTTGGAGAGTGAAGGAAAAACACTAAGCCAGAAGCTAGAAGAGCACAATAGACATATGGTAACCAGTCGAAGGATGAAGGGTAAAATAGAAAAATAGAGAAGAATAGAAGTAGATAGTTTTGAAAAGTGAAAGGGTATAGAAAAGACAAATTACTACATAGTTCCATACTAGGCAGCAACAAAGGAGAGAACAGATACCTATTCGCTGTGTGCGAGAAGGCGGAGCATCTTGACAGCCGATGAACTTTTCTCCCGAACATTTTTCGACGGACCAAAATGTTAACAACAATACGGAAAGCTTGCAGAAGTCCAGCAGGAATATGTTGTGTTGTGGGCTTTTAGAATAATGGTATCAACAGTCGCAATACAAAATTTTATCGGTTTCCTTAAAGTCCATACAAATGTGAACAAAGAAAAAGCAAACCGTAGGTAGGTATGTGAAATTTGTCGTTACTTGGATTGAAAACTTTGTCTGCGAAATTAAACTCCTTCGAGTGATTCTATGACAATGAAAATTTTACAGCTATTACCTGAACACATAAACCGGGTTGTGACGAAGAAAAAATTTTAAAATTTGACTTAGTTTAACCGCTAAAAATTACAAGTATTATGTAGGTACGTAAGTTATAATAAATTAAAAACTACATTTTTGCGTAGGTTCGATGGTTATGCGGTTTAAGACCCGCATTTGAAAACAAAGGCTCGTGGTTCGAATCCCAATGGCTTGTTAATTGTTTGCCAACAAGTAACTCTTTTATTTTGGCAGTAATGAAATTGTTACACAGATTATATATTACATACAATTAAGAGTTTTATTAGTCAGTCATTTAAATGTGGGGACAGAGCTCGTCAGTCAGCATAAATACATGTGCAGTAAATAAATAACCTGCAATTAATTTACTAAACTTCAAATTTTGTTTAAGCGTACTAAATGATATATTGACCATAAATAAAATGGTCAGTCAACCATATTGTGAGACAACCCCCATCAGTCAGCCAAAAAAATTTGTGCGATCGGCATGGCAGCACTCAGCCAAAAATTAATGAGACATTTTGTTTTAATATTGCGATTTCTAAACAAATATGGTTACATCATAATTCAAATTATATACAGTATCAACCCCAAAGAATGCAGAATATGGGAACCATATTTATTAAGGAATTTTCGACAAAAAGTTATTCTTGAAAAAAGTTTGTGCATCCCCTAAAACCTAACATCCACCAACAACATATATGAAAGCACACGTAATATAGGAGGAGCCTTCAATAATTTGATTTTGAGACAGGAGTAAGGTACTATTATTTTAAAAAATCTCGGGAAATGTTATTTAGAAAAGTTGTTTAGTATTAAAAAATACATATAGATTTAAAGTAATGGCCATCTACGTGAAGTTTTATTTTTTATTAAGAATTATTTTGGACAAGAAATACTTATTTTGTTTTGATGTTTTGTGGTTTGATATTATTGAATATCAAGTTCTTGTTACAATACTATATAATTTTGAGCAATTTTAGGTGTTAACAAAAAATAAATATAACTTTGCACCAAAAACTTTGGAAATTATTTTACTCTTCAAAAAAATTAACCGTAGTTAACACAATAGTTGTGTAATTTGTAATATTAAATTCTTTTTAAATAAACCATCGTATACAGGATGTTGTCTATTTATGGTTTTAGTATTTTTTTTTCTTATTCCCTAGTTTAAAAAAATAATAAAAAAATAAAACTCTACTTAGATCGCCATGACTTTAAATTTTCAAAATAAGGGTACTTAACTCTCAATATCAATTTTTTAGGTTTCCTCGAAAATTACGTTTATTTTAATATCTCAAAAACTGGTCATAGAATTGAGTTGAGTACATGAAAACATTTAATCAGAATGTTAAGATCTACAACATACTAAAATCTAGTCATTTTCTATAAAAGAAGTTTGAGGTTCTTTAAATAATAACATGAACATCGATTTTTACATTCAACATTTGTTGCAATTTTATGGGATTAATAAATCCAATATTAACTTTCTTTATTTCGTTTATCATAAAAATATTAAATATATTTATTTGATTCTAACCTACTAAATATTAAATTATTGTAAATTATTTTTCTTGTTATTTTTTTCTCGGAAATATATCACTGCACTGGTGCCTAAATATTTGCTGATAACAACATTTCAATTCATACGAAGATTAGACTATAGAATAGATATATATTTAGTTATAGGTACACAGTCATAGGAATTGGATACTGTCGGAATTGTTTTCTCATATGTCAAGAATTGTGGCTCTAAAAATAATTTAAATTCACTTCTTACCAATATTGAAAATATTTCTTAGAGCCTATAAGACAAAATTAACTTACAGCCGCTTGTAATACAGGAACATCTAAATGGTTTTTTTACTTATAAAATTGCGTATTCACGATTTTTTTTAGGTATTGCTTACAAAGTCTTAAAAACCAAAGATTATGCTAAACTGTTTCTATGGTTTCCAAAATTAATTATGAATATGTTTTTCGCTTGGCCTTTATCGTCTGGATACTTAAAACTAAACATATTTTGTATTGGTTTTTTATGTGTTCTGGCCTTCACCAAAGTTGGAGTTTTAATGGAAATGGAAATATCAATGGAAATGTTCGAAAAAAGAATTATGTCTATATTCTTTTTCGTTGCTATGGCTGAAGTAAGTGCGTTAAAAGATATATTAACATTTCTAGATGTAGACATCAACGTTTAAAATAAGTTTAGCAATATTACTGCTGGTATACTGAAATTTAACCAATCAACTCCTCTTGCCCATTTGATGGGTTCTGGGACTTATACTGCCCCAGACACATTGTACGAGAAAAATCATAAATCCCTTCCCACCTTAAACAGTTCAGTAATCAATGGACTATATCTACGGTGTGACGTTGGTAGCCAAAATATACTAGCTAATTTGCCGAACTTTGTCGAAATAACAGTGGTGCCCTAATACCGGGAAAATTTTCTAATAGTAATTTTATATTTATTATAAACGGTAATTGTAATAGTTGCAATTAAAATTTAAATAATATTAAAATTGTTAAGTGGCGTTTCTACATCTAACATCTGAAAATATTTGACCGCGAAGAAATTAAGATGAGATTTTTATAGTACGTTCTTTACGGCAAAATAAATCACTCAGTTTTTCTCATAAGGATGGTATCAACCCTGACTAATAATATTTTATGCCTTCTAGGATTGCTCACAATCTAGAGTTGCTGATTTCATGTTGGAGTAACATTTTTTGGGGTGTGTGTGCGTTGTATGCAATGACCTGTAAACAGACGGACAACCTCTCTCAGTTATCGACGGTCGAGCTGTAACAGGTCATTTTCTAGGTTACGAGAGGGTACTTTTATTATATCTTTTAATGTATCTATTGCCGGACAATGAAGTATTCATTCAGGTCATCTACCGACTAGTGTGTTCTTGTACCAACCCCTATCAGTTCCACGAGAAATCCAAAATCATCCGGCCTAATTACCGGCGCATGTGCACTTGCCCAAAGTCGTACCTGTTTTTTCCAACTGGAGTTTTATTGGGATTTTTAATGGTTAGTAGGCTAGTTTAACATTCTATGATTTGGTTTCTGTCGGACCACATGCTGGTTCAGATTGTATAAAGGTGTGATCTGTACCCATCCTTGCGAGGTTATTGTCTTTCTGAATGCCTTCTACTCCACTATACCCTGGTACTGAAATAATATGTACATTGTTATTTCTCGCCAAGGTACTTAGTGATTGTAGAAAGTCCCATAGAAGTTTAGAGTTGTATTGGTGGGATTTCAGTGCATTTATCGCTGCTTTACCTGATTTACCTCATCTATATACTCGGCTATGCAGAATAAATTCTCTACAATTTTAGCTTGGAATCATGTTACCTGTTTTCCAAAGTTTTGGGTGATGTATTTTCTTAGTCTAAACATATATCCCTATGCCGATATCAGTTTTGGAGCCATCAGTGTACCACATAACACTTCCTTGCATATATTATGGCTTTATTTCCTTCTATGTCTGTGTATTACTCAATGAAACTGGTTTTTCGAAATGATACCTTGAGGTTATTCTATCAACCGTCATCTGAATGATTGGATCATCTGTAAAGCTGACATATCCGTTAGAGTAATTTTCCCAGTTTCCAGTACATTTAAGACGGTATGAGTGCTGCAAATGTCGCTTCTCCCTTGATAAGTAGGTCCAAATTATGATTTAATATTGTTTTCATAACCGCTGCAGATGTACTGTTTAGTGCTTCCACTGTTCCCAAATACGCTAATATTAGAAAACTTACAAGATGGGTTTCGCTGTTGATTGTTCAAGTCTCTCCATCATAAAGATGGTTTTCGCTTTTTTAATCATCTGTATTTTTTTACTAAACAAACAAGCAATTAAAAAAAAATAATTTAGAAAATTTATTAAGTGCCGTAGAAAATGTCTTCTCACAATGAGGGTAGTTAGTGTTGTAACTTAGGTACAAAGTTTCGTTAAAAAAGACTAATTTTTAAACAAAGTATAGCGTAATAACGGTTTTTATTTATTAACTTTAACACCATGTATTTGGAAAACTAAGTATTTTTTATAATATAAGTAAATTAAATCTAATAGATTATCCATTTCTCAAATGTGGTCAAATTCTTAATAGAAATAAAACTCCAAGTCATGTACCACATATATTCAAAAACAAAGATTTAGGGGGGCAACAAGTTTCCGCTAACGAGCCATCTTCAGGCCTGGAAACAAATTACCCAGTTCGATACAAACTTATATAAAATTATATTGAATAAACTTACCATATAAAATTGAATACTAATAATTAAATCAAAAAACAAACAAATCCATAAATATAAAATATGTGGGAAAGTTGGGGTAGGGATATATGGGGATACATGAAAATTCAACTTAAAATTTAAAAATTAGGGAACGAATAAGGAAGTGTTTGAAACACTGTTAAAAAGTGAGATTATCTTTGTTAGGAAGATCCTCGTTGGGTGAATAAATTCATATTTGCAGAGTGCACCTTTGTTGTGCAAAAAGGAATGTGAAAGCAAAAAACCCATATATGGAACATCCAAGTAGGGTTGAATATTCGGTTTATCAAATGTGGGAAAACCGGAAGAGTTGAAAAGGAAATTGGTTAGGCGAACATGCCTGTACCAGGTGAGCCGGCACCTTAAAATAAACACCCCGGGCTAACCCGAACAGGTAAAAAAATAACAGCAGCTGGTGGGTCAATGTGCCCCAAACAGTAACCGGGTAGTAAGCCCGAAACTTAAATGTATGAAAAAGAATCATCGGAGGACGTTGTGAGCGCAAACAGATACTATAACAAGATGGTTGTGCGACATATGACAGGTGACTGAAAGGGTGAAGGATAGGAGGGAAGGCGGGAATTTCAAAATTATTATAAATATGATCTAAAAATTACATGTGATCGAAAACTAGTAGCCTTACATAAAGATGATAATTAAGTGTTATAAAATGTAAGATTTGAATTAAAATTGTATAAACCTAAAAGTTATATTATAGACCGAATTTGTAAAGCGTTTTAACTGTAGAGTGAGATTGAGTGCAGGTGTGTTTGTAAAAAGAAGAAGAGAAGAAAAAGCAAAATGACAGTTACATGTAATAAATATAAATGAAATTTTGAGGTTTTAACTTGCAAAACAAACCAAGGAAAAATTGATTAGTAGAGATTCAGAAGGGAATTAAATGAAACGTTTAAGAAAACTAGAAATGAAAGGAGATAATAAGGAAAAAAGGGGGGTTTTACAAGAGCTCTTAAAATTTATCAGAGAGGAAAATAGGGTTTTCTTTGGCTCTGATTTGGTCGTTGAGACATGTGGAATTAATATTATTCAAACAAGGATGGATTTCAAATGTTTCGAGTAGGTTAAGTCTATATCCTTTGTGGCAATTGTGTGATAAAATTGTATCAGACATGGAGAAAAAGTGATTGTTGAGAAGAATATGGTTCGCAAACGATGAAGAAGCATTAGTAATATCTATGCTTTTTGATTTGTCAATGTATCTAAAGTGTTCCTTTATTCTAGTCTTCACAGTCTTCACTGAATGATATAGATTGAAAGTACAGCAAAATCAGTTTGACAACAGACATTAAATTTGGAGAATGTGTTCTGTTCATAACATAGGCCTCTACTAAGAAAGGATTTTGCGAAATTTTTTATTTTAAGGTATAGTTAATGGCGAAAAACGGTGGCTTGCATATAATTATTTATTGAATATTACAAAGTTATTGAACTGAATTTTAATTACAAATTTGATTATTATAACAAATAATATTCGTTCAATACCTATGGGTATTTTACAAGTATAATTATTTATACAAAGTCTTTACTTGATTAAAACAAAAAATAATGTAAACGATTTCGAAAGTCTTCTTCGGCTATTTATCTCATCGGTTGTCAAGTCGTTGCACTGCTAATGGTCTATTGTTCTAAGGGTTTATGGTATCATTTCTCCACCGTCATTGAAATGAAACTTCGTCGTCGAAGATTCCAATGGTTTCTGTAGGGCGAAAACTTGTTAGGGTTGGATTCTTGATAAAAACAATAATTTTCGAATTCAGTTTCTCTTCTTAATTATAACATACGAAATGAAAATTAAATGTCAAATTATTAAAGATATTTGGAATTTTGGCATTTTGAACTTATTTTGATTTGGCAACTCATTTTTTTCGTGTGCAATCTTTATACCAAACATTGTTTGAATAATATCTGGCAGGTGGGATTATAGTTACGTGATCTTGGCTAGGTACAGAGTGAATTTTAAACGCTGGATAAGAACGTATATGCAGAATAGGTATTTTAAGGATTATGAGCATTTGTTTTTCGAGTAACGCACACAGCAGAGAGTGAAAATTCAACTAATTCGTAACGATATTCATTATTTAAGTCTAGAGCATTTCTAGAATATAGGAATATTAATTTTGCTTGAAGAGATTTTAATTCACTAAGCGTGAAAAGTGCAATTTTTGTTAAATCTAATTGTGAGAGGGTTATAGTCCTAATTAATTTTTTAATATATTCGTTAATACTTTGTATTTTAAATATTTCATTAACAATGGCTAATGGTTGGGATAAATGCTTAACAATATTCCTAATAACTAAATTATTGTTATTAAACTTATCTAATAACGTATCGAATTAAAGGTTTCGCTAAATGAAATTTCATTATTGTATTTTTTATAATTTTGTTTTTTTTGAGTTGAATTTCAGTGATTTATTATCGTTATTTTCTGCATCTCCTGTGATGTACTTAATGGCTGTTCCTAAAAAAATAAACAAAACACGTTTGTGTTGTACACGTGTTAACTTATGCAATTTGTCTTTTGTTTCCGAATATAAATGGTGATATTATTTCTCATAGTTATGTAAACTAACCATTCATTAGTGTCGCTTCTAAGTTCGAAAGGTTAATTTATAGGATATGTCTATGGTAAGGAGATATTTCTTTTAAATTTCCTATCGGTTCGAGGTAATAACCGTTATTGAGAATTAAGGTGAAGAGTGGAAAAGAGTACGTCAGTGGGTAAAAAATAAATTTATTTAAAATTCGACTGAGCGCTTTCGGCTTATCAAGTTAATTATAGATCAAAAGTGTTATACACACTACATGGCCACTGACAATAGTGTATTAATTAAAATGACAGACGACATATTAAGCTGACGTTGACATATGACAATGATAGAAGAGTACGTTCATCCAAGGTTCCGAACTACACCTAACCGAGCTGAATCGATTATCATGTAATTTGTGTAAATGAGGGGAAAGGGCTATGAACAGTAACTAGATACATTATCCATACAGCGGTCCAAAGAAACCAATCATAGTTGGTTGGAAAAATTAACTATAGTGACGAATATTAGAGAGTAGAGTGAAGGGTTCATACACTATAAAACTAGGCCAGAAGCTAGAAGAGTAGTAATTTGTCTTTTCTATACCGGTTTCACTTTTCAAAACAATCTAGTTCTAGTCTAGTTTATTATTCTCTTTTTCCCGTCCTTCCTTGGACTGCTTAATTGTCAAAAGCAATATAGATGGATTTTCCTTTGTATTTAGAGCCTATATTATCGGTCACGCAAACAAAAATGGCTTGAATTTTAGCTTGGAATACTGTTTCATGCTGTACAAGGATTAGGATGATGTATTTCCTTAGTCTCACTCCATATATTTCTACGATACCATCCTTTTAATTTTGGAGCGATCAGTGTGCAACATAATACTTGCTTTAATATGCGAGGGCTCTTCTTTCTCTCACATCTATCTATTACTCAAATCGACAGAAAAAGGTTTACTTCGGGTTATTCTATGAGCGGTCATCTAAAGGATTAGATTACTAGTAAAACTGACAATTCTCCCATGTCCGTTAGAGTCATTTTCCCAGTTGCCATGTACATTTAAGGCTGTATGCTGCTAAACTCGCTTTTCCCTTAGTGTATTTGCGAAGGAGAAAAATTTAAGATTTTTACCACATAGCCTTTGTAAGATGTACTGCTTATTGCTTTCAGTATTTCCAAACATATGAGTCTTTGAAGGCTTGTAAGATGGGGTTTCGCTGTTTCACAGCTCCATATGTTCCTACAGGTCGAACTGTTGTGATGTATCCAGTTGGTTTTTTTTGTTTCAGCCCTCATAGTTTGCCGTATTATCGTCTCGTTATTATAATGTTTTCACTTTTTAGTCGTCCTAATTACATAAGTGTTCCACGTTAGCTTAGAGTCTAACATTATACCTAATTATTTGAAGTTTGGGTACCTTGAAAGGTTTAGGTCTGAGTTTTTCCCTTAAACACCAGGTTTGAATCATATTCATAGCGTTTTGTGTAACTTCTACACATATACCCATATGCCTCTCCTTTACTAGTGCTACAATATCAGCATAACCTTGCCAACTTCATTGAGGCGTCTGAGGAGGTTGTCTACTACAAGATTTTATAGAATGGGGGAGAGAATTCCTATCTGTGAGCATTCTTTTTTGACAGACATCCCCACAGCTTCACCGAATTAAATGACCTGGACACACTTTTCCCCTAGCATTTTTTATCCATCGGATAAGAGAGGAATTGGTTCCTTGGTATGTTAAACCTGATACAGCTTGTAAACTTTTGTGCTTTACATAACAAATCTTCCGTGCAAAGAATAAATGCCGCAAGTCATTCTTTGGTGTCATGTTTATCGGTAATAGTAACGGCGTTTATTCTAAGATTTCATTTTTTTAATCAGCTGATATAAGGCCAATTCGCAATTTTTCCATTTTAGTAAGCATGTTGATTTCGGTGAAGTGAGTATTCTATTTAAGAACAAATAATATCTCATGGATCTAACTGACTTAACTAATTCATAATTGGTTTTTTCTGGTTTATGAATGAATGCAGCTTTTGATCTTCTATAGGTTTTATGGAACTAAACTATTGCAAGACTTACTCTAAAGACCTTTAGTAGAAGTGGTGCTAGAATTTCTATGCACTGTTAAAGCGGGAAAGGCCGAATATTATCAATAATTGGAAATTTTATATGGTTTAAACAAATTTATACCGCATATTACATTATTGTAGTTGATGATTTGCTTCACAAGTTTCCTCCTCTCCTTTCTGGGGATTACCTATTGATAGGAGGATTTTGGATTGTCTTGCAAATTTCCATCTACTTTATTTTCAACGTATTCAGGAAATTAGGCCCTCATTAAGACATTGAGACTTTCTTTTCCAGTCTGCGTATAGTTGCCATTTATATTGTTCAGTGATTTGTAGGATCTTTGGATAACATTTTGTGACTTTAGTATAGTCTCGAGTGACCTCCAAGACTATGCCTTTTCCACTACAATAGAATTGTTGTAGCTCGGTGCGGTTCGCCTATAGGCCTCCCAGTTTCCAGGTCTCTTTGCATTCTTCTTGCCACTTTTTATTTAGATCGCTGTTCCTCCCTGCTCCACCAGCATAATTAACTGTTAGATTTCTATAGGCTTCCTATAAATTTGTATTTGTATATATTTGTCAAAAAAGGGGAGTATATTGTCTAATTCAAATTCTATCGTAAATGTTATACGAGGATAAAGGATGAAGGGTATTATGGGTATTAAGGTCAAGAAAGGGGAGTTTATTGTCTAATTCAAATTCAATCGTAAATTTTAACAATAAGGATGTTATCCTTATTTTCATAAAACAGGGGTTTATAAATTGTCTTGCCACGATTGCAATGCAGTCTATATCGGTCAATCAGGTAGACGACATGAAACAAGAATAAAAGAACATATCAGATTCATTTATAAATACAAAGGCTCAGATATTATCAACACTACTTCATCTTTCGCTAACCATATAATTTCTACGAGCCACACCTTTTCGATATCTGACTCTGTACTCCTTCATAATATTAGAAAGGCCATAAACTCAACCTCCTAGATAGGTTTGATATTAATGCCACCCTTCTTAATAACTCAACTACTTGCCTCAACGATCAGATTAGACCAAATGACAACTACATCTTTTTATCCGATAGTTTCAGAGTTCCTTTAATTGTCCCCATCAGTATCTAATATACTATATATTCTCCCACTTTTTCAATTTCATCTACTTATTACTTTTGCTTTATCCTGCTCCTTTTTGTTAATCTATTAGTAAACAATCTTATTTCTTTTTGTGTATCTTAACCTCATTTCATTCTCCATATTACTTTCAATCAATCATTCTTCTTTCCTAGTTGTCACCTCATCCTTCTTCTCTCCCCTATTTTGATCGAGGCCTTATAATTTCTTCGACTTTTTCGGCGGTCCATTACCTCTTCTTTCTTTTCCATTTTACTAGTTAATGGTTATAGACTCATTTATATTTCAAATTTATAAAATATTTTTAAATTTTCCCGCTGCTTTTGTCACTTGTCAAGTTTATGTCACTTGTCAAAAATGTTTATGCCACTTGTCAAGTTAACCTTTTGCAATGTCATTGTTTAAGTCGCAGTAAGACTATTTAATGTTTTAATGTTTCTGCCGATGCTTATTTTCGCCTTTACTCCAGGCATTCAGTTACGCATGCCAAATCTAGTTCTAAGACAGGTGCTTACGTATTGTTGGCCGCCTATTGATAAGATACACAATTTGTTATCCCAACATACTTACTTTTCCCTCAACTTGCCTAATACCTTCAATTTACTTGTCCTATTTAGGTCAGATCCTTTCAGATCACCTTTTTTCGTTACGTGTTACCCATACGTTGCTGGGACCACACTTTATTTTTCCTAAGAATAAGTACCACTTTTTATTAATTTTACCATATTTTTAAATCATATTAACCATATCCTTCCACTGATGTTAATTAATTTTTATTTATTTTCAATTACCACCATGTGAATTACTCCTTACCCTTAACTGTGTTCCTCGTACCCATGCGCTCACACGCTTTCTAAGTAGTTTATTTTATTTTGTTGTCAAATCAGTAAGCACTGGTTCTTATTTTTTCAATTTTGGTAAGTTTTAGCTAAATTGTGTTTGTTATAAAATGTCCCTGACACTATGTCTTACAGGCCTGATGACGGCAGTTCTGCGGAAACTATTTGCCGTTTCCCCCACAATGTTCGCTTAACAGCTTATTTTTATTAAATTGTGGTATTTGATTTTAAATTTTATTACCTCATCATTCAACCACATTGGAGACAATGGATAACTTGTTGGAATTATAAATTTATGCTTAATGATAAGCCATCAAAAAAAAGAGTCATTCCATTCCACAAAAAAACTTAATGTCCCTTTAACGAGAAGAGATGTTTTCATTTCGTTTAGTCTCAAAGTAGCCCATTATTGTCAAATTGATGTATGCCAAAAACATAATTTTTATATTCAGAAACAACCAAAATATTGAGGGCGTACAATGACTCTTGGCCACCCGGTATATAAAATTATGGATCAATTTATAAATAAAGTGTTGATAATATTAACGAAATATTTAGATAAATAAAATAACTTTTTATGATTTTCAAGAAAAATATATAACAAAAAGTTATTGATGATTAGTGACACGTTTTGTTCTAAAACAACTTCAAGTTGTTTTACAACGAAATATGTCACTAATCATTTAATAACTTTTTGTTATGTATTTTTCGCTAAAATCAAGAAACGTTATTTTATTTATCTAAATATTATAATGAATTTTCATCAAGTAAAAGCGGACACAGTTAAACAGTATTAACAAAATGTTTGTGATGATCGGATGACTGGGAACAGGCACGAGGAAGCGACTTGTGAATGAAAGAGAGAGAGTAGAAGAAAGAAGTATTGTCAAATAAGAAAAGAAGAATGTAAGAGGATATTTAGGAGAAGGTTATGTATATTAAAAAAAAAAACAAATAATATATAAATTTTGAACGAAATAAAATTAGGAATAAGGGGATGTTGTCAGAAAGGAAAGTTATCTTTAGGTATGATTTGTTGGTTAAGATAAGAAACTGAATTACAAAGAAGAAAGGAATTGATCATCATTTCCAATAGGTTGAGATTTGGCTTTTACCAAAATCGTGTTCAGAATCAGTTATGGAAAAGGAATACTTTGATTTATATTAATTTTAATTTGTTTGGTACTGGGTTGGCCTCCTACAGGGTTTCCGCCCTGTGGCTTACCTACCAAATCAGAGTGGTTAAAACTACAAGTGCCGCACGTTGTCAGGTACGATGTCCTCTCATCCCACACTCCGTACCTTCACCTTCTTCAGTTATGGTCTTTGAGCATGTGGTTTAGACCTCCCTCATTTTCGCTTAAAAATTCTCATTTAACAAAAAAATTACCAGTATAAATTTCCATAAATGTTCCTAGTACTACTTAATCTCCTTTGTTCCTATATGTACCTGTTTAATTTAATTTTTATTTTTTCGTTAACCTATTATGTAACTCATTCTTCGTCTCATTTTAAGTTCCAAAAAAGATCAGAATATTAGCTTAACATGCATTTCACAACACAGATAAGTGACCGGTATATCTGATGTGTCATGTTAATATGAAACGTGTTAAATATGTGGCCGTAGCTTTATAGGCAAAGTTTATAAATGTAACCGTAACCTTATCACTACATTATATCACTAAAGATATTGTAACGCGGTTATTTAAACAATTATATAGTGGTTACCACAATAATAATTCTATTACATGACCTACAGTTATACAGCGTTACTAAAAACTAAGTTTCGGCAACCTTTATAAATACAATGTTTTAGCTTATCTTTTTAAGGGGTATATAATACTAACAGATATGTTTCTATTCTGGCTAAATCCTGCATAAGAAATCCTACCTGCACTATGCCGCCAGTTTTCACATTAGGTCAGTACTCTTAACAAAGTCCAGAATCATTCTGATATTAGCTTGCGCTATTTCCTCGGATTCAGGATACTCTACTTCAAAGTGCCATATTCCGTTTTCCCAATTAGGTCCCAGCAATGACATAATAGATGAAGAGGAGTTTGGTCCTCTTTATCAAATTTCCTGCTCATGGAATCTTCCGATACCCCTATGAGATTGAGTTGTATTTTGAGCCGGCAGTGTCCTGTCAGGACCTAGTGCATTTTTAAGCTCCCGTCTTTTTAGGCATCACAGCAGATTGACTCTACTCTTGAGTTGACCGTCTTTAAGTGCTTTGGACTATCTTAGTCTCGGAGGTTCTATCCGGTATTCCCTGTGTTTGCCTTTAATTGCTTTTCTAGAATATCCTTTATGTTGTTAGAAAATACCACATGGGGATTGTAGTCAGATTAGAGGTTTTTCGGCACCTTTATCAGCCAGGCTCTTCATTCCCTTCTATGCCTTCATGGCCAGGCACCCATTCAAGAGTTATTTTGTTTTATTTTTCCAGGGCATTAATATTTGCATGACAGTCTAACACTAGTGTCTACTATGTTTCCACCCTATTCATTTCTTTAAGAGATGCGTGACTATCTGTAAGCATGCGGATTTTTCTATTTGTAATATCCTCGCGCAACATCACATTTATGCAAGCTTATATCGCATTTCCCGTAAAAAGACCGTTGCCATGGATCCTAGATTTAGAATCCATGTTCTCCCTTAATTCATATGATAGAATCTAGCACATGTACTGTTTTCTGTTTTGAAATTGTCTGTATATTAGACTGATTGATTTTTTTGAGCCCAGTATTCACTTATTCTGCCTCTCTCAGATATATTTACCTAAAAAGGTTTCACATAATTGCGTCTGAGAGGCACTCTGTTCGATATCATTGTTAACCCTTGAAAGTTCCCATCCCATTCGGTTTAGACCCAGCCCATAAGTTGCTGCGAGTACTTCTTTTCTACTACTACTTGTAGCGCAGGACAATAGAACGTCTTATAAAACTTGTGTAATATTATGCTATTAAAAAATTAAGTTCTCTATTCGTACCTGATGCCACAAACCAATAGGAAATGTAAATAGCCATTTTAGATATTTTTTTGTGTAGTCGATGAAAGAGATATTTGAAACTTATTATAAAGGTCGATTGTAATAAACTACCTACTCTTACCGCATTTAACAATGGTTTATTAGTACGGACATAGATTCAATCGCTGTCCAAAGCTTGGACAACTCTATGGTCCGTATTACAAATTTTGTTATTAAAATATTAGGTATTGGCCTATACTTAAATTATATTTTATTATCTATTACGTGTTATCTATTATTTTCCAACAAAAAAACCATAATTTTTTTTACCTATGTTTTCTAGAAAATTAGATGTACAGATTCAATTATCAATTAATTACAACGAATTATTTTTTATACAACACAGTAATACCTGTCACTTTTCTTGTATGCTGTTGGTCGACGAACTTTCATCCCCCACCCCCCGTCAATTAGCTTAGATTAATTCTCTGAAATAGAGTTAGCATTTATAGTAGCAATAATAGTCCAGTGATTGACTCACATCTTTTCAAAACTAAGCACTTTAAACCGGTTAAACTTCTGGAGCAAAAATAAAGTGAATTGTGATAAGGTAACGATTATTTTCAATTGAGATGGTAATTAGAGGGTGATTCTCACATTTTTTGCCACAGAAATAAATAGGGATCAGCTTTATTTTCGTCGTAACTCGCTTAGTTTTGATGCTACTGTAACGGCACTTCGATCGTTACGGTTCACTTCGACGTCTTAGTCCAGGTTTCGGATTGCCTCGGGCACCACCTTCCGTTTAGAGTGTGAAGGCCACACAGCACGGGCAGCGTCAGTGGAGAAAGAAATACTCCAGGGGTCGTTATGGTATGGACCAAAATCACGGCGGCCAGAAGGGCGGTCTTTACTTGCCCTACTTGGTTGAGTAACCTGGGTAT
The DNA here is from genome assembly GCA_963243735.1 of Neocrepidodera transversa. NCBI lineage: Eukaryota > Metazoa > Arthropoda > Insecta > Coleoptera > Chrysomelidae > Neocrepidodera > Neocrepidodera transversa. The sequence goes on along the minus strand of OY725349.1, from coordinate 24,337,034 downwards.
TAGCTGCTAAATAAAACTCATAAGTAAATAAAAACCATTTATTACCTTACCAAAATCCGGAAGAGAGAAAGGCGTGTAATATGGTTCTTTCTTTTACGATACAGGCACGTATTCCGGACTGGCGTGATGTAGTTGGATGACGGTTCTGACTCCAGTACAATAGTAATTGGATTCGCTCCCTTCAGTTTGACTTATCTCTAAAGGACGACGGACTGCACTGCTGTTCCAATTGGGATGGCAACAGCAAGTCTGATTTCTGGCTACCACTGCAGCTGCCGACAATGGTTTGAATTGCCGTACTCGATATAAACTTCGGGGAAGGTTCAACTGGTACGACTGGCCTTTTATTCACAATTTTAAGTTAATTTTACTCCAGTGCCGTGAGCGATTTAATTTATTTATTTTAATTATTACGGAAACAAGTAACTTTGTTACACTGCAGATCTTTTATATAAGACAATAGTAAAGGTGTTTAAAGCACTCTAAAAAAGGTTCTACGTGTTTTCCCAGAAAAATGGATTTTTTGGTTATTTTAGGTTGAAACTTTCAATTTTGGCGTTTGATGAATAAGAGGCAACCTTCAACAAGCTATTACTACGTTTGTATTGAGTTTAAAGACACCCTAAATCCACCATAGCTTTTGTTTTTAATAAGCTACATTTTTAATAAGAATAAATGTTTCCATAAAATACTGACTTTTTGAGTTATTGGCCAAAAACCGTCTAAAAACGTGGGTTTTTGTTGAAAAATTGATATTTTCACTCTTGAATAAGTCTAAAAACATTGGCTTTCAAAAAAAATCGGCTGTGACACCCCAGAACTTTCCCGGCTCGACCGTAGAGAATATGTTATTTATTATTATTATTATTTTAATTATAAAATCCTAATCATTACAATAATTTATGGACCACATTAAAAACAGCGAGCCGATGGTGAATACGTCTACCAAATTGATATTTTAATGTTGATGACATAAGCTGCGCATGCGCACGTTGTATATCACACTGCTGTGAAAACTATTCGGAATTAGGCAAATTTTATGCTTTACAACTTTGCACTGAAACATTTTGCACTAAAGAGCATAATTTATCTATAATTTAAAAAAAAATGGAAAATTATAAATGTGTATTTTTCTCGCCATCTAGCGGCGAAACTATGAGAAATTCCATAAAGAGTTAAACATCAAAGTTAAAGAAAATTTGATACTTTACAACTTTGAACCAGAAAATTTTGCACTAAAATGAATTGTTTGTCTTCAAAATCAAGAAAAACTAGAGAATACCTACACGCACATCTTTTATACACCCTCTAGTGGCGCAACTATTGGAAATTCTAGAAAGCTTGTTACGTCAAAAGGTTCTTCAGTTTTCGAGGAAGATTACACACAGACACACAGACAGACCATGAGCTGGAAATGGTTTAAATCTTCATGGGGGACCTCAAAATGGAAATTTCCATCGATATCTCGATTTTTTTTTGCTCGTTCACCTTACTTTCCCTTTGATGGGTCCGGGAAAGTAAAAAACTTTATAAAATAAAAGATAAGAGGTGACTGTGAGGACCGGGGAACTTAGTTTTTAAAAGTCTCCCCCAATATGCTCTCTGTCTCGGGCATGCTGGGGTGATATTCCGGTGGCGGTGGAAAAGGGTGCCTGGGATCATCTATTGATTGGGTGCAATATTCCCCACATTCTGGCTTATAGAAAAGGATGTTCAAGAACTTATTTTTATGTTGAGTGGCGATACAAGTGACGGTGACAATGAAACATAGACTTCATTTCTGTAGGCATTGTATATATGTTGCAGTTATTTTCTTAAATAATAAGTTCATTTTATGTTAATTTTTATTAATTAGAAATTCATTTATTAAACCCCTAGTTTTTACTATAATATAATAGTTATATACATTTATTTCAATTATTTTTTGAAATAACCCGACAATTTATTAATTTGTTTTATGTTAGTATTGTTGTTGTTTTTTACTAAACTGTAATACACCTATTTATATCCATTTTTTTATTTATAAAAATTAATACCAATTAATGAAACAACTTAAAATTATACTGAAGGACGGTCCATGTTTAAATGAGGTACCATTGCTTTAACAAATTTATAGCAGTAAAACCCTCGTAAAAAATGCATGTCAATTCCAAATATCTCTTCCATCGACTATGCTGATCATATTACTAAGTCGTCATATCAAGTTTCTCATTTTTCTAAATAATTTTGTAAAACTTGTAAAATAAACATCAGCTATCTATTTACTGAAAAATATTCATCAATAATAATTTTTTCTAATGAAAATACTTTATTTATTTTTAGGCTGCTATTAAACTTTTCGTTTTATGGTACAGATACGAAGATCTGAAGAAACTTTTGAGTATAATTTTGACAAAGTTTTGGTCTCATGAATTGATTGGAAGAAAGATGCAAAAAAAGTTGAAATATTTGTATTCAGTTATAAGCTGTATTATGATATCACTGTATGTTTTTGCAACAATGTTTTGCCTTTTAATGATTTTATCTTCTTTTTATGGGGATATTTTAAAGTTCCCAATTCCTATTAAGGTAATAATATTTAAATGTACAAGTTATCTCAAAATTCTTAATAGAGAACATAAACATTGAAACTAATAAATTGACAAAATCAACAATTTTTGGAATCAGTATACAGGGTGATTGTTTTAGAGGGCTAATTGGAGGTTTCTTGAGAAGTAAGCGGAATTCAAATCTGAAAATTTGGAATATGATGTTTTCGGGGATGCCGAATCAATCTAAAATATTTAGAGTAACCAGCTACTTCCGGTTATACCGGAAGTGAACATCAACTTTGTTATTTTAAATAGAATACCCTATATTTTCTTACATTTTTAGATTTGTCCTGAGAAGCTGATTTCAAAAACCTATTACACTTATAAAATAAACTTATTAGTTTTGAAGTTATAGACAATTGAAAATCGCATTTTTACAACTTTAACTGATTGCTATGGCCAAACGACATAAAATCGGATAAAACGGCTTACATGTCCCTATCTTAACTTTTTGAGTCCTACTTGGTGGCATAGGAAGAAAGTGTATACAGGGTGATCAAAATTTGAGTACTTTTGATCACCCTGTATACACTTTCTTCCTATGCCACCAAGTAGAACTCAAAAAGTTAAGATAGGGACATGTAAGCCGTTTTATCCGATTTTATGTCGTTTGGCCATAGCAATCAGTTAAAGTTGTAAAAATGCGATTTTCAATTGTCTATAACTTCAAAACTAATAAGTTTATATTATAAGTGTAATAGGTTTTTGAAATCAGCTTCTCAGGACAAATCTAAAAATGTAAGAAAATATAGGGTATTCTATTTAAAATAACAAAGTTGATGTTCACTTCCGGTATAACCGGAAGTAGCTGGTTACTCTAAATATTTTAGATTGATTCGGCATCCCCGAAAACATCATATTCCAAATTTTCAGATTTGAATTCCGCTTACTTCTCAAGAAACCTCTAATTAGCCCTCTAAAACAATCACCCTGTATAAAGAACTTACAAATATGGAATACCGTAATATAAAAGTCCTGTGATAACATTTAGTCGATTCGTTATTTCAGTACGATATTATTAGTTAGGGTGGTTCAAAAAACACATGCAAAACTTACATCCTGCAAAAAGGAATAATTAAATTTATTTAAAAATCTTTAAACCCACTGTATAATAAAACTACAATATTCAAAATTCGGTAATTATATGTATTTAGTTACTATTCTTACTGGATAAGTTTCACTGGAATATTATCCAGAATTCCCAAAACAACCTTATATTTCCTTTGAATGTAACGGTCCACTTTTTGTGTTAAGACCTTGTATATGGAATTTCGATTTATACGCTTACCTTGTGTGTCTAAACATGAGGATAGGATGTACAAAAAGCAACGGCGGTTTTTCAATGGACATCTGTCGTAGCAGTTTTCAAATGTCAGTCAACGTGTGCTGCCCTCTATTATAAAATATATTAAGCAACTACAGTAAATTACAGGTGATTCATGTTCAGTCCACATCACACAATACAGATGCCTCTATGAATCATTTAAGGCATAGATTGGAGTTGATAATGCCTATTTTATAAAGGTGCACTGGGAATAATCCGTGACCTAATCTAATTTCAGTTATGTGACCAATTTCTTTTCGTGTGTAATTAACTTTTTGGTACCAGTCCTGTTTTGAAATTTTATTGTGAAGTAGATTATATATATTAAGTGTTGTTTTTTGTTTGCATTTTAATACCATTTTTTCTGCTAGAAATTTTTCTTCATTTTAAATTGAAACAACGTTATTATTCTTTGTTATTGTTAAGATGTTTAAAAAGCCTGGTGTATCTACTGATTCGATTTTGTTTCAAACTCCCCGGGAATACTACCTGTTGCCTTCAATAGAACTTACCAGAATTCTGTAAGATGGCGCTGTTTAGAATTGTTCGAGTCGTCACTGAGTTTGTCACATTTTGTGTAGAGAGTATAAAGCTGTAGATTCTAGCCTTCATCTGTATTCAGTACCAGATTATAAATACACCCTGTGTAATTTGTTATTACAGTTTACTATGAGCGATATATGCGCCATCTGAAATTTCTAATGTGAAAATCTAGTAATCTCTCAAAATTTAGTCAAAATCAAATAGGTGGAGATCTCCCAGTATGACTCAAACTTTTACAGGTATAAGTGGAATCACCAGGGTTTTTAGACAACTTGGTTATTGTTTACTTTATCGTAAATATTGTTATTTTATTGACATTCGCTTCTCTTTGTTATCTTTCATCGTTCCGTCACAAGTGGACTTAATATAGGTGAGTCTTTAGTAACATACCTTCTTTTATCATTTTTATTGATTTTTTGGTATCGTTTATTCGAACGCAGTAGCGGCCGGATATGATGTCGAATATCGTAAGTGTTGATCTTGTAGTGTGGTTGGCTGTGTTTGGTCACGTGTTGGTCAGAATTTATTTAATTGGTCATGGATATTTTGACAACTGGGTTTTGGTTCGGAGAGGAAGGGAACGTCACGTCGCTGGCTAATAATTCCTCGCGTGGAAGTTGTTTTTGGAATTCCTCGTGGTTGATTTAGCTATAAATTGTAAATAATTTTATCCTTAACAAAAGTACTTCATTTCTCTACTAGCCATTTACGAACATGATCAGCACAAGAAAAATAAATAAATAAATTCTCTTTTTGACTGTTATTCTCTTTCTTTCATATTTAGCTGCAAAAATATAATCGAATTCTTGCAAAAGTAGGTATATTTCATCACTTATACGTAAATTTTATTTAACTATGAAAATGAATGTGAACCTTTATTTGTGCTCAGCGTCCTCGTAAACGAGTAGTACATTCAGTCAACAGTAAAACACAAAAGCTTTTTTTTATCGGATAAATTTTTCTTTGTAACAAAAAATTTTGCCAATCAGTAATTTTACGAGAAAAACTCACATGGAAAAATCGAAAGACCGAAGGTCGAGCGATTTTGCCAAATGTCAGTTTTTCGAGCAAAATTACTGATGGAAAAATTTTGAGTTTAAAAGAAATTTATCAACAGTAAAAACACAAGAGCTTTTTTTATCGGATAAATTTCTTAAAAAAAAGCTTGAGTGTTTTTTGGCAAGATAAATTAACGACAAAATATAGAACGAACAACAACAATAATTATCTATATTGATACAATTAAATTCTTTCATTATTACTATTTTTTATTATTTTATTATTCATCTTCCATATTTCAATATCAACCAAACAAGTAATTTTAACTGACAGAACTAAGGTTAAAGTGACGTGCCGACGCGATTTACAGCTACTAGATATAGTCTGATTATGAGGAACATGCATTTTTATCGCGATAAAAGTGGATGCACCTTTTTTATCGCTGACAAACTGACAAAACTGTCATCATTAAATGACACATTTTATAAAACACAAGAGCTTTTTTTTTGTCGGATAAATTTCTGTTTGTAACGAAAAAATTTGCCAATCAGCAACTTTACGAGAAAAACTGACATGGAAAAATCCCGAGACCGGAGGTCGAGCGATTTTGCCAAATGTTAGTTTTTCGAGGAAAATTACTGATGGAAAAATTTTGAGTTTAAAAGAAATTTATCCTTAAAAAAAAGCTTGAGTGTTTTTTGGCAATATAAATTAACGACAAAATATAGAATGAACAACAACAATAATTATCTATATTGATACAATTAAATTATTTCATTATTATTATTTTTTATTATTTTATTTCAGGGCGGGTTGTATAAAAATTGTTTTAACTGGAGTTTGGTTAACAGTCGTTTTATTTTAATTGACCAGTCAAGAATCTACCTGTTGTATAAAGTTTTTTGGCAGCCGTTTTGTTAACTGCTGTTTTTATAAGGTGGCAACGCAAAAATAGTTCAAATGGCATTGAACTGTCAAGAATATAACCTAGCAATAAAATAAAAATGGTCTGTTTCTACTGGTTCTATAATATGCAGTCTCAGCAAGTCTGTAGTATTTATATTTTCTCTATGGTCTGCAGTCTGAAAAATTTGTGTATATTGCTGGTTTAGAAAACGGTAAAAGTAAATAAAAGAGAAAAAACAAGGTCTCCGAATTTTTCTTCTAAAGAAGAAAGGCTTCTTATTGAAATAGTCAAAAAATATTTCAATAAAATTGAGTGCAAAAGGACTGATGCCATTTCCAACCAGGAAAAAAATAAGGTATCATCACAAATTGTGGCCGAAGGTTACCAATAGCAATTAGATACTGGTAAATAGTTCTACTTGCAATGGACTTTGGAGAATTTTTTCAGATACCATCAATGCTTTATTCCTAGAAATGTTTTGTTAAATAAAACTTCTTTCGATATAACCCAACAAACCTACTAACTTCTCTGTTGCCGAAACTAATACCGGAGAAAGTTCTTCCAGAATATGTACAATTGCTTTCGATAACCGAAACCTACACCTAAATTCCTCTTCACTCTACTCAGTAAAGTGATTGATTCTCATTCTAAAAGTCCTGGGATTTCTAGGATGTAAATACATATTTATTAACTCGTTGAAATCTTCAACATCTGTTAAATCCATTTTAAGTATAGAAAAAAATAATAAAACTCTTGAAAAATCGCAGCTCCTTAACCTTTTGACAGCTAATTGAGTTTTAGGTTATAATAGCATCGTTAACTCCTAAACGTTCATTTTTGGGCGTTTGGTAAACTGACTGTCTTAAACGGGGTTTTACGGTAAACGCCTTTTATACAACTCTCTTTGAAGAGTTAAACTTGGATTTACCTGTAACTGAGTTTTATACAACCCGCCCTCATCTTCCATATTTCAATATCAACCAAACAAATATTTTAACTGACAGAACTAAGGTTAAAGTGACGTGCCGACGCGATTCAGAGCTACTAGATATACTGTCAGTAGATAGAACGTCCTTTAACTAGGCCATCCACAGCATTACCATTAGGTAAAAATAAATGTCTTACTGTCAGTAGATCGAACGTCCTTTAACTTTAAAGACTCAATAAGTAAAGGCAATGACGTTTAGAATAAAACTTTACAAGTTGATTTATTATACAATTGTCACAATCTAAACGTCATTGTCATTAGTTATAGAACCGTTAAAGTTACAGAACGTTGTATCTACTGACAGATAGTCTGATTATGAGCACTTATGCAAAACACAGCATGCTCTAATGAAGTGACATATGGTTTCAATATTTCGCAATTTCAAATGATACAGCTGACGGAACTTTTGCTTCAGAATACCAAATGTATGCTCTATCAAAATTCTGCACTGACTTAATTTTTTATTAAAATTAATTTCTGTGGCACTCATGTTAGGTTTTATCTGGTAGGGCTTTAATAAATTAATTTTTAGTGGGTAAGCACTGTCTCCCAGAATAAATTTATCTCCACTTTTTCTTCCAGAGTTGAAGCTAAGGGGGAATTTCTAAAAACTCTTGCATCATGTACAGATCCACGGTAACCAATAAAAATTTCCCATATTTTATTCTGTGAATCACATACAGCTTTAAGTTAAAAAAAATATCACAGTTATGGTGTGTTTTACAAATACTGTAACATTTTTATCTTTGAAGATATAATAGTTAATTATATGCAACAAGTGTGTAAAGTGACTCTTTTTTTGACATATGTGAATATTGTCTCATAAGCCGTATAAGGCGAGTGCAACAATTACATTAGTCAAAAAAGTGATTTTACACACGAGAATCATCAATATTTTTCTACTACCGAAATTTTTACTAAAAAAAAAACAGAAGTTTTCCTGAGAAGTGTGATAAAAGTCTGTAATTTGGAATTTGGAATTGTACAATCGCTAATGAAAATATTTCAATTGCCCAATTTATTAGATAATTCTAGATTATTTAGCTTTCCATCACGAGACACACTATTACTATTTTTAAAGGAATAATTTTTTAAAGATTAAAAAAAAAGTTTGGGAAAGCAAATGATTAAGCTGTACTTTTGTGGCAAGGATTATCTAAAAAACGTTGAACCTCACAAAAGCTACCCACTGGCTAAAATAAAACTTTATAATTATGTAGTCAATACGAACCAAAAAACGTAACAGAATTATAGGCATTTATTTTTTCAATACATTTTTTATAGTATTTGTTTTAACTGAGTGATTTCAACATGTACATTTCAATAAGTACTTACATGTATTGAATAGAATTTTTTCCTATTAAAATAAGAAACAGGATCTTCAGATGGAGTGTCAATTCGGACATGACCACCATCAATGACTCCAAGGGCCCCTGGAAACCCCATAGCTTCAAACTCTCCTAGAATAGTGGATTTTTCTTGCTCATTTGGCCATTTTATTACAGTTTCTGACATATTTGATAAAAATAATAATACATTTTTAATATCATATAATTTAAAAATTGTAATATTAAATCGATCAGCAACATCTCTAAATGAAGCAGCTTCATGACCTGCATACCACAGAAATACCAATAAGCATGTTTCAGCAGAAATTTTCCTGGGCCCCCTTTTGTATTTTCAATAAAAATCGGACGTTTCTAATTTTCCAGCCAGGTCTTGCATCACATTTCGGGGTACCCTAAAAAGAATCATTTGTTAGCACCTTCTTAAAAGTAAAACTCTATAGCAAATTAAATGTAAGACGTTTATTCATAGATTAAACTTATTTTGAACAAACTTACCTAAAATGAGTAATAAATTCAGCATCTGTAAACAGAGTTACAGTGTTCTCTATAAAATTTTCATTTTTGGTTTTTTGTATCTGAACTTCCGGTAAAATTACATTTAAAAATATTTCTTCCTCTCCAGAAGATGAAGAACTGCTAGAACTCGAACTAGACTCCATTCTTATACAGTTAAAAATGCACCACTATAATAACGCCACAAATGAAAATTATTTCAAAAACCAATTTAAAAACAATACACAGGAAACGACCAAACACGCATGCGCGAATAAAATAATCCTGGCTGGTTCTTTAGTAGGGAAGAAACTAAATAAAACTGTTTCAAACTATTCGTGACAGTAACAACTTTAAACACAAACACTAGACTGGGATAGTTCGAAACAATTTTATTCAAACACAAACGTTTTATTACAAATACGCATGCGCAGAACAGTTCGAATTTGTAATTTGTTTTAACGCAAACAAACCTATCATTAAATGACACATTTTATATGGGAGTTAATTTATCAACAGTAAAAACACAAGAGCTTTTTTTTATCGGATAAATTTCTCTTTGTAACGAAAAATTTTGAGTTTAAAAGAAATGTATCCTTAAAAAAAAGCTAGAGTGTTTTTTGGCAAGATAAATTAACGACAAAATATAGAATGAACAACAATAATTATCTATATTGATACAATTAAATTATTTCATTATTACAATTTTTTTTTATTTTATTATTCATCTTCCATATTTCAATATTAACCAAACAAATAATTTTAACTGACAGAACTAAGGTTAAAGTGACGTGTCGACGCGATTCACAGCTACTAGATATAGTCTGATTATGAGGAACATGCCTTTTTATCACAAGGAACAGGAATTTTTATCGCGATAAAAATGGATGCACCTTTTTTATCGCTGTCAAACTGACAAAACTGTAACTATCAAATGACACATTTTACATAGGAGTTAATTTATCGAAAATAAAAAACAGATTTTCACCCGATGCAGTTCGATCCATATTCTTTCCACACCATTACTATAGCTATTGGTAAGTTCTTTAATAAAGTTTCCGGGCTGCAGCTTTTGTCAAAGGTAGTTTTATTAAGTTTGAAAGTTTTTGTCATTTATTCGTAGCATTTCATCAATTAAACCGCCACAAATGTAACAAAATTCAACTGACGCATAAAGTAGTATGTAGCAACTTCAAAATGTGTTGTTTGGCGGAAAAGCATTACAGAGATCTATTATAAAACTGTCGACAAGTGACCTATTTCTATTTCAAAGAACTGATTCTAATGTAAAAATTTTGATTTTGTGAATTCACATGCTTCAAAGGTAATGGCTCATATTAAAGCTTTACTTTTACCACATTTGTACAAATATATAAAGAATACCGATTCTGGACTACTTTGATCTTGATCTTATTGAAGCCAACTGAAGAGTTGTAGTAGCCGAATTCCTATCTGATTTGAAATAACTCGGACCCTTCTGTTCATACTTTGCATCTGTTGATGTGAATTTGTGGTGCAAATATCCATTAGTAAAAAATATAAACTACGCTGTTTGGTGTCAACATCTCTGCATCACACATCAACATCGACAGAGGATGGCAAAATCTGAGCAGTACAGTTTGAGGTACTTTAGATACGTCTGAATTTACCTTTAGGTCCATCAGATACGTCGGGTCTAGTCTTCAACTCCGTCTGATAGGTTCAGAGGTATCATACAAACTATTACAACACGGATATCTGTTAACTCCAAAAAAGGTTGACCAAAGGTCAAACGTGTTGTAATTAGAGATATAAAATATCTCATATCAATATAAAAATAAATTAAACAAAAAAGCAGGTCACCATGTTATACTCTTTATTTAATTGTTTATTCATAGGTCTTAAAATTAAGGTTATTAACTTGTCTAATCCTGATTTGGCTATAATTTATTGTAAGGTAATGGAAGAGGTTTATGACCAACAAGGCTTTGAATGCTGCATATATTATATATTTTTCTTAATAAAATATATAAAGGATTTTTGTCAAGTATAGTTTTCCCCAGCTACTACAACAAAAGTCAATCTTTTCGTTTATTCAGAAATTTTATTCTTTATCTATAATTTGAAGTTAATATATTTTTTAGTACCCATTTGCCTACACCGTTTCTCCATTATATGAGATGATAGTTTTTATACAGATTATTTTTATGCAATATATGGTTGCCATTGTTGCTGGAGCAGATTGTCTTTATTTAGGCCTTGGAGCATGCGCAGTTAGCCAATATAAAATTTTACAAGAATGTGTTTCACAATACAACACGCGGGAAATGATAAATATTAATAAAAAATTAAAAGAATCATTTGGCGATGAAGATGAATTTTGTTGTGATGTTAGAAAAGAGTTTTTTATTCGATGTTTGAATCATTATCAATTATTAACAAGGTAATGGGGGTTTGTATAATTTTATATAAATAATATGAATATAACGAAAAACCTTAAGTTTTTCCTAAAATTATAAAAAAATAAAACTTACGATAACATGAGGTATAGCATATGCTGATAAATATGCGTGAAATGATACAAATCTTCAGGCGAAGTTTCAACTATATAGCTATTACTTTTTTTTTGAATCGTTCGGTGTTGTCACTTTTTTCTATCTATTTATTTTCTATAAACATAATATATATAAATATCTAAAATATAATATTGTTTTAGGTACATAAACGAAGTTAATAAAATATTTAATTTGAACATGATTTTCCAATTTAGTGCTAGCATCATTACAATGTCTATATCAATTTTTAATATTACGGATGTAAGTAAACAGGTACTACTTTATTATCTCATTGCATAAATATTGTAAAATTAACTACGTCTTGAGCACGGTATGGTATTTTGCACCATCTAAGTAAAAATCTAAAAATAGGTATTTGTGATAGATTTTGTAAAAAAGAAGCGAGAAATGTTCTTTTCTATTCATAAAAATGTAATATAAATTTTATAATTCAATTTTGACAATTATGTTTTTAAACGTGTTCTTCAAATGTCCAAAACGCTATTCGCCATGACATGACGTCAGTGATTTGAAATTTTTTAGAGAATTATCAGGATTGTAGATTTTTCTCCCGTATTTCATTGAATTCTAATTATAGAAGAAGGTTTCGTAAAATCAGAAAGTACTAATCTGCTGGTGGGGAATTTTTTGCATGCAATCCCTATTTCTGTTCTATCGATTTGAGGAATATTAAAACATCAATGTAAGAACCTATTATATAACAGAACTCATTATCATATATTGTGTATAATTCTTCATATTTTTTACTTAAAACATGCAATAATCTTTACATTTTCTATCACTATCATAAACATAACCTAAAAATAAATTACAAAAATCTCTTTTCAGTTTTAACCGAGTGTTTTTCATGTTTATATCAGTTGGCTCTTGAATTCGAAACTTTCCCGGAGTTGTTACGCATTGCATTCGTGCACAAGAGACCAATAATAAGGATCAAAACGCATTATTAAAGACCCTCTTTAAAAAAACAGAGATATGAGAATGTACATATTAAAAACTGAATTCCCGATCTTGGTTTTGTCCATCAGGCTTGTACCGATTCATGACATATCATATACCAAAATGTAGACACCACTTTCCTACGTTGTAACCAATTTTTAGCACTCAGGATGGATAAGTGAGTTAAAATTGACTTTTGACAATATTGAAAAAAAATATTTGCCTGAGCGCAACTTGTCTGTAAATGTCAGTCTGAAGGATCCCGACAAGTTAAGCCGGAGTCTCAGGCGTCCGTTTTCCGTCGATCCGATATCCGATAAAAACTGAATTTCGGATAAAAATAAAATCCAAGTCTCATTTATCCGAAAATCGTATCCGAAAAAGGACCCAATTGACAGTTGTATTTGAGGTTATAATACACACAATAATTTATTTATTTGGTTGTAATTGTAATCACGTTCACAATATATCTTATTTAATCTAGGACCAACGATTTTTAGCAAATTTTGGAATGTATTGCAAGACATTCTTAGGTAGTTATAGTACTTCTCGTGATATGTCAGTCTCATTTCTTGTAACAGTCAAAAAGCGAGGTTAAAAACGATCCGAAAACGGAAAAAGTTAAAATTAGTTTAACTTTGTCCGACGTCGGAAAAAGTTAAAAATATTCGGATAAATAAAGGCGGTAAATTTGTCAACCAATAGGAGCTCCGTCGTACCATCGGACGTTCGGAAAACGGACGCATGAGACTCCGGCTTTAATCCCCCACTAAATAAATAAAATTGTTTTGTTGGTAAGTAAGACAAATAGAATTATTTCCTGGAAAGGTGTCAAAAAATAAATCGATAATAATAAAAATATAATGAGTTTATGTAACCACTTTTCCTCTGCAAATGGAAAAATGTCTTCGGTTTTCCTGGTCTCAATCTTTTCGGCCCTCGGCTACGACTCGAGTGGAGATGGGAGTGGATCAAACTAAAGAAAAAAAAATCCAGGATACTGATGTTAAATTTGTGGCTACCAGCTAAGTGAATATACTCCTGATGGCCTTCTCTGTAGATTCTACCCTAACCTAGCTTAGATAGAGACAAACCTCAAAACATTCACATTTGTTTTTCAGTTCTGAAATTCTTGACAGTAACCAAAAAAATATGTAAGATCATAAGTGCTTAACCAGACTTCAGCTAGATTTTAACTAGACTTTATTTAGACGTTAACTAAATTTATCTTAAGATGGAAGTTGCAATGAACAATTTTCAATCGTAATCAGCGACTCGCCTTGTCATAGGTAGTGAAGAAACGGCTGAAGTAAATAAATTTAAATTCGGTACAGAGATGGATGAATGATCAATTAATGTCATTTGACCCATGGCATCTCTCAAAACTGCATGAGTATTCTGAAAAAAAAATTTTCAAAACTGATCAAGTTTGAGGTTTTCAAATTTTATATTCTGGAATTTATTTCAGGATTATGAATTACCTAATGACATCACTGACAAAGTAAAACTGTGTATGGGTTTGCGATTTTTAGCCTACTTAGTTCAGCTTCCTACTGCAAGAGGACGATTTGAATATAACCTAAAATATGACTGAACTTTGAATGCAAAGTAGTAATAAATGAATATTGTCACATAATAATTTTGATTCCAGGCGTTGCCAGATCTCCATCAATTTTTAAATAACATGTTTACTTTTAGGCATTGTGTTTGCAACTTAGTTTTGATACAATATAATAATTATATAATTTCAAAAGGAATGATAAATATTTTAACCATAAGTTTGGGACCTCAAGATTTTAATATTTTGCTTTTCTCTTCTACTGATATACAGTAGTAAAAATTTATTATTCATTTTTTTGCGTTATTATTTAACATATTTAGTTGTGATTATTGTTCGACTTGATTCAAAATTGGTGTGTGGGGGTTTTCGGCATTGGAGCTTTTTTACATGGATTTAATTATGTCTGCGTTTTTTTTCAAAACATCTGAACGTATTTGAATGTAACTTCATTAAATGCTTTTATTGACATAAAAATCATTTTGCTTACGTGTAGGTATGTATGTGTGTCCCCAATTTTCCCAAAAACTGTTGAACGGATTAGAATAAAACTTCTTGATATTATACAAATCAATCTTTATTAATTTAAAGATCCGTCTGGGCACAGAATATGTCGAAATACAAAAATGAGTATAAGCAAGCCAGCCACAGAATATGAGCCGCCATATGAGAAATTCCTCGTCATAATTATTGACGTGAAATCTATCATACAGCCGCCATCCAACCCCAGGGCGAATACATCGGCTTTGCTCAAGTTGTTCTAAACGGATGTATTACAATTTAACCTTGTCCTCATACCTCGTCTATTTTTTGTTCAATTTACTATCTAAAAGATATTGATTTCATGAGAATTTGTGACAGAATTGAAGAACATGTAACAAATAGAACATGATTTTCACATAAATAGGAAACTACGACACCCTTTACACAATAATATACCTATTATAATATTATCTGATTATTGCCGTGGTCATTCAATTTTGATACAAAATCGTAATTTCCTTCCCCAAAAACTTCTGCAGACTTAATATTTCGCAACAACAATCGACAACGTCGCATTTTCAATTGATTCGACAGACAGAATCTGACATTTCAGAATGAACGATGATGTGATGTTGGTTGCATACAATTTAATTTTCATGGCGCATTGGAATGGCGACATCTTGCGTTATAGTGTGTCAAGGATGTTGGGACTTCAATCTTAAATCTTTAAATCCACAAAATATTTAATTGTCCCCCCCCCAAGCTCATACAAGTTTCTAATTAGATTATCAAAAAAATTGGTTAAGAAAACCATAAAAATCAATACCATTATTTGAACTAAATGTTATGCGTTCAAACCGATTATAGTTTGGTACCAATCTACACGACGACGTTCAGAAAATATATAAATTTATAACATCTAAAAAGATGTTTTCGTACCCTTACAATTTAAACCTAAAATATATGCGACATACCAAATAAAAATAGTAATAAATTTAAATTTCTCTAACAAAATAACGTTACCACTATTATAGCTTTTCTTAAAAATTAAAATGTTCATATCCAAAAAGAAATAATAAAAAAAAATAAGAAATTTAACTTCACCAAAGCCAGAAGAACTTCTCTGAAATGTAGTTTTTCATCGACCTTTGTGGGCCAATCACGGGAACCTGAAGATCTTGAGCTGCTCATTTGAATATCGGCCTTTGAGCCCCTCACAAGAATAACCTTCTGAGCCTCCTACAAGAACCCTTAAAATAAGTAAAATAACTCGATTTAACATAACTCTAATGAATTTAAATCCCCGTGGCACCTTTGTTAAATTTCAACACAACACTGAACCAATTTACTATAAAAGTATTTATAAAATAAAGCCACGCAAAGAATTGAGTATGAATTATGCACATATTAACCCCCCAATCCAATACTACTAATTGAATCAGATATTAAGCAGCTATATTACAAGAAAAATGTGACATTACTCATAAAAAATCGCTATAATCCTACATTTAAAATATTATATGTGGCCACTGTAATCGAAATACCTTAGAAAATTGGCTTTAATTATCAACAAGAACGATGCATGACATAAATATAAAAATATTAACGATGTAAATAAAAACAGTTAAAATAATGATACAAGGGTAAAGTGATATTTATATACATATGTAGAAAATTCACCACGTTTTCCCGTTCATTTTTGTACAAAATCTTCCAGATATTTTGGCACCCGTCTTATTCTTGTACTTCGTTGATTTGAATTTTGTTTAATTTCTTTAGAGTTAGACGTGGTTTCATCATCTAAAGATGTATGTACAATTTGTTTGGAATTAGACGTGGCTTCATCTGAGGATTCATTAGAAGACGTAGCTTCATCTAGAGATTCATTAATCCGCTGTATTGCCATCGTTTCTTCTTCTGTTTGTACAGGATAGTTTTGGTGAGATTCTGAAAGAGATTGATCCCCACAAGGTGCTAACTGCTTAAGCGAAACAGTTGCTTCTCTTCCATCTGGATGACGAATATGTGCATATTCACGATTAGCCTCAATTAATTCCACTTCTTCCACTTATGGGTCGTATTTCGAGTGTCTAACATGCCTTTTTATGAAGACTTTTCCGGGATTTGTCAACCATGACGGTATAGCTTTTCCATTCGTGGATTTACGTAAGTGCCGAAACGTTCGTTCATGGGGTGTGCAATTTGTAGCCGTACAAAGAAGCGAACGAATTGAATGAAGAGCCATTTCCTTGAGGATTATATGGCGTGGTTCTGCTAGTGGCTATTCCTTTAGAATGTAGATAGGATTTTAATTCATTTGACATTAATGACGAACCTTGATCTGAGTGAATGTATCCAAGCATTCCAAATATAGAAAATAAGTTAGTAAAGCATTGAAAAACATAGTTAGAAGTCATATCTTGACATGGGTAAGTAAACGGAAATCGAGAGTGCTCATCGACAATCGTAAGTATATATTTGTTTTTAGTAATTGTAGGAAGTGGTCCTTTAAAGTGTAAAGAAATTCTTTCAAATGCCGAAGTAGCCTTTATGAGAGTTCCTTCGCTTTTTTTAAATTTAGGTTTGAGTTCTGCACATATTGGACAAGAGGCTGTCATACTTCGCACGTCTTCTATAGAATAGGGCAAATTTCGGGACCTTGTCCAATGTGTCATTCTAGTAATACCAGGATGGCATAAGGCTTGATGCAAATCAAATAAAGTTATATCTCTGCTTGATCCGCACATTCGAGTAAACGTATCAGGTACTACATTTTCACTTCCAGGCCTATATATTATGTCATAGCTATAACAGGAGAGTTCTAATCGCCTCCTGAGAATTTTTTCATTTTTAATCTTACTAGTGTGTCGCATATTGAACATAAACGACACAGATTTTTGATCTGTAATAAGCTGGAAATATTTTCCAATCAAAAAGTGACGCCACTTTTTAAGTGCCTCTACAATAGAATAAGCTTCTTTTTCTACTGATGAATGATTTCGTTCACTTTTGGTCAATGTTCTAGAAAAAAACGCAACAGGTCTTCCAGCTTGGCTTAAAGAGGCAGCAATACAGTGTTCTGAAGCGTCGATCTCAACAACAAAAGGTATTTCATTATCAATGGTGGTAACAGCAGACCTGGCAATATCTGCTTTGAGTCTTTCAAAATCACGTGCTACAGGATCGGGCAAAGGAAAAGTCCTGCAAGAAACGAGTCTATGAATTTTCTCTGAAAACCTTGGTATCCATTTTGTGAGTTTCACTTTTTGTTACTAGAACTTGAGCACGCCAAGGCGAGTTACTTTCTTCTATAATTCCATCAAGAAGAAGATTATTAATTTCACTAGAAATAAATTTCTTATCTTCATGTTTGAAAATAATGTTATTGGTTCTATGTCAAGAAAAGCTAAGCTACAAACAGTTGAAGACCGACTAATCGTTAAAGAGGATCTCGTACCTCCAAACAATATTTCGATGGATAAATGTTCTCTAAGTATATCATGACCAATGATAACATCTGCACATAAATCTTGAAGTACAGATATTTGTAGATTTTCATATTTGTAACTCATAACTTCTAAATCTACAAAACAATGACCGGCTATTGGAGATTGTAATTCTGTGGATGCCATCGATATATAACCGCTACTAGGAAAAATAGGAATGTGAACCGTAGAGAGGAAGTTCTTATTGACATAAGTTTCTGAACTACCTGTATCTATTAACGCGTCGGCAGTATTGTTGTTTATTTTAATTTTTATAAGACACGTAGCTAAACTTTCAGGAGCAGCTGCGAGAACTTTGGTAGAAGGCAATATTGAGGCTGAAGAAGCTTTAACTTTTCTTTTACTTAGGCACACCTTTGAAAAGTGTCCATGTTTCCCAAATTCATTACAGATTGAATCTTTGGCGGGGCATAAGTTACGAGGATGTCGTTTGATACTTCCACAAAAGTAACATTTATATGTTTTCGTAACAGCGAAGGAGATTTTATCTTGAAGATTTTGCGATTCTATACTTCCTGAAGGGATCGAATTCACCAAATTTGAGGGTAGAGTATATGATTCTGAATGCTTTTGAGCATATTTAAGTGATTGGGTTTGATTTATGGCATCTTGTAGTGTTAACGTATTGTTTTCAAGTAAAAGTTGACGAATTTGAGATGAACTTAAACCCCTAATGAAGGAATCTCTTATGTAGTCGTCTCGTTACAATCTTTACTTAATTGTTTTAAGGCTTGCAAATATTGATCAACGGTTTCTCCCGGCTGTTGCTTCCTAGATGTAAGGCAATTCCTAGCAAATATTTCGTTTTTGGGCTCAATATAAATTAAATCTAAAGTTTTTATAGCATCCGAATATGTAGTGCTCTCCGAGATATATTCATAGACGTTGTGGCTTATGTAATTTACCAGCAATTTATATTTTCCCACATCTAAATTTTCAACAGATGATGTTAAGTTAATGAAAGTTGTTTTCCAATGAGTCCACTCTTGAGTAGCTTTGGAGGAGTTTTGATCGGTATCAAATCTCTGTGGTCTAAGGAGTTTATCCATTTGTTGATAATTAAATTGTAATAAAAATACCATAGAAAATTGGCTTTAATTATCAACAAGAATGATGCATGACATAAATATAAAAATGTCAACGATATAATAGAAACAGTTAAAATAATGATACAAGGGTAAAGTGATATTTATATACAACGTAACACAGAGAAACTCCCTTCAACTTTGGTTTATTCCCCTTTGGACTCCTAGGACTTCACCAGACAATGATCAAAGAAAGCTGATTAAGTTATCATCCCGATACAAAAGGCGTCGAACACAGGTAATCCCAGAAATACTGCACTAAATCACAATTGGCAGTAAATATCACCAAAACCTGCCACTTTAACATACATGGACACGAATTTAGATAATGCTACCAATGGATGACTCTTAAATTCACCTTTTCTTTCCCATCAAGCAAGCAAAAATCAGCTTCTCGGCAAGATGACAGATGACCGCTCAAAAAAACGGATATCCTGTCCAGAAAAATGTCAAACACAGTCAAACAGACAGAAGAGACACCAAACCCTCAACAAAATACACGCGACAAAACCACCTACAGCGCCCTATACAACACAGGATGGAACGACCGCCGAATTCCCAACTTAATCTCAGAAGGTTATACCAGCAGCGGGATTCTCAACATTCACGATCGTAACATCCCGACCGGTAGGTCTCGGTCGGGATCATATTCGGTTTACAGTCGGCACCGACTGAATCGCGATTCTCAATCACTCCCGGCTTAAATTATATTGGCAGCAATGAAAATATGACAACCAAGAATTACTCACATTTGACAATTGGGATATAATATGAAAAAATACCGTAGATTCAGGAGAGAATTTTAGATTTTTTAAACAATCTGAGGAAATATTCGCAAAACGTCAAAATTTTAAGTCAATACCGGGAGAAATGGAAATTTTGAATCTCAAATTTTTCATTTTTCAAATTGTATAATTTTTATTTTTTAATTATGTAAACCCAATACCGATGAATTCTTTAAAGAAAAAAATTGAAATTTACTAAAAAATAAAATATGGAAAATTTTTTTTTACTAAATTTCAATTTTTTTCCACAAATTAATCCCCGTTGGGGTTACACAATTAAAAAAGTATATAAAAAAAATAAAAATACAATTTTGAAAAATGAAAAATTTGTGATTCAAAATTTCCCACTTTGAAAATGTCTCCTTGAATTTTCGAAATTTTCGATTTAAACTGAAATTTATGGAAAAAAATAAAATATCGTGATTTTTTTTTAACAAATTTCAATTTTTTTTAACAAATTTCAATTTTTTTCCTCAAATAATTCACGTTATGGTTTCCACAATTGAAAAAGTATTAAAAAAATGAAAATTATACAATTTTGAACTGAAATTTGGTAAAAAATAAAATTTCGAAAATTTTTTACCAAATTTCAATTTGTTTCCTCTAATATATAAAAACTTTGGTTATACGATCTATCAAAAGAGAAAAAAACTAAGAAATATGAATGTTTTGTGTTATAAACACCAACTTCGAATTCAACTCGGGACCTTCGCACCTACCGACTGAAATTGACGTTTGAAAACGGTACCCAGTCGCTATCGAGTGGATTGAGAATCGCTGTTTCGGCTGCTACTCGGGACGGTAGGTAACGAATAGCTGTTGAGAATCCCGCTGCTGGACCCGCAAATCAATTTAGATACCCCGTTTAAACGTTCAACTATCCTAGGCTCTGGGAAACGACAAAACCTTATTGTCTACGGACCCAAACACGGGACTGGCGCTGACGTCAGAAGGAATCTCCAAGGTTGATGTCGCGAAAACACACGAGCTTGTCAATCCAGGACGTCACATGACTTCACAGCACGACTTCACGACTGTAGTGACAAAAATATTAAACAATAATTTATACTTATTTTATTAGAAGTTTTGATATTTATTTTATTAGAAGTTTTGACTGACCAAAGCTAGCCTGCGGAATTAAAAAAATATTTATTTTATTAAAAGAAGTCTTAAAAATCCAACCTGTGTTTAAAAAAAAATAAAAAAAAATAGGAGATGTGGGATTCGATCCCCTGGCCCATTGCATCACTAGCGGGCACTATGCCACGCAGCTACTACATCTTTGTTTAAATATGTTCAAACTTATTATTTAAGCGAATCACTTTTCATAATAAAATAAATATAAATTAGTGTTTCGCCTCGTATTTTAATTATTAATATTACAGAACTAAAGTATACACATTCACTAAATCTCATAAAGAAAATAATTTAAGTCACATCTGTCAAAATTATTGTTTAATATTTTGTCACTTGGAACGCTAGTCGTGAAGTCGTGTGTCGGGTGACGTCCTAGATTGACCGCCTCATGAAAACACACCCTACAGTGTAGCGCGTTCCAATCGCAAAACAATCACAGCTGACTCCGAACATAGCAACAAACCCATGAACGAGCTAAACCGAATACTCTCAACGTCGATTTGTGTGGCATGACCGGTGGTGTCAGAGAACAAAATTAACGAAGAAGAACAAAACCCAGCTACTGGCAATTATGTATACAAATCGTTCTTTGATGAATCGGTTAAAAATATTATTATGAATGGAAATAAGTAAATAATTACACCCAGGATGAAAATAAATACCAATGGCACATGTAAGAAACCCAATGAAACATTTACTGGCCCTAAAGAACATTAAAAACTCCTAAGAAATCCCAGAATAATTTCATATTTCATAACCCTCAAGGAGGTCGTTTATCCCCCTAGTGAGTTATAGTACTCACCACACTAAAATGTTTTAGGATTCTACACCAAGGAGACATTTAAAATGTTGGTTATTGCAACATCTATTTAATTATTTATTATTTTAATACAAAATGTTTCATGTAATATTAGATTAAATCTAGGCAACACTGATTTGTAAATTCTTCGATTCAGTATTTTGACATTGAATTAATAAAAAATATCTCTCCGTCACAAAAATTGAAAACCGATTTTTATTCGACTGGTTAATAAATCCAATTCGTCTGATATAGTCATCAGAAAAATGTACCCCAACAGATCCTAGGATCTGCCAAACTAAAGCAGACCAAAATACTAATTGGAACTAACTACAATTTAGAACTAAAAATACAAAATTACCAAATACCAATATTTCTGATTAAAAACTAGTTAAAATATCAAAATTATCTACTCTAAACTCAAGGTAAGTACAGTTGTCTTAGTGCGGAAATTGAACTGTTACATTTAATTTAGAAAAAAAATAGTTCAAGTAAATAAACAACAACGTCCTGCACAATCCTGATTTATTCAGTTGGTTACCAGGATGGTCCGAAGGCAGCCGATGAGTGCGTGTCTTACAGCTTGCGTGGTGTCCTTACGAGAAGGAAATCAGAGGGAGGTGCCCAAGAGGATGTTAATTCCAATAATTGTTCTTGACAATGCTCCCTGAGCGCTTTTTAGTTGCAGAAACTGTGACTCAACAGCTCCCAAAAACGTTTTACATGCAAACAAAGAAAAGTTCTGGTGTCAATATTCGAAAATTTATTTGGCCAACAGTATTTATTCAAAAAGAATAAGTTTGGTATCTCGCACAACAAGACCACACTGATTTTCTCAAAATTGTCGTTCAAAGACACACAAAATGAAATGTTAACACGTGGACCAATCCCGAACTGTCCTTCACAGAACGATTATAAATTGAACGAATAAAATGAATATGTTCGCAGAAAAATGACTTATTTATAATATTAATTCAGAATTTTATAAATGATTGTGATTATCAAAGTGAATTTTTACAAGAAATAATGATTCAAAATATTACAAATGATTATGATTTAACAAAGGCAATTTTAACAAAAAAGTGATGAAATCGATAGAATGAAAAATTATAACGATCAGGATTAACAAGAAAAAGAAATAATCAGTAGTAATATCACGAGAGGGCAGTTCGAGTGGTGTTTCGCAAAATACGTCAAGTGAGAACGATAGTATAATATTATTTTCGGATGCTCGCGTAGTATTTGGTACGATTATATAACCAAATATAGGCGATGTTTAACAATGATATCGAAAACCAAAACTTATGGTTGACATTTTCTGATTATGAATATCAAACATTATTTTAGTTTGTCAAATTTTTCAAGATGGAAAGATGCGAATCACCAAAACGATTATACTACATCGGCAAGGGTTTATAATCAAATACTTGTTAAAATATTTAGGAAAATGATGACTACCAAATTGTCATTGGCCAAGCAACAATAAGTTTTAAAATGAAAGTGTTTTCTCTTTGACAGAAAAAATAAACGTCCAGCGAAATTGCGCAGTGAAGCGATCAAGCAATTCAATGGAATTTTACTTAAATTTTTAAATGATTTTTGATGATGAAAGGTGATTCACATTAAACCTAGATAAAAAATATAAGAAATGGCGTTTAAAAGCCATTAAACGTGGCAACAGATTTGTGAATTGCAAAAAAGCGTTTATTCGATGTCAACAAATTTTTAACGAACATCATATGAAAATCTAAACACGTTTTTTTAGCCAAATAACGTTTAAACACAGAAGAACGCCTGTTCTTTGCATAAAAATAAAACTATAATTAAATTAAAATAGAATCACAAAAACGAAAATCTAAAGGGCAGCCATGTCATTTGACACGTGCAAAGAGAAAATAACAATACTCAAAAAGAATGATATTAAATAAACTAAATCATTATATTAACAAATATGAATCAATAATAATAATTGCACAATTTGTGATCAAATTAAACGATTAATAAGAAAAATTAAGATAAAGAAAAATAAGACGTAAATTCTTACTTATGCTTCACTCACAAAATCATGAGAGAGCGATGGTTGTTACAACCAGAAATTTTATATCTTCTCATCGGGTCCACCCATTTTTTTCGAATTACTTTTTTCGAATATTTCTTTTTTCGAAATATTTTTTTTCGAAATTATTTTATCGAATAGGATTTTTTTTGAATTTTTTTTTTCGATTTTATATTTTTCGATTTTTTTTTCGAAAGATTTGTTTTTTGAATTTGTTTTATGGCTGTATAATTTTTCGAAATTTTTTTCCAAAATGGTTTCTTTCTAGGTTGACAATTTTTAAATTTTCAATTCATTTTTTTATTATTATTTTCCTTTAGGTTGCAGCAGTAAAAAAAATTATTCAAATAAATAAAAATAAAAAATTTATAAAATCATTAAATAACTAGAGCAATATTTCTTATATGTTGTTTCAAGTCATCTCCGTCCATATCTTCTTCAAATTTTTTTACAATATGCTTTTTATTCAAATTTGATTTTCTCCTCCTCTTTTTTGGTAATTCGCCTCTTAGCTCTTGAATCAATTTTTATTCCGTAATGCTTTGTCCTCGTTGCAAAGCTTTAATAAAAGACCAGACTGTTGGATGGTTGCAATTGATTTGACTTTTAAATGAATTATGCCAACATTCACAATCATTGTTAGTAATTGGTAAGTGTTTTAAAATTTGGTCGTCAAAATTCCAAAATTTATAATAGAATTTTGGTACCTTAAAATTTTTTATGTTTCTAACTCCAATTCAAGTGAATTCAAAATATTTGCAGAAATTATCTAGTTTCCGCGAAAGCAGCAATCGTTCTCTTATTATATCATATATCAAATTGTGACGGTATGAATGCTAACGTTGCCAATAACTTTACACTAAATGAAAATACTTTATCTCTGTCGTAATCTTTCTTGAGTCCTAATTTTTGTATTTTTCGACACAAAAATTGTTTGAAATGGAAATAGCATCCAATATGAGAAACAGTATGGAAACTTGTTTCGTAGTATTGAATAGTGCAATTACAAAATCGGTGGTAATCAACTTGACATCTATTTTTTGCAAAAAATTCTTAACTTTTTGAATAAAAATAAATAGCTTTTTTGAGTTCGGTCCGGAAATAAAACAAACTAAAGAAACAACAGTTCGGGCCCCAACCATCCCATGAATAACATATAATTGCTGGAAAATAGACGGAACGCATTTAAATGTACCATCAATGTACCAAAGATTCGCTTCGCCGTGGAAAAAATCAAAATCCGTTGGTTAATATTGAAGTAGCCATAGTTGAATCAGAAATTATTTCATGAGGTGTACATCGCGACGTAGACGCCATTTCTTTGATTTTCTGCTTCACACTTTCGACCTCATTCTTATCTCCTCTACCAGTATGGTTGTGGTCACACTTCAAGTGTTCCAGATTCTGAAATAACTTGTGACGCTAAACTGATTTTTGATTTAGACTGAATATAATGCGGTTCGATAAGTTTTGGTTTTATTTATTTATGCGATCTTATCAGGGGTAATCAAAAAGATACCCTTTACATACCAGCATGCGCGGCAGCTCTTCGTCTGGTGAGCATTAGGTCGTTGGTAAGGAGTGAATTTACAAAGTTACTCTTTTTTAAAGGGTTGCCAGGCGCCACTTAATTTTAACAGAAAATCTCGTGGTTCAAGTAGAATTATCCTTCATCACTGAAGTCTCGATGATCGAGTAGATATATTCTTCAACAACTGAAGAATCTCGAAGATCCAATAGAAATGTATCCATAAAAGGTATGCCTAGAAGGCATGGCTTGAAAGTTATCCAAAAAAATAAGCGTGCCTTA
Organism: Neocrepidodera transversa; assembly: GCA_963243735.1. Classification (NCBI taxonomy): domain Eukaryota; kingdom Metazoa; phylum Arthropoda; class Insecta; order Coleoptera; family Chrysomelidae; genus Neocrepidodera; species Neocrepidodera transversa. Next base: position 24,311,128 of record OY725349.1, on the reverse strand, counting down.
GGAGGGCATGTCAAATCTATAAAGAAAAGACAACCTTATGAGAATTTACACTAAAATTGAAAAAAAAAAACAAAATAGCTTACCCTTAATTATAAAGAAGCCCTCAATAAGACATTAACGATATACACTAACACGTGTAAAATACAAAATTTCGCTATTACTAGGTGATACAAGGTCAACACAGGAAAAAGAACTAATCTCGTCTTAAAACAAAGTGGAGGCCTCATTAACGACATCGGCAAGGTGGAGTATCAACAAATTAATAAACACTAAATAGCTAAATATCTAGGCAGCCAGATTAACACCTGCGTGTTTTATGGGTTGCCTATAGTCAGGTACTATAAACGACTATTCAGAGTATGGAGCGTATAGAATGAGGGCAATCTCTAATGGGCAACTGTTTTATTTAATATTATTTAAATTAAGCAATACGTAATATATAAAGATGGACATACACTTTAAAGAATACTTTATTATATCTTTTAATAAAATGCCTTGATGGCTGTCAATTGTCTGTCAACAACGTCTATTCCAAATACACGTTGGTGGCCTTTTTCTATATGAGCTATTATAGAACACCTTCCCCCTAAATTCCTTACATACAATATTTTATAACTTAAGATATTTTATTTACATTTAAAGATCTAGGCGTCTGGGTTGTTTTATTTCGCGACCAAATCGTGATACTTTTTTATTCTCATTCTTGTCTGTAATTATATTCTTATTGTTTATTATGGGTCTAAAAATTTCTGTACTATCGTCATTATTGTCCAAGTCTCCCATGTCTGTAAACACTTCCGTTGTCGGGGTGTCGTCATTATTTGGTTCAGAACATGAAAGTTTAAGGTGGTTGGTGTTACGTCTAACAATTACATTATTACTATGTTTTCGTATCCAGTATGATCTTGGCTCTTTAGCCTTTTCAAGAATTGTGGCTTTTTCCCACGTATTTTCATTTTCAGTTTTTGTTACTACTATATCTCCCTTTTTGAAATTTACTGGCTTTCTTCTTGCTTTTTTGTCGTGATAATGTTTTTGGATTGTTTTTTGATTTTTCAACGCTTTAGGTATACCGTTTTCTATTTTTGGCTTCAAATTTTTTGTATTTATGGGGAGTGTGGTTCGTAATATTCTACTTTGTAGAATTTGAGATGGGGCTGCGTTTAAGTTAATAATCGGCGTGTTATTGTATTCTAGAACATATTCTCTAAAATCATCCTTTGCTTCAGATGAAACCATTACTCCTGTGGTAATGAGGAGAACAGGTGAGAACAGTGATATCTTTTTCTTTATAATAAGATTTACATTCATTTGAAATGAATGGTAAATTGTCGGCGATAATCGATTCAGGGTATCCAAATCGTGAAAATATTTGTTGCATTGCATCAACAACACATTTGGAGTTTTTATTTATTATTGGAATTAATTCTATCCAATGTGAGAAATAATCGATCATAACTAAAAAAGATTTTGTACCAAATTCTAGGATGTCGGTGCCCAATTTATTAAATGGTAGGTGGGGAATTGAGTGGGCTATTAATGGTTCTTTATAATTATTAGGGCTAAATTTTTCGCAAATCCTACATTTTTTTATAAAGGATTGTATATCATGTGATAGTTGTGGCCAGAAAAAATATTGTCTTGCTTTGTTCACTGTTTTAGTGATACCTATGTGGCCCTTATGGAGATTTTCCATAATCAATCTTTTAAAATTCTTAGGAATTATTACTTTGTGATCAAGGAATACTATTCCTGCTTCAACATAAATGCTATTTTTTAGGTTAAAATAGGGTCTACGTTCTTGTGGAATTAAATTAGCTTTGGGCCACCCATTATAGTAGAAGTTACTTATTTGAGATAAACATTTATCTTTTGCAGTTTCTTCTCTTAGTTCCGTTTTGCGGTCTTCACTCATGGGTAAATATCGCGAGACTGAGTGTACCATGTCAAACATTTCTGGATCACGGGTAACGTGTTTTAAACTAGAGCGCGAAAGCATATCGGCAAAATGTAAATTTTTGCCTTGTACATAATATACATTGAGAGAGTATTTTAATAATGTAAGTCTTAATCTCTGTAGCCTGGTTGAACCTATTTTACAGATATGCTTTTTCATAATAGATATAATGGGTTTGTGATCTGTTTGTACGTCAACTGTGGTACCATAAATATAATTATTAAATTTTTGAGTACCAAAGTGAATTGATAACATTTCTTTTTCTGTTTGGCTGTAGTTTATTTCACTCTCATTCATGGTACGTGAAGCACAAGCAACCAGTTTTAATATTTTTTTGTCATGTTGCTGAAATAAGCAACAGCCAATAGAATTTTTTGACGCATCACATTGTAATATAATTTTGCATTTAGGGTCAAATGGTACCAGAGCAGGAGGTTTAGTTATTATTTCTTTTAACTCATTAAAAGACTTTTCATGGTGAGGTAGCCATTGAAATTCTACATTTACTTTTAAATGTTGAAAAAGGGGTTGCATATATTTTGTCATATTTGGGATATATTGTCTTACATAATTAAAAGAGCCCAGTATGCGTTGTAATTCTTTTTTATTAGTTGGACTTTTTAAGCATTTCAATGATTCTATTCGATCTGGATCAATTTCCATACCATTAAGTGAGAAAATTTGACCAATAAATTTTACCTTTTTTTGCTTATATTGTAATTTATCTTTATTAAAACGAGCATTAATTTTTTTAGCTACCTCAATAACCTTCTTAAGAGTTTCATCATGTTCTTGTTCATTAGACCCTGTGATAATCATATCATCACAGTATATATAGACATTATCTATTTTTCCAAAATATTTTTCAATCTGTTCTTGAAATAAGTCCTGTGAATTAGATAAACCGTATGGTAATACCAAGTACCTGTAAATTCCAAATGGTGTTGAGAAGCAACATTTCCACGATGAAACCTCTGATAATCTCAATTGGTGAAAACCCTCACTTAGGTCAATGACAGAGAAAAATTGTTTTCCTGCCATTTTATAGCAAATTTCTTGTGGTGTGGGTAGTAAAATCGGCTTTCTAATTATGTGTTTGTTTAAATCTGAAGGATCAAGACACAGTCTCAGTTTGCCATTTGTTTTTTCAACGATAACCATTCTATTTATACTTGCTTCTGAATTAATTTCTTCTACTTTTCGTATAGCTTTTCTTTTAATCAATCTATCTATTTCACATTTTAGAGCGTGTTTGATTGCAATTGGTACCTTAGTTGGCGGGTGAGATGAGGGTCTAAAATTCTGATTAGTTACAATAGAACATTTACCTGGGAAATTGCCTATTCCAGAGAAAATATCTATATTTTGATTTATAAAACTTTCTTTTTCTACATCAATTTTACAATCTTTATTTATATTAATAGTATTTATGCGTTTGATCAGATTTAAATTTAAACAAGCCCTACCACCTAAAAGAATATGTTCTGCTTCGTTAATAATCATAAAATCTTCGTATACATTATTATTCTTATATTTGCAATAAAGATTACCGACACCTATTGGTTTTACTTTCGACCCTTCAAATCCCTTCAAAATACTATCTGTAACTCGAATTTTAAATTGTCTGTTAATTTTCTTAAATACATTTTGGGGTATAACACTGACATCAGCCCCTGTGTCAATTTTTACATTAAATTTTTTATTTTCAATATTTATGGTTTCTTCCCAGACACCTTTACATTTGCTTACATTATTTTTGACATTACCTATGAACAATTGATCGGATTCATCACTATCTATATCATGCTCGATATTATTTACATTTTTAACCCTGCACGAGTTAGCAAAGTGATTAAACATACTACATTTATTACATTTTTGTCCATATGCGGGACATTCCCTAGGTCCATGAGTACTTTGACATCTTGAGCATTTAAATTTTTCCTTTCTGTCCCTATCAAGATAATTTGACTTACTTTTATACTTGTTCATTGTCTTCTTGTTTCTTACCATAAAAGCGTTTCGTTCCTGTTCCTGGGACGTCCCTGGCTTATCGAATTGCTTATTTTGGTTACGACTTTGTTCTGAGGTTATGCAGACCTTGATTGCCTTTTCCAGTGTCAATTTTTCCACTTTCAATAGTACTTCCCTGGTCGACGGGTCTTTTATTCCCATTACGATTTTGTCCCTTAATGCCTTGTTTTCAGGTGTCTCTTCATTTGTGTTTTGGTTGTAGTTACATGGTTTTATTAACATTTTACAGTCTGTTAAGAAACTCTTAAAACTTTCACCTTCTTGCTGTACACGTTTTAAAAAAGTGTATCGTTCATAGCATTCGTTAGATCTTGGGTTAACGTAATCTCCTATTGTTTTTATTATATATTCATAATTTCCTGTTTGGGTTTGTGGGATATCGAATGTTCTTAATATTTTCGCAGATTCGGTGCCCATCATATTTCGTAATATTGAAATTTTTATTTTATCGTCAGATTCATTCTGTCCTGTCGCTACTAGGTAGTCTTCAAACGTTGTCTTCCAAAATTCCCATTCGTTTCCAGCGTTTTCGTTCTCCATGTCAAAATCGGGAGGTAGTTTCACACCGCTGTTTGCCATTTTGTATCTCTTGTTTTTGGCGTTTTTTATTAACAGTATTAACTTACTATTTTCAATTTATGACTGCGCCATGTTTTATTTAATATTATTTAAATTAAGCAATACGTAATATATAAAGATGGACATACACTTTAAAGAATACTTTATTATATCTTTTAATAAAATGCCTTGATGGCTGTCAATTGTCTGTCAACAACGTCTATTCCAAATACACGTTGGTGGCCTTTTTCTATATGAGCTATTATAGAACAGCAACACATTTAAAATGTGGTCCAAATTTTGTACGCAACTAATGGTACATAAAATAACCGAAGTGGCGCAGATGATCGTATGTTGAAATAGTTTGAAGTTAGTTGCAATTTGAAGTTAGTTACAGTTGTTATTGTATATTGACGTAATTTTAAATTTTTGAATATTTTAAATATAATTTTGAATGAATAAACGAAATCTTCAAATAAATTTTGAGTCTATGACAAAAACGTGTATTATTGTCAACTGTGTAAGTGGTTCTCCAAAAGATAGACAAATTCGAAAATCTCTAAATATAAAACAAGCAAGTCTATTTAGTATACCGAAGGTAAGTTATGTATATCTTACAAAAAAATTACAATCAATATTACAATAAAAACAAAAAAATATAGATCCTTATCAATAATGTATTTAATTCAAAGAGGTTATCCATATTACTACCTCAATAATGTATTTTAATAACACTTATTCCTTATTTGTTTCCAGTAATAATTAATAACACTATTTCGCAAAACCAAAACCTTTAAACTTACTTTGCAGGACGCAACGCTTCTAGCACAATGGTCTTCGGTCCTAAGAATAAATTTGGGCCAAAACGATTTTATTTGTGATTTTCATTTTAAAGATGTTGATATTGTTAAATCAGTGAGACATGATTTTCCAAATGGAAATTTTCAAAGAATTCTACGAGATCGATGGACATTATTACCAAATGCAATACCGATCAATTACGATCCTAGAAAATATGAAAATGAAAATAAGGTAAAGTTGAAAAAATAAAACAATTAATTCTTTTTATTACATTATTGCATCGTAACGGGTCATTTTGGTTCAGGCTTCGAATATCCTCTGCGTGCCACTTTCCGTTTATATCAGGCCACTTGCTTTTGGTAGTTAATATGATTAATTTTTACCCAACTATTTTTTTGTTTACCATATTTTGTTTGAACTTTATTACATCAGTTGATGGTATTAATTATTTTTATGATTATTTAGAACTCAACAGTTGGGGTACAAAAACCGTTCAAACAGTTGGATAATCGACATTGTATTAAACGCTAACAATAATTAGAAAATGCTTCGGGATTACTTACAAAGAGAGGGAAAATTGAAAATGTTGCTAGTAAACATCTTGATTCGTTTCTGCAAGAAGAACCAATTGCTGATCTATCAAAACATCAACAAACATGCTTTCTTCTAAATAATGAAGAGACAAATATGGATGCAACATCTTCGAATACAATAATGGATTCTGATAAGGTTCGATTATATAGGTCATGAACTGTTGTTTGCACAATATTCATTTATACAATAAAATATGTGGTTTTCAGACTCCTTTTGGTATAGTTAAAATATGTCATTGGGAAGCAGTACTGGATTGTGAAAATTTTCAGGGCGCAAATCTAAAAATTGCTTACAAATTGACTCCAACACATTTAAACCCTGTTGGATATCAAAAAATGAGACTATCGTTAGCATATGAGGTATAACATTTAATTTACATTTTAAGTCATTTTCAAAATTGTATTTTACATCTTATATATTTTGCATTTATTTCATTTGCAGTTGTTCTCTGATCGCGTGGCAATAGCTATGAAAATGTTACATGATGGAAATGAAGCATTAAGAGATTATGAACCAACTTATAAATTTATCATGCTAGTTCATAATTTAATAAAAACAATGACATCAAGAGATAAAACTAACTCTCCTCATTACGACAAATCTTACAAAAACAGAAAGGTATGAACACTATTTAAGGAAGTAGTCCAAAATATTATTATCATAAAAATATTATAATATACAATACCTAATATTTTTGATTGAATATATATTTTATTGAAAATTAACCATTTTTAGCATAATGTATGTCTCCATGAGATGAACATTCCATTGTTTCTGAATGAAAGAGTGGCTCAAAGTTTCCTCAAGTAGCGAAGATATTGAACCCGAGTCACCTCCTTATATTGATTCGGAAAACTCCGAAGAATTTTGGCAAGAGATTGAAAGTCTTTCTACAGATGGAACTGAATAGGTTGACCAAAATGTAACTCCGAATTCTCGGGTTTTAGTTAAATATGCTACAAAGAAAATAATCGAGCATTTTTTTGGAATGGTTACTAAGGCATAAGATAATGGTTGGGCAGTTAGGTTTGCAAAAATGTCTAACAATATATTTTCATGGCCAAAACTTGAGGGCGTGGACAATATACAGCAAAATGATATTGTCTTGATTTTACCAGAGCCAAGTTTCAATAGACGCGGTTCTTTTACATTTGTAGTGTCATTTGATGGTTATAATTTAGCTTAATTGTGGACCTAATGGTGAATGAAAATATATTTTTACATTTAGTTCTAATATTAAATATTGAAACATATGTTTGTGTTCATTTTTTGAACCTATTTTTTGCTTAGAGACTTACTGTCAGTAGATAGAACGTCCTTTAACTTTAAAGATTCAATAACTAAAGGCGATGACGTTTAGAATAAAATTTAACAAGTTGATTTCTTATACAATTGTCACAATCTAAACGTCATTGTCGTTAGTTACAGAATCGTTAAAGTTAAAGGACGTTCTATCTACTGACAATTAGGGTTCTTTTTTACATTTTTTGCATAGACTGAAATAAGTTTGTAACTTTTTGTTAATTAAGATATTTGAATTTTCAAAAAATAAAAATATTTCAAAAATTATTATTTCTATACATTTGCCCCAATCTGTTTCAAGTGAGTTGACCATATGTTGTTAAAAATCGTTATCACCCCCAAACTCTGGGGTAATTGTGATATACTGACACCATTTAAAAAAAAAATACCTAATATTTTTGAGGAAATATTTGAGAAGGTGTCCATCCTACAATCAGTTAAGAACTGTATTGCAATAATCGACAATTTTTTTTAAAATTTTAGTTTTTTTAAAAGTGTCACTTTTAACATTTTGTTTATGAACTCTTAAAAAACTATTTCACAATTACCCCACTTCACCTTATCGAAGGTTAGCGTATATCAACGTATGCTAACAATATTACTCTTAAGTTCACATTGGTCCTTTAAAGAGCCCGGTAGTGGATTCAAACAGAGTCTTCCGATGGTATTAGCGATCAATTATAACGTAAAAAATTAGACAATCAATAATGACAGACGTCTATTTAATCTTCGTCATGGTTGAAGTATATCAGGTTAGACATTGCGCAGAATATGTGACGTCACCTGGTGCCCATCAAAAATTTTTAATGTGTCATTATATGAGATTATTGTCTTTTTTGACATATTTTTATTTAATTTCACCTATAAACTGATTAAAAATATATTGCGCTGTGTTTGGTGTAAAAGGAATACTCGCTCTAAAGACAGTACAAAGTTTTTTCGATTTCCGAAGTGCCCTTTATTACAAAAACAGTAGGTTATTATATAAATAAACATGTTTAACATTTTTAGACTTTATTTTAAATAATACAAAAAAAGTTCTGTCAGATGTATTGTGTAATGGTTTTAAGTAGTTACGTATTCATTTATTAGTTAGCATTTTTGTCAATAATAACAATAAAGCACTGCACAACTTATGAAAAATTTTATAACATTTATTTTACATACTAACTTGTATGATTGTAAATCTAAGTTATACTCGTATTTTAATTTACCATATTCGTTCTTTGAGTGTAAATTAAGCACTGGGTATATAAAAGCCTAAGTAACATAAACCTGCAATAACAATATGCATCAAAATGTTCCACTAATAAGCTATTTCAAATCACTTTTTCATAAAAATATTTTTTTGATTAAACATTTATAAAATCACTCTAAAGTTAATCTAAATTATTTTATGTGTTACATATTCGACAATTAGTTTAACGATAAAATTAGCCATAACATAATTAAGCATTTTCTGGTTTTTACATCTAGCAATTAAATACTTTTTATAATATAAAGTACATCGGAATCGTAAAAAAACTTTATACCATTATTAAAGTAGTTATCACTTTTTAGTGTACAATACTTTACAATACATTTTTATTGAATATATAGCCGTAAAAAATAAAAACCACCCGAAAGACACAAAAATCCTATGCAATCCAATGTTCAATTATTTCGTTTGGACTCCAGCTGACGTCATGCGCAAACTTGGACGAATTTGGGACGTCTGAGTGTCTAACCTGTGAAATTTTTAAATCATGAATCTTCGCTTGAATACAAATGTAATGAGAATATTTCAAATAGACGTACGTCATCTCTGATTATCTAATTTTTCACCAGTTTTGATAGGTCGCTAATAACATCTAGAGATTCACGAGTTTGATTTCATTTTAAGAATTTAATTTGAGTTTGATTTGAAATCAAATCAAGTAGTGCTGTGAATCAAATCAAATCAAACTACAAAATTTCAAAGTTTGAAATATCAAACAGTTTGATCAAACTAGTTTGAAAGTTTGAATAATTAAGTCATTAGTTGGTTTATATGTATACAAATATTTTATTAGTATAAAACGAAACCTTTACATAACAAACAGCCAACAAAAATAAGTATTTATACTTCATGTGAAAATGAGAGAGAGTTGTAAATCATTTTCTGTTAGTATAGGATATTATAAATGTTGATTTACAATTCTATCACATTTTATTTTTTTTAATCATATTTTAATGTTAAAATAAAGTCTCTTAAAAATCTATTTGCCATCCAGGAATTTAAAGACATTAAACAGCTAACAGATTCATCATTTAATCTATTCCTTCGTTTAGTAATTATTGTTAGAGAAGCACTTGAAAAAATCCTTTCAATTGATGCCGACGTAGCACGTAGCACCATTTTAATACATTTTCTGAACTATCAGCCCTACCTTCAGATAAATATTTTCTAATTTCATTTTTCCAGGAATTGTCGTTGACTGGGACTGAGTTTTTATTGCAAGATGTTGAAAAGAAAACTCGTACATCTATATCAAAATTTTCGGAATCTTTAAATTGGTTTTGGAGGGTTGATTTTGTTTCTAATTCATTTTGATTGTCCTTGACTTCTTCGCTAAAATTATCGTAATATTGGGTTTTGTAAATATTTTCAAACTCTAACATAGCTTCTTCTTGCAACTCTTTGCACATGAGCTTGAAGAAAAAGTTTCTAATATATGACGTGGATCTCAATATTAACACAACACAAAACATGCGATTATAATGTTTGATAATAAGAGCAAAGAGCAAAAATGAATTTTTCATCAATTTCATTCATATGTTCCTTACCATCTAAATCTAAGGTCCATTGTTCCAGTTTGTCCAACAACATATTTATTCCTATAACGACCATTGGGAGAGTATAGTAATGATCGCCTTCTAATAGTGCAGATAATGGTTTGAATGGTTTTGAATAACTTCCAAGTTTTTTGAATTATTTCCCACTCTGTATTGGACATTCGTAAGGACAAAAGACTACCAGTATTGTCACAAAGAACAATAAGAGTACTCATTAGATTATTTGCCCAGGATAGCATTTTATATGTGGAATTCCATCGTGTTTTTACTTCTAACTTGGGCATTAGCACTTTGAGGTTTAAAGTTTCACAAAATTTTTGAAAGTACAACCTAAGTTTCTCAGAATTTTTAATTTTAATACAAAGTGTTTTTATCTTTTCAACTAACGAGTTGGAATCATCGCAAGATTCGAGTTTACTTTCAGTATCACCGATTTCTCCTAAAGAATTACTATTGTCAGAATTCTATACCTGCATTAAGTCTCGAGCTGCTAAATCTACAATATAAGCAAAACATACAAAATGTTTATTTTTATTATCAAACTGATCAATGAGTTTCGAAAGCTCATTAAGAAACGTAAAAGGTAATACTTCATATTTCAAACTATTTCAAACAGTTTGAAAAAAATTGATTTCAAATCAATCTCCTGGGTTGTACATCAAATCAAATCAAATTCTTATATATAAAAAAATTGATTTTCAAATCAAATCAAACTAGTTTGATTTGATGCATCTCTAATAACATCGGAGGACCATTTGTTTGAATCCACTTCCAGATCATTTAAAGGATCGATGTACACTTAAGAGTAACGTTAGAATGCGTAGGAAATCTGGTTTACATTTTGGTATATGATATGTCGTGAATCGGTACAAATGTGTCGGAATTCAGTTTTTAACATGTAAATTTTCGTACCTCTGTTTTCTAAAGATTGTCCTTAACTTTCAATAATATTTTAATTATTTTTCAAAGACGTTCTATTTACTAATGGAGTGACGTCACGAGCCGAGTCAACATGACCGCTAACGTTTCTGCGAGAAAACGTAAATTGATAAATTCAAAGTCATTTTTATGACACTATTCGATTTAAAAAAAAATATATAAAAGTTATAGTGGTTCATTATCACTATATGATTCATTTAACGCACTTTTCAAAGAGGGGGTATTATGAGCAAGTTTTTTCACTTACAAAATACTTACAGACTCAAATCTTTCATTACTTTTAACGTCCCAATGTAGAAAGTGATAAGTTTTGTGGCTTTTACAGAAAAATCTGACAAACGGAGAATTCTTCACTGCACTTATTTTACCTGCCGCTATTCTGAATCAATTGGTGATGTATTGTTTTATCGGAAACGAGCTACATTACGAAGTAAGTGATAAATCATGTTTTGGTAACTGAGATCTTGTTTTTATTATAACTTTCCAAAAATTCAATGTTATCTTGTTTGTTAAAAAATTCATATTTCCCGTATTGTTTTCTGGTGAGCATGTTTTTCTATGCAGACTGTAACGAAGTTACGAATTTTGCCAATGTTTTAATTCAATAATCTCCGATCTTACTACTTTTACTTAATAATAATAATAATTCTAATTCCGTCCTTACGTCTTAAAAATATTTATTATAATTAATTCCCTCTTAAAATACTTGTTATAATTTTCGTGTTATTAAAAACATCGCGGCAGACAATGAACCGCAAATGGCCAAAATCAAAATGCACGGTGAATACATAAAATATAATAAACATCGCGACCTTCCTTCGAATTCGTCAAACGCAATCCGTTGTACAAAGTTCACACGTCCGGAAGGTGGAACAGCCACGATTAGTCTTCGCGTATCGATACAAACTCAACTATTCTCATGGACTAGAGTCTAGATATAAAAATTATACTTTGATTTCCACTCAGTTGTCACTGCATTTTAATGTCAAAACTGCCAAATGTAAATAGTGGTTATAAATTATAGTATTAAAATCGTATTAAAAAAATGTTTTTTATTAAAAGGAGTCTTGACTATCTATACTAGCCTGTGTATTAAAAAAAAATATAAAAAAATATTTCCTCGGGAATCGAACCCCGATCTTTCATATGTAAAGCATGCAGTTTACCCACGGGACAACACGCCACACAACGATAAATAATCAAACTTTCAAGTTCACGTTAACCGCACTGATGAAAGAAATCAAAGTAGAATTTCTGTCTCTAAACTCTAGTATCTCATGGTATTAGCTGTGTGCAACTTGCCATGTGGCGACACCGGTAGGCTGAAATATAAAACTTTGTCCCGTACAATCAAAAAACCAATGCAGGCATTTTGATATTTAAAAGACGAATATAATATTAAGAACTGGTTTTGAGCAAATAATGCATGATATAAAATTCAAACAACGTCGCAGAAGAAGTTATTAAAGTTTCATTAAACGTAAATATATTGCACTTGGGAATACATATTTTGTTTATTAAAACGAACTGTAAGCTTTCTTTTGCCCTGATTCCGATTGAAAATTTTGTTCCGAAAATTAAACTCCTATGACAATGAAAAGTTCACTGCACTTAGCTGACCATATAAACCGGGTTATAACGAAGCCAAAATTTTAAAAATTAAAATTATTATTAATATATCGGTACTTAATTTATATTAAATTAAAGACTATATTTTTGTGTTGGTTTGATTAGTCATGCGATTAAAGACACTGATTTAAAATCAAAGGGTCGTCGGTTCTAAGCCCCCAAATTCTTGTTAATTTTTTTTAAACAAGTAACTTTTTTATTTTTTTTTATTATAATTTAGAACCTGAAAAAAAATCTGTTTTTCATTTTGAATGAAATATTAATGAAAAGGAATCGTAGGTAAAAACTTTGTTTGTCGTGACTCTAATTAAAAACTTTGTCCGCGAAATTAAACTGCTTCGAGTAATTCTGAATAAAAATTATCCAAAATTATAATAAGAAAAAAAAAGATAATTTTTGAAAAAAATATTAACAATTAACAACGAACCGATGACCCGAACCGAATAACCATCGACCCAAAGCAAAAATTTTGTCATTAGTTTAATATAACTTACGTACTTATATATTAATAATAATTTTAATTTTTAGCGGTTAAACTAAGAAAAATTTTAAAATTTTAGCTTCGTTACAAACCGGTTTATGTGGTCAGCTAATTGTAGTAAAATTTTCATTGTCGAAGGAATTTAATTTGGCGGACAAAGTTTTCAATCCAAGTAACGACAAAGTTCACATACCTACGGTTTGCTTTTTCTGTGTTCACACTACACAACATATTTCTGCTAGACTTCAGTGAGCTTTCCGTATTGTTGTTGAAATTTTGGTCCGTCGAAAAATGTTCGGGACAAAAGGCCAGGTGCTGATAACGGCATGCGCTAGCATCGGCTTTCAAGATGCTCCGCCTTCTCGTACACAGCGAATTCCTTATTAAAAACAATATTAATTTTAAAGTGTACCTAAGCTATTGAAGTTCATTGTTTATAACAAATAACTGTTTTATTTAAATATTAATTTTTTTACATACCTTCTTTCTTGAATAGAAAAGCATAATTCTAATCATTAGCATTCTATTCTTCAACTTTCATTGCAGCTGCTACCATATCAAGGTACATTCAGGTACAAATTGATCATGTTTTTTAAAAATAAGGATGATTTTACCCGATTTTAGAATATGAGGGAATGAGCCTGTGACAAAAGATTAATTTATCAAATATGTGAGTGGTTTAATCACATAGGGAATACTTTTTTTAACTAAAAACATTGGTACATCGTCGGGGCCGGATGACTTTTTATTTTTTAATTTATTTTTTAAGAGCCTTTCTAATTCTGTCTCTGTAAAAAGATTCATAAAAAAAGATTCAAAACGAATAATTCTACTATCTACTGTATCTTTGTTAATTAATTTTGGTCGGTTCTTAACTCGTTTATCATTATAAACACCTACTAATACCTATTTCAAATCACAAAAAAAAAATTGTTTTTAAAATTCTCTTTACAGGGTGGATTTATTTATCGATTTTGCTAATTTTTTCCTGGGGCCATAACTGTCGAATCACCCGGTACATTTCTTTGATATTGGGTACAAATGTTACTTATTCAGAAACCAAATGAGCCGGTTACTAATCACAAGAAAAATCCAGGTCCCGATTAACAAAAAAATAGAAAGCAATTGTGACCTTGAAACAACACCCTGTATATTGAAATTTTCAAAAACTATTTGCATATTTGAAAAGAGCGCAAAAAACTAAATTAAAAAGTGCGCTTTAAATTTTTGCGCAGACAATTTAACTACTTAAATTTTGAACTTAAAGTGAGGTTTTTAAGAACACTAAAAAGTGGTAATATATTATTAACTTTTAATAATATATTATTAAAACTGTTGAATCCATACTCATTTTAAAATTACTAAATAATTATTCACTACGTTGATTTCCATTTTATACCTGTAGATAAATCCAGTTTGAATTTTCCAGGTCTTTACTTGTCATTTTTGAACAGTTTTTTAAACGCCCTGTATGCATGTATTAAAAATTAAGAAGAATTAAATCGAAATTTAACAAAACCAAGATAATGAATTAAAATATTTCGGAATGATTTTTGGATTAAATTTGGATTTTTTCTCTGTATTTCCCGCATGCTTCTTCTATAGACCAAAATGGAGGACATTTTGAGCAATTGTTATAGTTTGTATCTTTTTAATTTAGTATAATTGTTTTGTTAAATTGTTGTATTTTAAAACAATGAAATTATTTTAGCTGGAATGAAATCGGCTTAATTTTTCTCAATTCTTTTACTAAAACATTAAAAAAACAACACAATACCAATTTGTAATACATGCATACAGGGCGTTTAAAAAACTGTTCAAAAATGACAAGTAGGGACCTGGAAAATATAAACTGGATTGATCTACAGCTATAACGTAGTTAATAATTATTTAGTAATTTTAAAATGAGTATGGATTAAATAGCTTTAATAATTTATTATTAAAAGTTCATAATAACCACTTTTTAGACTGTAAGTTCTTAAAAACTTCACTTTAAGTTCAAAATTTGAGTAGTTAAATTGTCTGCGCAAAAAATTAAAGCGCACTTTTTAATTTAGTTTTTTACGCTCTTTTCAAAAATGGAAATATATTTTGAAAATTTTAATATACAGGGTGTTATTTCAAAGTCACAATTGCTTTCTATTTTTTTGTTAATCCGGACCTGGATTTTTCTTGTGATTAGTAACTGGCTCATTTGGTTTCTGAATAAGTAACATGTGTACCAAATATCAAAGAAATGTACGGGGTGATTCGACAGTTATGGCCCCAGGAAGAAATTAGCAAAATCGATAAAACACCCTGTATCTCGGTTACAAAGGTCGCCAGAACCAATAAATGTGGTAAATCTAGAACCGCCTCGGTGACCTCTATCCGCGTTTTAAGTATTTCCGTTTCCCAATGAAACACCCTGTATAATTGTTTCTTATTCTTATGTGAAAAATATATTAATATACCTAGCAAGATTCAATGTTTCATTTTGATGTACTTTTCCTTTTTAATTCTGCCAGAATTGGTTTCGGTATTTTTTCGCACTCTAAAGTTGATTTTCGATGCTTTTACTTTTTCGATACTCTTTTTGACGCTGATTATATGATTTCACTATTTTTTCTCTGTAATGCATGTAAATAGTAAATAGTACACATTTGAATTACATTTATATTAAATATATATGTAAACAGTAAATACTTGTATTAAATTATATGATTTATTAACTTATTTTTCCATATTAAAATTGGAATGACACAATAGTGACATCATATGAATGACGTATGAATTAAAACAAAAACAAGCTCTCCGTGATTTTTCGTAAGGCTACATTTTATGCCAGGTTTTTGCTACTGCAAGCTGAATTAATCCTTTCAGTGGAACATTGGGAAAACATGTCACAAAAAAATATAATTGAAAGTACAAATATATTTTGTAACCAAAAGATAAAATTTAGCACAAAAAAAAAATCGGTCAAGTGCGTGTCGCACTTCGCACATTTAGGGTTCCGTACAAAATGTAGAATATAAGCCAAAAATACTTGGTAAAATGATTTAAAGAACTGAGAAGAAAAATAACCAGGCGCATGTACGTTCGACGAAGAAAACAAAATTATGAGACGAAAAATGCATTTATTAACAATATTAATAATAGCACAAATAAAAATGATAAAATATCGAATATCACAATCCGCATATATATTTAGATATATTAACCAATTTTGAAATGCTACCAACAAATTTGTTAATATCAGCGTAACCGACAAAGATAGAAAAAAAATTATAAGATGAAAAATGCATTTTTTAATGAAACTAATACGATTGCATAAATAAAAATAATAAAATATCGAGTTTCACAATTTACATATATTCGAAGGTGCGGAACCCTAAAAATGAGAGAATGGTAATGAAAAAATCATATTACTACGGCCAATACTTCACCTTTGGTGAAATATGGCAAACTGTAGTATTGAAATTGTACAAAAATCTCAAAATTTTTTTTTGCTCCAAATGACTTAAAATGTCATGAAACGTGTAAAAAATTGATTTTCTGCGAAAAAAAAAGTCTGTCTGTGTGGATGTCTGTGCGCACGATAACTCGAGAATGGTACGGCCGATCCGTTTCGGCTATCGGTTTTTATTCAAAAAAGAAAGGCTTTATCAGAAGAAGAGCAATTTCGGGTCCGAGGATCCCGGTCCCGCCTACTAAGTGAAAATTCTATTCGAGATATCTCAATAAAGAAAGGAAATTTGTCGATACTGATTTCTATTAAGGTGTTATGTAAGTCAAGACGCGTTTATCCATATCGCATCCGACTCGTTGAAAAAAATTGAAAAAAAAAATTGGAAAAATTCCGATTTTTTCGAATCGGACTTTCTAACGGGCCGTAGTCTTGAAAAATCGCGCAGAGATTATTCTTTTTAGTAGTTTATTCATATATTGATATTTGTTGGTAAAATATACGTAACAATAAACATTATCACCAAATTTCAAGTTTAGAGGTCAATGGAAAGTTAAAAAATTCTTCGGAACAAAATTTTGTAAAAAGGCTGACTTTGGCGGCTTCTCATGCCTTTGTTTTGCAATATTTTTTAAAACAATATGCCCTTTATCTACTAAATGAGCTCTATTCAACGATACCTCACTCGATGGGGTAGGTCAAATTTTTTTTCAGCCCCCCCTTTAGTTGTATTGAAAACTTTCAAAAATAAAAATATTTTTTGCAGTTTATATGGCTTTGGGTCAACAAGACGCAAAAACCGTGAAAATTTGAAGTCTCTAGCTCCAACGGTTTAGCTGCTAGACCGGTGTGACAGACGGACGGACGGACGGACGGTCACGCTAGTGAGAGCAATAGAGTTCCGTTTTGACCCTTTGGGATACGGAACCCTAAAAATTACCCCCTCCCTTACTTTATTATGACATGTCCTTGTGTAGGGACAAATACACTTTACGACTTAACCAGACAATGTCTTTTTTCATGGTTAGACCAAATTTCTTGTAGAAATTTTTAAGTTCGTTTGGTTTCTCGCAAATATTTTTGGAATTTTCGTCACCTTCACGTTGTCTTTGATCACCATCGGCATCTAATTCTACAAAATCTGTATCATCTTCGTTATCACCTTCCTGACCCAATTCATCCCATGCATCGTCATCGTCAGACATTATATCCATATCCGACATATCGTCATCTTCTAACAACTGAAGCAATTATTCCTCGGTTAAGCCCTTCCTACGCTTATTATTTCACATTTTCTGAAAAGATAGTTCCTACTAGAAATACAAATATTAAGAAACTATGAAAACCAATAATATACAACTCGTCACCCTCTACATGTCTGTACCTATGCGCTTCTCATATAGTGCATTTTTCACCAGCCAGGGACATAGTTTTAAAACGACCGGTCCCTGTATATGTGACAAACTTTTATTTATAAAATATATACTGGTTCAAAAAGCAGTCTATATGTACTGAAAGCAGCAGTAGACAGGAAATATTATCACTTTTACTGCATGTAAATAACTACCTAGAGCAACACACTGAGATTTGTTTAAATCTCTAATTCGTAAATGACAACACAGACGGCGCCCGCTGCGCTTACTATTTGTTAAAGACGTCCCGTGGTAGGTACAAAGCAACTAAAGATCATACATCCATATTTTTCGTCATTGCATGCTTTTGAAAGTGATGTCCCTCCCAAATGACAAATCCACTGAAAGGGTTTTAAGGAACTAAATTTGGTGTAGTATATAGTTTTTATTTATGCATTAAGAATATCGAGCGATTTTATAAAATTTTAATGTGCTAGTCAAACAATTTTTTTAGATATGCTATTAATAACAATTAGATATTATGTGAAATTTCATAAAGCTAGTTTTTACTTCATTTTTATATAATCATGGACATGAATTATTTTTTTATAAAAAAGATAATGTCTCTTTTAGGCAAGTCTTCTTCCCGATTATATCTATAAATCAAATTGGACACAATTGGAAACACGCGAATTGAAAATGGATGTTATGTTCTTAATACATCATTCTCAGCAAGTACCACGGTTAAGAGCCTTTAATCTTTATCAAGTAGACATGGA
Source organism: Neocrepidodera transversa (assembly GCA_963243735.1). Classification (NCBI taxonomy): domain Eukaryota; kingdom Metazoa; phylum Arthropoda; class Insecta; order Coleoptera; family Chrysomelidae; genus Neocrepidodera; species Neocrepidodera transversa. The sequence goes on along the minus strand of OY725349.1, from coordinate 24,292,443 downwards.
CACATTTATGAAGGTAATCAGTTTGGTTTATTTGGAAATAAAAGAAATTACATACATATATCATTAATCATTTTCTTGTTTTAGATACTGAAATTCTCGTTTTCCTTTTACACATTTCTGTCTGCGGTATCTCGATAAAAATTTGAAAAAAAGCAAAAACTAGCTATGTTAAAAACGGCTATAACTACTGGATTTTTACTACACATTAGAAGCTTGAATTCTCACAGAAAAATTATCCTCAAGGGCTTGTTTAAAAAATCCCGCAATATCCATTTTTTAAAAATTTCATATATTGTTAATCTACTACTAATGGACCTTTTGATTTCCAAAAATAAGTTCTGAAACTCATATAAGTCGATTGTATTTCATATAAAATGTCCATTTCATTTAGAGTCTGATCAAATATTTTACATTTCGAAAAAAAAATTAGCGTTTGAAAGTGTACCTATGATATCACGTTCATCAGAAACAACCCCTTTCATAATTCACGTTCAGAAACACGCATTACTGTTCTTCCAAAAAAATGTAGTTCAATGCTTGATATACACTTTTGATGTATAATTGAACTGTGTTTACATTTTAGCTCCTGTTTTCTGTACTTAAAACATTCAATGTTTGTGAACAGGCCTTCGTTTTGATGACGAACAATCATTGGCAATAACGCAAAACCTAAGGACAGTGACAGTTATATCCTAATAGTTATGATGTTTGAGGTTAATGTTTGTTTTCAATAATTAATATTCAACGTCTTAACTATTTTGCATTGAAGAGTTATCATGCACGATTTGGTGTGATTTTATATTTGTTTAAAATATGGAATAGTTATTAGCTGTAACAGAATTTCGGAAACTTGGGTTTTTCTTGTATTTTATGTTGAATTTCATTATATCGTGAATTTTCGAACCGCAATGAACAAGAATTTCGAAACAAAATATTTTCACAAATATCTTGTTCGCTTGCAGCAGATCTAATTTCCATTCACGTACTAGATATTTGCTAGAAAAAGAGCTGAAGAGAGAAACATAACTGATAATGTTCTGCTCCGTTCATAGTGCCCAACTTAGACAACGGATCCATATCTAATTTTAATGAACGTGACGTCACGGATCCACTTTTTCCCCATTATGAAAAAATTAGCTATCAGAAAATTCAAAAAAAAACTTCTCGAGTGATATCATAGATTTAATAATAAATTTATTGATTAGCAAATAACAAATAAATATACATTCTTATTTACATGGTTGAAAACATTTTTTTAATAATAATATTTACTATTATATACAAGGCCACTCAGCTTTTCAACAAGACAGATTGTCAATTCCCTACTGAAGACCAAATGCCAACCTAAGAGCTGATGACTAAAACCCAATAGTTGCTCTACTCGTTATTTAAATTGAATACAGTACACAACACACAATTGACATCAATTTATAAGAATAATTGTTAAATAAGGATTTAAGGAATAAAGAGGATGAACTAATGTTAAAATTATTAAATGTTACCCATTAAAAGTGTTAATCATACCTTGATCGGTCAACAACAAAAACTTTTTAAAGATGCTCTTGAAAAGATTATAGGAGTTAATGTGGTATATATACCTTGTATACTTCAGGTAAGAAATTAAAAATTAGAAATGCAAGATTACTGTACGATCGTTGGCAAATAGTTTTACATGTCCGTAGAATCTGTATCTTTGTTTTGTTTCTTATTTTGTGATTGTGTTTAAGTTCTGTTAAAATTGTTTTATTTTTATACACAAAGGATATAAGATGATATACATAGAGGGTGTTTCATTGGGAAATGGGCCTACGTTATCTGAAGATAGGGGGTACCTAGGTGATTCTAAATAACTGCCACATAATGGGTCGAGCGGTCTTTATAACCGAGATACAGAATGTTTTATCTATTTTGTCTATTTCTTTAATAGCCTATAATTTACGATACACTTTGAATATATTTTTTATATTTGGGTTACTCATTCTTCATAAGTTGCCAAATCCAGTAAGATATTCATAAGAAACAAAATCCAGGTCCGACTTTACAAAAAATGTACAAATTTGGTCATCCCCAAAACTTCACCCTGTATCCCTAAATTTAAAACGTTTGTTTCCATATTCAAAAAGAGCCCAAAATACTGAATTTAAAGATGTGCCTTTGGAGTTTGCGCAAAATGATTTACTACTTCATTTTTATATTCAAATCGTTTATTTATTAGAATTTTTGGGAATTTAAAATGAAATCCATTGGATTGTTTACATTTTGTTTTATTTTAATGTAAATTATCTTATCTTAAATAGAAAATATTGTGAAATCAGTATTAATTCATGATATTTTAGCTTCTGACTTGTTTTCTTGAGTAGGTTGTATTAAATTTCATTTTACCGTTATGTTAATAGGTTACAGACTTTTTTATACAGGATGTTTGAAATATTATTACATGCTTGTAACGTGTAATAATTACAATTTGTAGTAAGCTAAAATATCATGAATTAATACTGATTTCAGAAAATTTTCTATTTAAGATAAGATAATTTACATTAGAATGAAACAAAATGTAAACAATCCGATGAATTTCATTTTGAATTACCAAAAATTCTAATAAATAGGCAATTTGAAGTAGTACGCCATTCTGCGCAAACACCAAAGGCACATCTTTAGATTCAGTTTGTTGCGCTCTTTTTGAATATGGAAACAAACATTTTAAATTCAGGAATACAGGGTGTTGTTTTGGGGATGACAAAGTTTGTACATTTTTTGTGAAGTTGGACCTGGATTTTGTTTTTTATGAATATCTCAATGGATTTGGCCACTTATGAAGAATGTGTGGCCCGAAAATTAAAAAAATATACAGAGTGAATCGTAAGTTATAGGCTATTAAAGAAATAAACAAAATGGATAAAACACCCTGTATCTCGGTTATAAAGACGGCTAGACCCATCATATGTTAGTTATTAAGAATCACATAGGTGCCCTCTAACTGTAGTAAACGTATGCCCGTTTCCCAATGAAACACCCTGTATAGTTGTCTAATAAGAGCTCATATACTTTCAAATTGCAGTATTCGCTCACAGTTCGTAAAAAGGTCCATTGTAGTGATTTATAGGAAATTAAATTTCAACCAAAGTAATACTCCTCTCTAAGTTTCATTCACTTATAGCTTTCAACCTAATCGCACAGTAATAATATTAAAATCAATTGATTTTTGCTAAAAAAAATTGTAATTCTAATTGCAATATCAGAGTAAAACTATCTCCACGACTATTTAATAATAAGTTGATTCTTACCACATTTTTGGATAAAGAATAATATACACTCTTCAATTAGTTAATAAATAAAATTTACACTAAATTAGCCAATCACATCCTTTCATTTCTAGAATTCACGCTAATATCAACAAATCACATGGCTTTGAAATTATATAACCAATCGCATCTTAGCAACATCCTAATAAGTTGCCATTTTATTTAAAATGTCAAATACACTAACGTCAAAGTTTACTTTTTCAAGTGTTAATTAAAGATTTGTGTTAAAAACTATGATTTTGGTATATAATTTCTTGCATAGTCGTAGAGAAAGTATAGTCTTCTGCTTGCGAAGAATGGCTATTATTCGCTTAGATGATTGCAACACTCGTGTCGGAAACTTCATTTGCTTGAATCATTGTATAAAGAGTATTCTTTATACAATGCTTGAATAATAGCCAACCTCAGTAGCACACCTTAGTCGTAAAATATTATATTTATATATTGGCCCAAAATCCCAAACGTCAGATTTTTCTTATTAGCCTTATATATGTTTTTAATAAATATCCATTATTAAAAATGAATTTTGACCCAATATATATAATGAATATTTTTCCAATATTTAATTTTAATATAAGGATCAATGTTTTTATTTAACATTGGTGAAATAAACTCAAGAGATATTTCATTATTTTAAATATAGGACCAATATTTTCGTATTGTAATGGTCCAATGTAGTTTTTTCATATATAATTGAAATTTGAAATAAATCTGGTTCCAATATATATGTTGAATATGTATCCAATATATTTAATTCAGAACTGTCAAATACTTCTACAAAGAAGCATAGGAAACAATTTTCGGTAGTACAGCCTACAATTTTCTTTTCTCCAACACTATTTTACGAGATCGTCGTAAGCTTTTTCATATATTTTTTACGATTTTACTGTAAAATATCTTACATGAGACAAAGACACAATCTCTGTCATCATTTTCATAATATATCCATATAAGACAAGGTTTTGCAAATAGTTGTTATTATCAGAATTAGGTCAGTTCGAGCCCCATCCGGAATCCCGTTTTTTTTTTCTAATTTTTTTACGAGCGCGTATTTTATAATAAATACATAATTTAATATCAAACATGATTACCTTATCAGAAGTATGAAACTTACAAATAATAGAATTGATTGTTACGTTAAATACTTACAAAATTAACAGGTTGCTTCTAATTTTAACGTCTCTTTTCTGCTTCAAACGCTAATCTGGACGGGACCTACAGCTTATTGTGGACTCCGAACCACGGTCCTCAATTACCCTAAACCCAGGACTATGCCACTGTCATTCAGGTGACCTACCGACTAGCAAGTGTGTAATTGTGCCACCAACCCCTATCAGTTCCACGAGATATCCGATCTCATCCGGCCTGGTTACCGGCGTGAATGAAGCTGCGCATGACAAAAATACCTTTTTGCACTTGACCAAAGTCTTATCTGACTTTAATTCCACTTGAGATTCATGGGATTCGAACCCACGACCCGAACAATGACCAAGTATAAAGGCCAGTGCCCTAACCAACTTGGCCACCGTGTCCGGTGTAAATAATAATTTGAATTTTAAGGGGGTTGGGTACCGTGGTGTAAAAAATAGCATATATAACACAGGACTCTAGTGTCTTTTAATCACTTAGTTGATTATTTTCACCCTCGGCAATAAAAGATGCAAAGTCCATTGGTATATAATATACTATTTCAGCATTTTTTATTAACTTTTTATTGATTTGATTTATAATTTCTGCATACCTTTTATTTTGTATTCTCTTCCATGGTCTTTATATTGTTATAAAAATGTTCACCCTGTACGGGGGATTTTATAAATTATAATTTTTTTTTTTAAGTTGCAATTTATTCTATCCTCATTTCTATACAATTTTGATCTATCCTAATTTTATTCGTTTCATAGTTAATGATGACATTATATTTTTGCAACTTGTCAGTACCTAGAATTATGTCTAGCTCTATGTTAGGAATAATAATTATTTAAAAATTTATTAACTTAGTTAATAGATTTATATTTATAAATTTATTAACCTCACATATTTTTTGCACCAATTAATGTTAATTTTGATATTTTAACATCTTTTCACACTTCAGGCAACTTCTCTATAATACATTGGATTAAGATAAACATTTCTGACTCTGTATCAACAATTACTTTAGCTTCTATATTAAATACTTTAGTTTCAAGAATTATTAATCCTAAATTTTGATCCGTTATTGATTTCTCACCTAATTTAATAAATTGTCTGGGATGCTCATAAGTACAAATATATAGATTTTTGTTTTTGTCTAAAGTGCGACTTATTAATAGTCGGAGCGGGCTGACTTAAAGATGATGGTAAAATGGAATAAATTTGTAACCGCTAAATTTTTGTGGAATGATGTAGGGAAAGGTAATAGAAAAGACCTCTCGTCTCGTGTCAGTTAAAAGCACTGTCGGATGCTTTTTTATTTTAAACAATTTGGATGTAAAATTGGATTTTTTGATTTTTCGGAAAAACTGTGCATCTTAGAGAAAAATGATGCACAGGCAAAATATGCGCAATCAAAAGACCTATAAAATGATCTCTGAAAGATCAAAATCAGACAATCCGTTCAAAATTTATTGCAAAAAAACATCAAAAAAACGTATTTTATTAGCTTTTTTTCAATTGTTTATAGGATTGTTATTAATAATTGAAATGCAATAGGTATGCCCAAAAGTTACGAGTCTTAACGTATCTAACAGGTTTGCGCAAGATGAGCGCTGTGCAATAAATAGTTTTTGCAAAATCCTATTTATTTATCCCGTTTTACTAATTATGCAACAACTTTAAACCATTATTGTGAGAAAAGTTATAATTGAATAAGATTCTACTGCACGTCATTTTAAAGTTGAAGAACTGAATTAGACTTGCAGTTTAACAAAATGTTGATTTTTTGTCGAAAACCCTTTTGAATTATGTAAATAAACATGTTGTGGAAAAGAGCTGTTTTTTATAAACATTTAGAATAAGTTAGAAACTACTCATGTCAGTGAAATAAAATTTGCGGGATTCGAATACCAATTAAAAAACACTCATTTTGAAACAAAAAAACAGTCTCTAAGCCCTTTTGGAACCATGTTAGCCCTTTATTTTCAAAAAATCATAGCGCCCTTAATAACAAACATTAGGAGCTGAAATTTTAATATGTTTTACACTAATAATTCAAATTTATGGTTCAATATTTTGTGATCATATGACTCATAAATTGTTTATACACCTCCGAAAGTCGAAATTGTGCGCGCTGGAAAAATTTACAATATCTCAGCTTCTGAAAAACGTAGAACCTTCATTTCTTTTTAATCTCAGGTAGGTTGAAAAAATAATAACGACTGACTAGTTTTCGTACTTGTAAATAATATTCGAAACTCATGAAATCGACGTTATGGAAATTAATATTAATTTTGTTTATTTTTTCAGAAAAAAAATTTGTAAATTATTTAAACGATTAAAGAGTGTAAAACTTTGCCAACCAAATTGATAAATTCAATTTTTTATTTGCATAAAAAATAAATAGTTATAAACAAAAACGGTACAAAATTAAAAAATACAACAAAATTAAATTTGTAATTGGGCAAAAAGAAATACTTTTTCTATTGTTCGGGCCACCCCGTACATAAAATTAAATTTTGTTTTAAAACTCATCTTCCAGACGACAGTAAAATGCACTCGTAACCTAACCAAAATTTTTGCCTACGAGGATTATACAACTATGTTAAGATGAATATATCTGATTTATCTAAATAAATAAAGTGTTAATATTAAATTTACCATCTTCTTTTAAAAATGGCATGAATGTAATTCGAACTTTTAAGGTTAAAATTTAATGTAGGTACAAATTTAAATACTTAGTAATACTCTATTTTATTTATTGAAATCAAAAAAAATATATATTTAGTTGTGTGGTTTATTAAGAAAGTATCAAAAAATTATACCTATACACAATATGAAAAAATAGGGATACATTTCACTGGATTTATTAAACATTATTCTCATTCTAAAGAAAATATCAGAACACTATTTAGATATAGATTGGTTTTTAATTCTCTGAAGTGAGCACACTATTTCTGTTAAAATTAAATTAAGTAGTTTACGAGCTAATTAAGGTATTTGTATTGGTTTATACTCGTGTGTTTATTCTCATTTTTACACCCTTTTTTTGTACAGTTTATACCCCTTTTATTTACATTTTATTTTACATTTACTTATCTTTTATTTACCTTTTATTATACATTTTTTCACCTCCTTTTTTTATCTTTTATACATCTCTATATTTACATTTTATTTACCTTTTACTTACCTTGTAGTATACATTTTATTTTACATTTTATTTAGCTTTTATTTTACACTTTCTATATCTTTTATATACTTAATCATTTTATTAAATACTTCTTACATTTAAATATTGAGTTTCATTGGAATCAATCAGGTAAACCTCATTCAATCAAGGATCCAAATTAGGAACTGGCGCTTATGGGAAGCAGCCCGTTGTAAATAGTTTTGCTGAATTTTATGAGTTGGCAACCCTGTTTATGAATTATATACTTTCTTCAGGTAAGGTACGAAACATAAATTTTGTCATTTTTTCGAAAAACAGACTTTGGATATACATAATAATAACATGTTTAATAAATCTGTATATGCAACACAATAACAAAATCATTTTTTTTTACTTAAAACAAATTGTATCTCCAAAAGAGTCTGTTTTTCGAAAAAATGACAAGATAGAAAAAGTATTTCTTTTTGCCCAGTTACCTTTAAAAATTTAATTTTGTTGTATTTTTTAATTTTGTATCGTTTTTGTTTATAACTATTTATTTTTTACTCACGTAAAAGAATTGTATTTATCAATTTGGTTGGCAAAGTTTTATACTCTTTAATCGTTTCAACAATTTACAAAATTTATTTCTGAAAAAAATTAACAAAATTAATTTTAATTTCCAAAACGTCGATTTCATGGGTTTCGAGTATTATTTACGAAAACTAGTCAGTCGTTATTATTTTTTCAAGTTACCTGAGATTAAAAAAAAAATGAAGGTTCTACGTTTTTCAGAAGCTGAGATATTGTAAATTTTTACAGCGCGCACAATTTCGACTTTCGGAGGTTCAATTTATCTCCAGCGAAACGCATCAAAAGCTATCGTCACCACCTGTCTTCCGACTAGCAAATTCGGATTACCTTCACTTTAACGGGCTCCTGTATGAATCATATGATCAAAAATTATGGAACCATAAAGTTGAAATATTAGTGTACAATATATTAAAATTTCAGCTCCTAATGCATATTATTGAGGGCGCTATAATTATTTGAAAATAAAGGTCTAACTTGGGACTGTTTTTTGTTTCAAAATGAGTGTTTTTTAATTGGTATTCGAATCCCGCAAATTGTATTTCACTGACATGAATAGTTTCCAACTTATTCTAAATGTTTATAAAAAAAAACAGCTCTTTTCCACAACATGTTTATTTACATAATTCAAAAGGGATTTCGACAAAAAATCAACATTTTGTTAAACTGCAAGTCTAATTCAGTTCTTCAACTTTAACATGACGTGCAGTAGAACCTTTTTCAATAATAACTTTTCTCACAATAATGGATTAAAGTTGTTGAATAATTAGTAAAACAGGATAAATAAATAGAATTTTGCAAAAACTATTTATTGCACAGCGCTCATCTTGCGCAAACCTGTTAGATACGTTAAGACTCGTAACTTTTGGGCATACCTATTGCATTTCAATTATTAATAACAATCCTATAAACAATTGGAAAAAGCTAAAAAAACGTTTTTTTGATGTTTTTTTGCAATAACTTTTGAACGGATTGTCTGATTTTAATCTTTCAGAGATCATTTTATATGTCTTTTGATTGAGCATATTTTGCCCGTGCATCATTTTTCCCTAAGATGCACAGTTTTTCAGAAAAATCAAAAATCCAATTTTACATCCAAATTGTTTAAAATAAAAAACCATCTGACAGTGCTTTTAACTGATACCAGACGAGAGGTCTTTTCTATTACCTTTCCCTACATCATTCCACAAAAATTTAGCGGTTACAAATTTAATAACTTCAAAAAGTCAGCCCGATTCGACTATAAATATATTGGGATGGAGCTATACTAGATTCTCCAATTTTGTTAGATTTATTTTCAATTTGACATCCAGAAAAGTGAGTATTAGGACCAGATTTATTATCCATTGTCATTTACATTGTATTTCTCTATCTTGGGAACTTGACATTGGTCTTTTATTATGATTATTATTATTTGTTATTATTATTATTTTGTCTATTGCCTTGTTGATAATATGTTCTAGAATTCTGATTGTTCAATTGGTTAGAATTGTAATTAATTTGTCTACTACTATTTTGTCTATAGTCAATACTATTCCTTCAGTCATTATATTGTCTAATATCACTGTTATTATTATTATTATGTCTGGTATTATTATCTCTAGAGTTATATTTATTATTTTGATTACTAAATCTGTAATTATTTTCAGTTTTAGCATTAAATTGTCAATAATTTTGATTATCTATTAATTCTTGATAGTTATTATTCTCTCTATTACTTTTATGTTGCAGACTGTTATTGTAATTTATACTATACCTGATGTCTGGAATTGGAAGGAATAACATTGCCATATCAGAAACCGTATAAGACATACATGGGCAATTAAATGGGAAAAATGTTAACTATTTTGAAGAGTATTACATTGGTCAAAAAATATCTACAGGGACTTTCGCCCTTTTAGAGTTATCCAGTTAAAACCAAAAATGCTTATCAAAAAACGGAAAAGGAAAGTTTTAGGTATTTTATCTCAAATTTGCTAAAAATCTGTACTAATAAATCTTCGTTACGACGTTTGGTGTCTTAACGTCCAAGTGATTTTTTTTAAATATCGCCCTGTCTTTTTTATTACAAAAATTGATAAACGGTTAAAATTAACATTCAGTGATATATTACACTTGTTATTTTAACCACGTTTTTCCAGAAATAACCAACATCATCAGTGACAATAATTTTTAATTACGGTCCTGTCATCGTTATTGTGTAAATTCGTTTTAATTTCATCAAAACGGATATATCTTTACTTAAAAAATTTGGTAAAATAGATGCATTATTATTCAAATAAAAAAAAATCAAATTAGAAGAAATTAAACAATTAAAAAAATATTCGACCTGTGTTATTATGAATATGTATGCATTAACTTATATTTTAATTAAAACATCAATAAATAAACAAAACTGAATTAATCATTTTACCATGGAGATATTTCACGGTCTCCTTGGTTAAAAATGCCAGAAATGTTACAAAATTGTTACCAAAATTGTATAAGTGAATAAGAAATCGCTGACGTCAATTCGAACATTTATTATAACCAATTAAGTATAATAAATTTTTAAGGTTATGTACCTAATAATACTTCTTTGCTTGTTGAATATTTGTAGTTATTTATTAAAATAAACTATTCGTCATTCTAATTATTTTCACCTTTTTTGCATAAGATCCGCGATCCAAGATAACAAATAATCATCATACATGATTTAAGAGGATGATTATTTGTCATACAAAACGTAGTAGAAAATTCATGATACATGACTGAATTTATTATTAAATTCTCTATGACTATTTTTTAATGACAACACAGGTCGAATATTTTTATGATTGTTTAATTTCTACTATTCTGATTTTTTTTATTTCACTTATAATGCATCTTTTTTAAAAAAAATTTTAAGTAATGGTATATTCGTTTTGATGACATTAAAACGAATTTACAAAGAACGACGACAGGACCGTAATTAAAAATTATTGTCACTGATGATGTTAGTTATTTCAGATAAAACGTCGTTAAAATTGTGTAATACATCAGAGAATTTAAATTTTAACGGTTTATCAATTTTTGTAATAATAAAGACAGGCCCGTATTTAAAAAACGTCGTACGAAGATTTATTAGTATAATTTTGTAGCTAATTTGCCAAACTTTCCTTTTCCATTTTTTGATATTTTTTCATATAAAAATTCTATGCCTAAAAAACCAAAAGTACCATTTTTAGTTTTCCCTGTTAACTCGAAAAGGGCGAAAGTTGATGTAGATATTTTTTAACCAATGTAATACTCTTCAAAATAGTTATACTTTTTTCCCATTTAACCACCTATCTATTTGTTACACTTTCTGAAATAGCAATTTTATTCCTTTCAATTCCACATATCCTATTATCTTATTCTATTATTATTACTGTAATTATTATAATTATTATATTTAGTACGTTCATTGTTTTTTTAAATAATTATCTAATTATTCCATATTTTTTTTATATTTTGTGGCAATTGTTTCATATATTTCTATTTTATAATGTCGCAATATAAACATCACTATTTCTTCCTCTCTCATTCTTGGTTCCAGATATTTTGCTGTGGTAAATAATTGCATGCATAACTATTTAAATTGTTGCCTTTTTTCTCATCAAATTTTCCAAAATATAACTTTTCTCTTACAATACCTTGTTCACTTTAACCCCAGAAATAAGTCATAAATAATTCAAATGCTTCAAAATCTGTAATTTCTTCTTCTATTGAACCAAACTGATGCTTGATAATTTAAATTTTCTCTTATTATTTCTTTCATATCTTCAATAACTTTATTCTTCATAATTCTGATAAATAATATGGGATGAATTTTCTTAATTTCCTCTTCCAATTTATGTTCTCCTTTTGTGATCATATATGTGTTTATAATATTTCGTTCTGGTCCTATAAATTCTCTTCTTGAGTCCTCTTTAATTATTTTACATATTTTTCTTATAGTGTCTTACTCTTTATTACATTTATTTTAATTTCATATTGATTTCTTCTTCTTCCACTTGCTCCTGTTATCTTCATAAATTGAATTTTAATTTTATTTATTTTCTCATTGATTATTTTTATCTCTTTCTTGACTTTTTCCAATTTTATCTCTAATCCATGTTCTAAATTTCTTTGTTTTTCCACTATTCTTGTTTCTATTGCCTTCATATTTTGATCAAGATTTTCATCTATACCTGTATTTGTACTAATCAATTTTTTTTCTAAATTTGACATTCTTTCACTTGTATCTTGTATTTCCAATTTGCTTTTTTCAATTTCTATTTTTAATTCCTATTTAGATTTTCTTTCTTTTTCTTATAGTATAGACAATTTTTCATCTTGTACGGTTTTCTACTTCTATTACTCCTCCTATAAATTCTGTTCTTATCTCTCTTATCTTATCTCTTCTATCTTATTATCTGTATCTTTTTTTAATTTTTCTATTATCTGAATCATTTCATTTTTATTTTATTTCAATGCTTGTGCTTAGAATTCGCGAGTAGATTCTGACGAGTTAAGTTCGCTCTGTCTCACCGAGTGAAATTGTTACCTTTTACCGCGATAGTTCTACTTGTTTATTTCTGATTTTGAAACTGCCGAATATATTGAAAATTGTGCATCGTAATATAGTGTGCTCTTAGTGACTAGTGGGGCGTATACCCCGATAACTTACGTTACATCCAAAAATTAACAGTGCTGTTTACAAACTTTTTCATCTATATATCCTTTATCAACATCTGATAGTGATAAGATAACGAACAAAACCTGTACCCAGAGCTACGCTATTCGCCGATTTATTTCGGCAACCAGTTTTACACTATGGTGTATGTCTGGCTGTCTTCTTTTGAGAACACAAGACTTTAAACATTAACCTATCGGTTGCTTTTGACTACAAGGGCAACACAATGAGTTCTCCTATAGTAAATAATACCCCAACTTCAGAAAATAATGTTGCTTCTCCCGCCTCATATGTGGCCGCTGCCAAGTCAATTCCAAAACCGTCGTTTCCAAAGAAAGATCAAGCAATAGTTTTTCACACCATAGATAACCTAAAACTGATCGATTATGCTAAATCCATCGGAGACCTTGTAGGTCCAAAAAATATCACTTTCGCCTCTAGAATATCAAACAATAGGATTTGCATATATTTAAGTAAAACTGACCTGGTGGACCATTTAATTAAAAATAATCCCATTATCCACATTGGCGACTTAGACCTACCCATAAGACGATTGGTAACACCTGCTAAGAGGGTTCTGATTTCTAATGTCTGCCCTTCTATTCCTCACGACTTAATTCGAACTGCCCTAGAAGATTACGGTTTACAACTTGCGTCGCAAATATCTTATTTAAAAGCTGGAATCCCAGGAGATGAATACAGCCACATTCTTTCGTTCAGAAGACAAGTCTATATTGTCCCACCTGCTGATAACTACGAACTTCAAACTTCGCTAGTTATCTCTTTTGAGAATAATGCTCACAGAATTTTTCTGTCCACTGATAAGATGGAATGCTTTCTCTGTAAGCAATCCGGCCACATCGCAAGTCTTTGTCCAAATATTCAAACAATTCCTACTTCCCAAACTATACTCCCTTCTCCTGCTATACCCATCTCTTGTCCCTCATCTCAACCAACTGTATCAGATATAACTCTTACTCAAACAGCACTCGCAACTAACTGTCCAAATTCAACCGCACCAACTACATCTAAAACTCAGGTTTATCCAATACCCTCACAGAAAAGAACCTGTCCTAGTTCAACAGATTCAAATGAAAGCACTTCTGTACCCGAAGAACCTTCAAATAATCCTAACGATTTGTCCCCCATGCCTCCCCCAAATCCACGTATGGAAGCAATCTCCAAACCAACTAAAAAGAAGATGAGAAAGGATACTTCTGAAGAATCTAAGCTGTCGAGATCCACAAAGAAACTCATTTTGGACATCTATAGTAAATCACAAGATACATTTACTCTCAAAGTCGAAAACTTCATAGCATTTCTTGAAAACTCTTTCGGCAGCTCCAGTCCCCTACTAGAAGCTCAACGGTTCACTAGTGATGTCAACTCTTTACTTTGTGATCTACGCACCATATATCCTTCCTTAAAGGAAAGATCCATCAAAAACAGGTTAACGAGGCTTAGCAAAAAGTTAAAGCAGGAGCTACAAATCGAGGATTCAGACGCAGAAAGTCTAGCATCTCAGTCATCCTTAGACCTTCCTGACGACGACTTTCCTTCAGATAACTCTCAACTTTCACAAAAATCTCATTCTTAATGTTCTCTCTTATTCAATGGAATTGCGACGGATTTTATCCTCGCCTTGAACGAATACAACAATTAATCCCCACCCTAAACGTTGATATTATATGCCTACAAGAAACTAACTTCACCGAATCCCACAACCGTCACCTTAAAGGATTCGAAGGCCATCACCATATCAGAACTGAATGTGACAGAGCCAGCGGCGGAACATCCATATTTGTTTCAAAAGACCTCTATTCGTCAGATTATCCTTTACATACATCTCTCGAAGCAGTAGCAGCCACTGTATGGTGCCCATTCAAAATTACTATTTGTAGTATTTACATTCCGCCTAATTCCTCAGTTTCCGAAGCCGAATTATCAAATCTTGTTTCTCAACTAACCCCTCCTTTCATCATTACCGGTGACTTCAATGCCCACAATTCCTTATGGGGTTCACAAAAAACATTCGGTAAAGGTAAAGTCGTCGAAAACGTATATAAAAACTCTGATCTCTGCCTCCTAAATAATGGTGCAAATACCCATTTCAACCTTTCATCTCGAACATTCTCTGCAATTGATCTCAGTTTTTGTGACCCACAAATATGTCACCTACTCACATGGCAACCGTTAGATGATCTCCACGACAGCAATCATTTTCCCATCTTAATCACTGACAACAGTGACAATCCGCCTGAAGGTACAACAAAGTGGAAAATAGCTCACGCCAACTGGGACGCCTTTAGATCAAGTGTAGAAAATCAAACTGAACAATTTAATTTAACAGAAAACATCGACGCAGCCGTCTCTGCTTTTAACTCTTGTATCATTCTCGCTGCTGAACAACACATAGGGAAAACAACGAAATCTCCATCACAGAAAATGGTCCCCTGGTGGAATGAGAACTGCAAATCTGCTATACGAGAAAGTAAAACAGCCTTAAACAGATATAGGAGAACAAGGAACGAACACGACTTTATTGAGTTCAAAAAGATTAGAGCCAGGACTAAAAGAATCGTTAAGCAAAGTAAAACAGACAGCTGGAATAACTACGTTTCTTCTATAACTTCTGAAACTCCTCCCAACCAGGTCTGGACCAAAATAAGACAAATGCAAGGAAAAAGGACCTTTAAAAAAATTCCAGCAATCACTCAACAAGACCATATCGTCACTGACAGTCAAGAAATCGTTAACATTATTGCATCTACCTTGCAAGAAAAATCTAAAAATACAAACCAAGCTAACCTTTACAGCCCAAACATTCCTAGCCTCCCCCTGACTCCTAATACCGATCTCGAACTCGACGCTTTAAACTCTCTCTTCTCATACCAAGAACTCTCGGTAGCTCTATCGTCTACTAAAATCTCCGCCGCAGGACCCGATGATATCCCTTCCGTATTTCTCAAAAATCTGTCTGCCAGCAGCCTCTACAAACTTTTAGAACTTTACAACTTCATCTGGACCAAAAGACTCTTTCCCAAAATATGGCAGGAATCAACTATCCTTCCCATAAAAAAAACAGATAAAGATCCGAGCAATTCTAACTCCTACAGACCTATCGCACTAACATGCACTATGTGTAAACTACTGGAGAAGATGGTTAATAATAGACTCATGTGGTATATCGAGAAACATAATATCCTCTCTTCCGCCCAATCGGGATTCAGACCGCAACGCTGCACTATAGACAATCTATTAGTACTCCAGACACACATCATTAATGCTTTCAATGACAACCAAGAAGTAGTAGCAGCAATATTCGACATAGAGAGTGCATTTGACTCTCTTCCGCGTTCAATCATCCTGAAAACTGTAGAAGCTCATCATATTAAAGGAAACATGTTCTTCTTCATTAAAAACTTTCTAACAGACCGATGCTTCAGAGTAACAGCTAATGGAAAGATATCTTACACTCTTACGCATGAAAATGGAATACCTCAAGGTTCAGTACTGAGCCCAACATTATTCATCCTCTCCATCAACGATGTGTGCAAAATAATTCACTCACCTATATGTTTTGCTCTCTATGCTGACGATCTCTTCATCTTTTGTCACGGCAGGAATACCACAACTACAGCCAACTTAATTCAAAAAACAGTTGATGCTCTTTATGAATGGTCTATCAAAATAGGCATCCACTTTTCAACTACAAAGTCTAAAGTTATTAAGTTCTCCAGAAGAAGAAATAACCAGCTCTGTCCAAATATCACGCTAAATAATCTTTACATTCCCACCGTTGACCAAATTGTAATCCTAGGGATCATATTCGACAAGAGACTTAGCTGGAAAGCAGATCAAAGACAGCTGTCTAGGTAAGCTCAACATCCTAAGAAGCTTATCACACCGCCAATGGGGGGCCGAAGAAGAAATGCTACTAAGAGTCTACAGATCACTTATCCGTTCCAGAATAGACTACGGAAGCATACTCTACATGTCAGCTACTAAAACAGACTTAAGACCTCTTAATACCGTACAAAATGCAGCTCTACGTATCTGCTTAGGAGCATTCCGGTCAAGTCCAGTAGCTAGTTTATGTTGCGAAGCTAATGAGCCACCTCTATGGCTAAGAAGACAACAACTCCTCTTGTCATACTGCTCCAGAGTATCTGCAAATCCACTAAATCCAGCTTACGTAACCATACACAAGAGGAACACAACCTTTAGTACTCCTAAAAGAACCCAACCAGTCAGCCATGTCCTGCCGCCACTTCTCCGTAATATAGACCTTAAACAGACAACACCTACGACTCAGTCCTCCACCCCTCCCTGGAATAAAAACTTGCCTAAAATCAACCTCAGCCTTAGTAAATACTCCAAACACGATACCTCCAACGAACTCCTAAGACAAAACTTCCTAGATATTATGCACACCTCCAAATTCGATAAAGTACTATACACCGATGCTTCCAAAAACAGCAATGCCGTAGGATGTTCAGTTACTCTCTCTTACACAACCGTTTCCTTTAACAAACTCCCACCTTTCTCCAGTGTCCACACCGGTGAACTATTTGCTATACTCCAAGCTTTTAATTCCATAACCCAAGACAACAGAAAAGTTGCAATATGCACTGATTCCCTTGCCTCAATCAAATCCATCCTAAGCATCTACAGCTTGCACCCTCTCGTGCAAGCTATACACGAAAGACACCAACAGCTCTTCTCCGAAAGAGTAACGGTAACTTTATTCTGGGTTCCCTCGCATGTCGGCATCATTGGGAATGAACTGGCAGACCGCGCAGCAAAAGAAGCAACAATATCTAACCTTCCTGTCGAAGAAATCCAGTTGGGCAGGGATTTGAAAAACTTGTTTAAAGATAGTACCTACTCGTCATGGCAAGAACACTGGACTAGAATGCCTTCTAAGTTATATGACATTCGCCAATCCGTCAAGCAGTTCCACCTCCCTTCATTACCAAGACGAGATAAAATAATCATTAGAAGACTACGAATTGGCCACACAAATGTTACACACAGCCACCTAATGACATCAGAACATCCTCCTTTATGTCATAACTGCAACAGCGCCTTATCTGTTAAACACATCCTCATTGAATGCCAGCAGTACTTATTCAAAAGAAGACAGTTTGGACTCTCAAGTACCATGGCAGAAATTCTCAATTCATCGGACCAGATACATAAAGTTATCGGATACTTAAAAGACATTAATTTAACTTCCAAAATCTAATTGTATATCAACTTATAATGTAACTCTAAGTGTATAATGTACTGTACCTGTGTCAATGGCCTCTGATGTCGAGACACATTAATTTCAATAAAAAAAAAAAAAAAAAAAAAATTTATTTATTTTCTCATTGATTATTTCTATCTCTTTCTTGACTTTTTCCAATTTTATCTCTAATCCATGTTCTAAATTTCTTTGTTTTTCCACTATTCTTGTTTCTATTGCCTTCATATTTTGATCAAGTTTTCATCTATACCTGTATTTGTACTAATCAATTTTTTTTCTAAATTTGACATTCTTTCACTTGTATCTTGTATTTCCAATTTGCTTTTCTCAATTTCTATTTTTAATTCCTATTTAGATTTTCTTTCTTTTTCTTATAGTATAGACAATTTTTCATCTTGTACGGTTTTCTACTTCTATTACTCCTCCTATAAATTCTGTTCTTATCTCTTCTATCTTATTATCTGTATCTTTTTTTAATTTTTCTATTATCTGAATCATTTCATTTTTATTTTATTTCAATGCTTGTGTTATCTGTCCAATATCACCTTTCCCAAATCTTCTCCCATATCCTGCATTTCTTTTCCGCGTTCTTTGTCTTCCTTTATATTATCTTGTATGACTTTCTCATTTTTTTGTTTTTCCGTCTTGATTGATTACTTCTTTTTTGTATTTCTTTTTGTTCTCGACCACTTCTATTAATATTTCATGTAAATTTTGCTTCTTCACTTTTATTATATCAAATTGTCCAAGATCTTCTTCCTCTTTCCATTTTCCTACTTTCTTACCATCTCTTGGATCCATTTTATTTTAATTAACACAAACACTTTTACTTGCAGTAATAATAGTAATAATAATTGTCCACTCTGTATATTTTTGATAATGTCACTAATGTCAGTATTTACGGAATTAACTATGTCTTATCTTTGTATAATGTCAAATTACATTATCAATTTAGTATTTTGATTATAAATAAATTATATCCTAATTTCTATCAAATTTTATGTTAAGCAACAATGTATGATTATATACAGGGTGATTGATTAGTGCGATAAAGTCCAGTATCTCCTATGTCCCGTGATATATCAAAAAGAAAATTTGGGAGATTGTAGGTAGCCTTAAGCTTCACATTTTAAAATTAGTCGCAAATGTACAGGGTGATTTATAACGCCGTGCTAAATCAAAGTTACGTTTTTTTAAATGGGACACCCTGTATTTTATTTTAAATTTGAATTTCTCTTTACTTTTCCAATTCAACAATATCAAATTGTATTAAGTTGTACAGGGTATTTAAAAAGTTATGGCCAGTTTTCTATGAAAATCGTAATGTGTTCAGCGCCCTGTACAGTTCAAATGCATTAAAAGAAAAATTATCTTTTACAGTCATTTGTTTTTGATTATCGTTAAAATTTATAAAAATGATCGTTTTTGTTAATATTCATTAAATTGTTTACAGGCTGGGTCAAAACGCAAATACATTATTTATCCAGTTTTTTTAAATGGATCACCCTGTATTTTACATTATTATAGGAAAGTGCTATTGTTATACTTTCATTTTTGTCAGGTATTCCCTATACCCAAATTCAATAGTTTTTGGAATATTCTAATTTTTATAATAAAAATACTAATTGTGTATCTGAATTTTAAACATTTGTGAGTAGGCCATGAAATATTTGTCAAAACTGACTGTTACCATTTTATTTTGCTAGATGTGTTGTAGTGTTGTACATTTTCTGGTGTTTTAAAAATCTATACTATTTTAATGATGAACTTTACTCAAGATGAAATGATAGATATGATCTGGATATTGGGAGAATGTAATAAAAATGCGTTACTATCCGCAAGAGTTTATACTGAACGGTTTCCTGCAAGGCGACGACCTACTAAAGTTAGTTTTCAAAAACTGATGGATCGGTTTAACCGCAATGGTTCAGTTGCCTATGAAAAGCATGAACGTACAAAAAATGTTGTGACAGAGGAAAACGAAATGAATGTGTTGCTGGCAGTTACCGAAAACCCACATACAAGCATAAGGAGTATTTCAAGAGAACAAGACTTAACTTATTATTGTGTGCAAAACATTCTTTCTAAAAACAAAATGCACCCCTACCACATTCAATTGCATCAGGAATTAACTGATAATGATTTTGAACGAAGAGTGGCATTTTGTGAATGGGCCCAACAAAAAATTAATCAACAGAGAGACTTTTTTGACAACGTATTATTTGGTGATGAAGCTACGTTTCATAAAAATGGAAGTGTCAACAGGCACAACTTTCACTATTACTCCACAACTAATCCATATCACATAATCACACATAGTCAAATAAGATGGTCGTTAAATGTGTGGGGAGGTATTATTGGTGACTATGTCGTAGAACCTTATTTTTTTGAAGAACATCTTAATGGTGAGATGTATTTAGATTTTTTGGTACATCATTTACCCATATTATTAGAAGATGTTCCACTTCAAATACGTCATCAAATGTGGTTCCTGCATGATGGTGCTCCTGTTCATTATAATGCAATAGTTCAAGGTGAACTTAATGATCAGTTTCCTGAAAGATGGATAGGAAGAGGTGGACCTGTAGTGGCCACCGAGGTCACTAGATTTAAATAAAATAGATTTATTTTTGTGGGGTTTTATAAAGAATGAAGTTTATAAAACACCTGCAACAACACGGGATGACATGAAGGAAAGAATAAGATTTGCATTTCGAACTGTTACTTTGCAAATGCTTCTTAATGTAAGTAGGTCCTTTAAATACCGCATTCAGGTATGCCAAGATGTAATGGGAGGTCATTTTGAGCACATTTTATAATTGACACCATTTTTTTATTTATTTGATTAAAATAAAATTAGACAATTAGAATTTTTATTATAAAAATTAGAATATCCCAAAAACCATTGAATTTGGGTATAGGGAATACCTGACAAAAATGAAAGTATAACAATAGCACTTTCCTATAATAATGTAAAATACAGGGTGATCCATTTAAAAAAACTGGATAAATAATGTATTTGCGTTTTGACCCAGCCTGTAAACAATTTAATGAATATTAACAAGAACGATCATTTTTATAAATTTTAACGATAATCAAAAACATATGACTGTAAAAGATAATTTTTCTTTTAATTCATTTGAACTGTACAGGGCGCTGAACACATTACGATTTTCATAGAAAACTGGCCATAACTTTTTAAATACCCTGTACAACTTAATACAATTTGATATTGTTGAATTGGAAAAGTAAAGAGAAATTCAAATTTAAAATAAAATACAGGGTGTCCCATTTAAAAAAACGTAACTTTGATTTAGCACGGCGTTATAAATCACCCTGTACATTTGCGACTAATTTTAAAATGTGAAGCTTAAGGCTACCTACAATCTCCCAAATTTTCTTTTTGATATATCATGGGACATAGGAGATACTGGACTTTATCGCACTAATCAATCACCCTGTATATATTAGATGATTTAATAAATTATCTGCCTCAAATGTGTTTTTCTCATTTCCTAGAATCTAAAAACAGTTTAAGTAGTATAGAAGGCGGGGTTTTGTGACATTTTGAGCTCGATGGTCCTTACCTATAACCACCTGAAAAAGAGCTCACCTGACGACCACACCCTGTAATTTGTCACCATCTGAAGAAGAAGAACTCACCTGAAGACCACACCCCTTTAATTAGCCCTCAGGTGGCCCAAATGACCCAAAAAAATTAATGTCACAGTCCCCAATATTGGCCGCACCCAAATATTATTAGTTTCGTTGAAAACGTTATCATTATAAATATACTAATAATTATATCTATCAGAGTGTGCGGGGTCAGGCTAGGTTATCAATAATTATAAACACAAGATTTGCATATAAAATTTATTTAATTAATTTTAACAATCATTAATGATATGAGATTTTTATTGTAAACACACATAGGAGTACATGATGGGTATTTGTATTGCTAGATTTGTTCAGAAAATATTTTCAAATAACAACACAGAGCAAGAATTTGATACGTATAAGAGTAAATGTGAATGTATAAATTTATTTAGATGTCAAATCGAAAATATTTTAACAGAAGTTGAAAAGGAAGAGAAAACTGCTAAAGATGTAAATGATGGTCCCATATGGAGATTGAAAAAGTTCAAATGTGATTTTTGTAAGAAGTCGAAAAATTATACTACATGTGGTAAAGAAAACACTTAGTTCAAATTCAAAATGTATTACAATAAAACAAATAAATACAACAAATACTAATTTTTTCTTTTTTTATTTGTATTATAAAAATCATATAATTTCAAATTATTCCAAATGTCCATCTTTACTGTATTCCAATATTCCTCACAAATGGCATCATTAATTTGCGATTGTTGGTAATGTCGCTCCATCTCTGCCCACTCCCACTCATCTCTCGGTTGTGATTGGTAGAGACGAAAATGATGTTCGATGCCATAAATTAGATCGTTTCTAATTTTCATTATTTCTTCGGAATTTGGAATACAGCCGCCAGTGAAGATGGGCATTTTTGGTGGTGGTGGTGGCGTTGGTGGTGATTCGATACAATGCAAAAAATCTGTGTTGTCCCTCTTTTCTACCTCGACCGATTCTGCTGCACACAAACAAAAAAATGTTTTACAGCTTGGACACCACCGTGTACCGTACAATTTCCAACTCCAGCCCTCAGCAGGTTTAAGTCTCTTGCTGAGCGGTTCAGTATTACTGGTGGTAGTAGTAGTAGTAGAAGTAGCAGTACTAGTAGTGTCCAAATGAGAGAATCGATTTGGTTGACAAAAAACGTTTTTCCACTTGCAATCCTAAAACAAAAATAAATAAGTATTTGTTCAAAAACAAAAAAAAAGTTGTATCGTCGTACTGTTAATAACGGCGACTTGTGACGTTTGGTAAAAAACAACAGAAGTAGAATAATTAAAAGAAAACAAAGATTAATCATTATAACCCCATGGAATTGTATCTGGCAAAAGATAATTGACAATTCTTTTATCAGCATGATAGCTTAAAGCAGTTTTTTCTTCGTTAATCGTAAATACCTCGTGTTTTTTAGATCTAAATAAATTTTGCGACACGGTAACTTGAGTATTATGAAATAGACAATTATAGTAGTCTTCAAAGGTAATCAATTTCAAGGCTGACGTTTGAATACCTTTTGCTTTTTTAGTTATTCCAAAATTTGTCAAAAGTAAATCCAAATAATTATCACTATATTGAAGTTTTTTTAATTTTTCACATTGATTCCTATGTTCATCTTCGTTAAGTTGAAGTTTTAAACAATACATTTTGGATCTTAATCCTATAAATTCCAATAGTATAGTGCCATTGTTTTCATCCTTAAGTAGTCCCAAAACTTTTTTATTTCTTTGTGGTATATTGTAAACGTTATTTTCTGGATAGCCTGACGTATCAAACAGATGGATGTCATTTCTAATGTGATCATAAATGTCATCCACGTAAAAATGATAAATCAAACTATCAGTGTCTGTATACAACAATTTTGAATTATTAGCAAATTTTTCCTTGATATAATTATAATGAAAGTTGTACAAATATGTTTTAGAAATATCCAAAATTGCCATACCAACATAAATAGGTTTATTGCAAGTGACTTTTAATTTTTTCATTTCGATTAATACCATGTCTTTACCAAAAATTACACAACTATGAAAATTTGGTTGAGAGATATAATAATTTGCACCAAATTTTCCAGACCATCTGGTAACCAGTTTTATGACCTTGTATTTTTTAACATTCTCAATGGTCTTACCGTAGGGACCGTTAATCATTAATTTGAAATAATTTATTTCAAACTCGTTTTTACTTTGCTTTCTCATTTCAGTGTTTAAATCAATGTACTTTTTTAACCACTGTGATTGTTTAAATTTCAAATATTTATAAATATTTTTGATAACTAAACCCAATCTTACAACTTGTTGTAAATTTTTATAATGAATAATATATCGGTCTTTATTATAAAGTGTAGTCAAGAGTTTTGGTAAATTAGAATACGAAGCAGGTGGTACTAAATGCTCTGGACACAGGGGTAAATCTTTATGTTTTTCAAATAAATCTCGAGGATAATGAAGGTCCACTTCTAAAATATATCCATATGGACTATCATCAGAAATGTTCATAAAATCTTCCTTGTAAATGTCGACAGTATCAATCCACTCAAAACCTCCATACGGTAGGGCACAACACATAGCAGTACCATATAGGTTTACTACATCGAAATACATGAGATAAGATGTTGGTTCGTCTGGATTGTACTGTTCTCCCATGTACTTGTTGTTTGCCTTACCATATCGGTTACTGCACTGAGAAACGCCTCCACGTATACCCTTTTCGAAAAACATGTACATGTCAATATCCGTCAACAGTTCCAGCTCTACTTTTGTAATTTTCAACATACTGTCGAAGGCCAAACCTGGTGCCGTGTAATAATGAAGACTATCAATTTGATATACCTGCAAACACATATTCCTAAAGTTCTCAAAAATGTCGACCAACAAAAGGACATCAGTTGTTAAATAGAGTTCAGCATATTCCTTCAAATTTCGAACACCAAATGTATTCCAAACGTTACAGGCATGCTGATAATCATCAACAGATATTTCCGAATTTTTAATTCTACTTGCAAATTTTTCGCGTGAAGGTAAACAGACGTCTTGCAATTTATTCCAATTGTTGAGATACTCATATGGAAAGACACCCTTCCTTGTCACCAATTTAAATTTCACATCATCATTAAAATGTTTTCTAGTCACATTTTTTTGTTTGTCATCTAAATACGAAGCTAGTTTATCCAAACTGCTGGCCATAAATCTAAATGAATCCAAAAATCTAAACTGCACATTCATGTTTGAAATGTACTTAGTGAAGGAAATATATCTCTCTTTATTTAACGGCAATAAAGATATATTTCCTTCAATCTCACTACAAAGAGCTTTAATTATAAAATGACTGTCATAGCCTGATAAATTGTGAAAAATTACAGGTATTACATGCGAATCGTTGTAGTTTAAATTACACGAATTATGTGTAGCACCTCTGTACATTCCACTTAAATGACAATGGTCTAGTCTTTTATCATTAGACAAGATAGTTTTTTCGCAAATATGACAAATATTTGATGTTAAATAATTTTGCTTTTCTTTCTCAGTCATTGGTTTTAGGGGAAGAGGATGTGAAAAAATAACATCCAATTCATAAGCAATTTGCTTGAGTTGTCTTGCAAACCAGACTTGACAATCTTTTCCTGTATACAAGGAAAATTACGATAAAGAATCATTATATGAACATTTCAAATAATACGCAATACTAAATGGTTCATGCCTTTGATATTTTTCTCCCTTGTTAGTTTTATTTTTATCCGTATAATCTGTTAAAATGCATTCCAAATCAGCGTAAATGACAAACGGAACTTTTATTTTATTTTTAAAATTTTTAAATTTCAAAACATGCTTACCAATTTCTGGCATAACAACTTTTGTATCGTTCAATAATGTACAATTGGAAATGTGTTTAGTTAAAATCATTTCAGTTGAAAAATGATTGAGACAACGATGGCAAAACCATTTTTTATTTCTAACATTTCCCACTTGAGCATTCAATAAACGAGACAAATTTTTTATATAGGCAAAATGAAATATTTTGTCATAATGGCTGTCGTTGTCGTTGTCGTCGTCGTCGTCACCAGTGGAAAGCATAAGTAAATTTATTACCGGAGTAAAGTCTGTTTTGGATAACACCAATGGCAATACTTCTTTCTTATTACTACTATTATCGGATATTGTAAACACGTTCACGGCCAATTTATTCATTTGTTCAAATTTTGGAATACTTTGTAATTCCATAGGAAACTTGATTCCATCAAATTTCAAAACTTCACTAAAATGAGGAGTATAAGAATTAGTACGACAGGGATTTTTATGTCGTGGTGCTGGATGCAATCCCGCCAAAACTGACCATAGAAAGCAATAAACATCATCATTTTTAATATTCAACACGCTCTTTGTATTACGAATAAATTTAGGTAAGTCAACAAAAGTCGATATACCTCCATTTATTGGTTGATAAAAATTAATATTTACTTTTAAACATAAAATTTCAACCATAGCCCAGCCGCTATCGCGTTCCTGGAAATCTTCCATTTTTTTTAAAATACTATTGATCACATTAACTTTATACCAATTGGTTAAATCAGTAATGTGATCAATAATAACATTTTTAGAGGAAAAGTACTTGGTAGAAATTTCCATAGTTTTCGGATGTAAAAATAAAGCCGCCAATACAAGATTAACTTTCAAAAGAGATTGCTGCAATTCCTTTTTTATTCTATTTACAAAGATTTTTCGTGAACGTTCAAGAAAGTGTTTGGGATCTTTTAATTTTAAATTTACAATTAAACCTGTCTTAATGCGATTGTTAAAACATGATTCCAAATCCTCCCAAATTAATTGTCTTTTTTTTAAAGTTTTGAAATTTTTGGATTCAAATTTGAATTTCTGTAAATAAGATTTTAAAGTAGCTAAATTACTTTCGACTTTTAAATAATTTTTCACATTATTAGTCTTTACTTTAATTGCCTTTTTTAAAATTAAAATAATTTTGCGTAAATTTTGAATTTGAGGTTGATAATCTTCTTTTCTTTTAATGATTCTACTCACCTGTTGAATTTTCTTGATGGCATCAGTTGAAATATCATCGATAGTTTGTTGACTAGCCATACTGATTGTTGACGTCGCGTCGTTATTTTTTCGTTCACTTACTTAGACAAACACACACACGTAGTAGAGACTCTGAAGAGTTGTGTAGAGAGACAGAAAGAAAAGAGGATTTCTAATACATGCGAGCCTTATATAATTCGAGATTGTGTGACGTGTGTATAAAATCATGTGTTGTTATTCAAAATTACAAGTACGGCGATCACGACGATGATAACTGCAATTATATAAATTGTTATTGAAGAAAATGTGCAACGTGAGCGTTTTCTAGGCATGTGTATGCAATGTGCAACATGCTGTTCGTTATCTTTAGAAATAAGCGTGTGTATGTATTGTGCAACTACTTGTTTGTCATCCTTAGAAATAAGCGTGTGTGTGTTATTCAAAGTCATTTCTTAAAGGTTGTTACAAAGTTATCACACACACAAAACATGTGAAACGTATGACCAACATTTCAACCAAAATAGTCAAAGTTGATTCGGTAATCAAAAATTTACATATAAATTTCGACCCCGAATCAGAATGCTCTGTATTAGTTCTCAACAACAACTACAAACAACAACCATGGCATCAGTACCATCGACACTGGTAATCTTTACCGAAGATAGAATTAATTTCCCACCAAAGTACGCTTTGGTGATCATGAAACAACTGTTTCAGTAAGTATTTTTTTTTTTTTTTTTTTTTTTTTTTTTTTTTTTTTTTTTTTTTTTTTTTTTTTTTTTTTTTCACTATCCTACTCACCGAGGGTGGAAACTTTAAAAAAAAAATTTGGTACTTTACCAATAAGGTACATTCGCACCAAGGTGGATAACATGGAAGAATTTAAAATAATTGAAAAGGTGGTGCGAAGGTACCGCTACAACCTCGTTGATGAGGATAGTGATGAGGTGAGACAGATTATCACCAGGAAGAGACAATTTCTAGATATTCCACAGATTATGAATAATAGTAGTCGTCATCAGGGCAACGACGACGACGACGACGCCGATCAGGAGGTCGGACAGAAGCAGGAGGAAGGGGAGGGGAATAAAGGGGACGCTGAGGAGGTGGCGGTGGAGGAGGAGGAGGAGGAAGATTTTTTATCAGAACCGTCCACTAGCAAAAAACAAAAAAACGTAAGTGTTTTATTTTTTTTTATTTACATAAATGAACCAATTATACAAGAAGAATGAATTTTCTAAAGTACAACTTAAATTATTATTATTGTGTAGTTGACAATGCAGCGACCTAAATATATTTTTCATTTCCATAAATGACGGACAGTTGTAGTAGTGGTAGTTTTCCTCGTCGTCAAAATTAATAATATTGTAGTTTAGCTGCAAATCTTTTAACCATTTCATTTTATTTTCTCCTTTAACACCAATCAATACCTTCCCCCAATCTTGATCTGATTGATTTGATGAAATAAAATTGTGTATATAATTTGTTATATCTCCTAAACCTATTGAAGGAATGTTGTTGTTGTTCTCCCAACTTAGACCATGATGATTATCAGTTAACCATTGCATATGATTTTTTACTTTAAACTTTAGTAAATTTAAATTAAATGGAAGTGTCACCATAGTATGTTGATAGAAACCATTTTCACAATTTAATATTGTAATTTCTCGACACAAAAAACTGGAACTTCCATATTGAAAACCTTGCACGTCGATTATAAACATTTTTTTTTCTTGTATAATAGTTGATTATATACTAAACAGTTTTTATTTGTCCTTCCCGTTTTATATATTAGCCGTTGCGTTTCCCCCACATTTTCTGATATTCACTACTGTATGCTGGGGGAATATGTTTACTACCATCGACATTTTTGAAATAGGTTTTCATATCACATTTCAAACAGACTGAATCAAAATATTCCGATGGACCACCACATTTCCGACATTTATATTTCACTGGTACTGGCATCTCTCTCTCTCTTACAATATTTTGACCAAATTGGTTAGCGGATTATATTTTACCAGTCTGTCGTGCAGAATGAGACAAAAGAGAGTGGTTTTTGGTGGAATGTTTTTCGTTGTTTCAAAGTCCACTCTTATATCCATAACCCCTCCCTTAAAGGTATCGTTTTGATATTTACAATCAATTACTATAATTGGAGCAATTTCAAGAAATTTATTTGGTGTAAGACAGGGGTTATTGGAAAATTTGTAGTAGTAAGAAGATTGAAATTGTGCATACATTTCATACAAAATGAACCATTGTTGATTGTCGAAATTGATATTCAAGTTGTCATACGGATACACTTCAGAATTTAAAAATACCTTTAAATTGAATAGGTTACAGTGATCAAAACGACTCGCATTTCTTGTATTTATGTTCTTTTTTTCCGTTTGAAAACCAAACAACATGTATC
This sequence comes from Neocrepidodera transversa, assembly GCA_963243735.1. Classification (NCBI taxonomy): domain Eukaryota; kingdom Metazoa; phylum Arthropoda; class Insecta; order Coleoptera; family Chrysomelidae; genus Neocrepidodera; species Neocrepidodera transversa. The sequence goes on along the minus strand of OY725349.1, from coordinate 24,263,251 downwards.
GTGGTTTCTCGAGTTGGGTGCTAGTTTTAATAGACCAGGAGTGACGTTGTGTTTCCGGTAGCAATGGGTTTTCATGGAGCTCCCAACTTCTAAACGGCACATTAAGATCTTTGTTGTTGTCAATGTGTTGAAGTAGTTTGAGTTTTTCAACATCAGACACACAAACATGAGGAATTTTCCATATTATCTTGTTGATTGAAATTTTTGGTTTCTCATCGGCTTTGCTTGTCACCACGGCATTGATGTCGGTGCTGCTGCGGATTAAAACCAATTCATGCCGCACGTTGATTATAATTTTTTTAAAGTCTTCAGCAAAACCGAAAAGCAGTTTTAAAGGAATACACACACTAAATGAACCATCAGCATTTGCGACGGTTGGAGTGTCGACAGGAGCCCAACCGGCATGCGAATATCTACCGGTTTCATTGTCACTAAGCGAAACATATCCCTTTAGACAGGAAGTGATCATGGGATTTCTATTGCGATCAATTACAATACCATTGAGCTCATATCTAAGTTCTTCGAAACATGCTAACACACCGTGATTCACTAGTTTCAAAGTGGCACTGGTTTTGTCTTTATCATCATGTAGCTTCCCTTCAATTATAACATAACTTTCTGCAGGTAATACATACACATCTTGACCTTGAATTAATATTCTCACTTCATCATTCTGATTTAATGCCATAGGGTTGTGAGGATAATATGAGTGGTAGTCACTGTTTGTAATGTCATTATTGATAAACACCGGTTCTCCCACATTTAATATACCAGCAAAACTCATTTTTTGTTTATTTTTTTGTTTGTTACTGCTGCTGCTGCTGCTGCTGCTACTACTACTTTGAAACCCAAACTTATTAAAAATGTTTTATTTTCAGATGTTAGCTGCTGTCGAGGTGAAGATACACTGAACATACTCGAACTGGGAACATTATAAAAAAACACCATATTAAACGATTTTTTTTAAATGTAGTCTTATTGTTACCAACTCCTTTCTAAAATGAACTAAATTACCATCCTGATCGACAATTTTAAGGGAAATCTCACCAATTTCCTTCGTATTTATTGGCAGATAGATGACATTGGTGGGATGTTCGACGATTTTATAACCAGGAGGAACAGTGGGATAGAATGTGTGAATGGTATGTGTAGATTTGTTATTGCGATAGGCGTTTGTTATCAAATTACAATCTACACAAATTGCATTCACTTGAAAAATGTTTACTGGAAAGTCTGAAATGTGCATCGTATCTTTTTCAAGAAGTTTCTTTTTAAAACCCAAAAGTCTACCAATGGAATCATTTTTCTTGAAATTAATATCATATTTCCATTTTATCATGCATTTTAGTGTGTTCAGGTTAGGTTCCATAAATAACAAATCGTCTGTTTCTTTTTCCTTAATTACAACATTGGATGTCACTGCTAAATGTTTTGCCGCTTTATCGTCCACTAACGTTGTATTAATTGTATTTTTTATATCATCAATTTCGTAGGAACCTTCCGGTAGGTCAATGTGTCTTGACTTGCCATCTTTGTCAGTGTAATAAAATTTGTTGTTAAACTCACCAACATTTGGAATCGTGTTGTATGTTACAAAGTCAATCAAACCCATGACGTATATTCCAGCATCTTCCAACTTGATTGGTGGATAAATCACAGTCGAAAGATTCGATTCGTTGGCAGACAATGTAAAAACGTAAGACGACATTTTGTTTTTATTGTTGTCGTTGGAAGGGTTAAATAATGAATAATAATTTTTTGATGAATTTATGTATTATATAAAAATTCGAGACATAAATGCCCACAATTAAAAGTATTATATGATTGATAAGAACAATGATTATATACTATTTTACATTTACTGTTTGTATTAAAATACATTACTACCTCTACGGGTGGTCGAAGATTTCCAAAACTGTCAAAGTAAATAATGACATCACCATATCGTCGATAGGCTGTCCAATGAGTGCCAAGACCATTTGCGTCATCCAAATTAATTATACCACATTCGACCTTATGCATTTTTGCGGGTAGCTTAGTTCTCATAAAAACTCCTCGAAATTTTGGAATTCGCAACTGTTTTACGTAACGCACCAAGTCGACATTGGTTAGTGCCCGTTTCGGTAATGTTAGCGGTAACATTTTTTTCTAAAATATAGTCCTAGACCTGTTTTGTATGGTTTTAAGTATAATCCTCTACCACCCAAAGCGATCGATTCCATCATCTTGTTGTGACGTTGAGATTCTGTCAATTGTTGATTGGCTGCCTTTGCATCGTTGACGGCTTTTGCAATTCCAGCAGCTCCTCCACTTAATGCACCTAGAGCACTGAGTCCAGCAAAAATTGGAATCAGTGGTAGAATTCCTCCAGTCTTTGGCACTTTAATTATACGACATGATTTGATTTTTCCTTTTAAACCTTTGGCTACCGATAAGGCAATCATAACGGCATCATGAAGTGTTTTTGGTTTTCCTTTAGATATTTGTTTTTTAATTTGACGTGTAGCACTGGTAAACGTTACTTTTTTCTTTGTAGTTTGCTTCTTATTTTTCTTAGTTGTTCTTGACATCTTACTTCGATGAACGTTGACTATATAATAAAAATAAAAATTTGCTTAATCAACCCTTAAGCGTTTAACATCATCATCATCATCATCATCATCATCAGCATCATCATCATCATCAACACCATGCTCATCATCCAATTTACGTTTATGAGAAATTGTTACTTTTTTGAAATCATTCATATCAGTAATATTATCATGATTTGTTGTTCTCTTTCTCTTAACTCTACTTCTTGAAACATCATCCAATTTACGTTTATGAGAAGACATTTGCGGTTGATTCAGTTTTACTTTTTTGAAATCGATATCATCATCAACATTATCATCTAATACAGTTCTCTTTCTCTTAACTCTTCGTTGTGGTAATAATGGGGAAGAAGGAGGTGTAAGAGAATCAGAAGAAGAAGGAGGGTGAGTCTTAGTATCACCCAAATATTTAGGTCTTCAAATTGTTTGTTTCTCTTTTCGTTTGGATTTACGTAGTAATGTATTATTATTGTAATTTTCAATATCTTTTAAGGATTTTTCACACATTTCTTTTATTCGTTCCAATGGTTTTATAATCTTCTTTAAAAGTTTTGGACAACTTGTCGGTGTTGTTGTTGTTGTTGTTGTTGTTGTTGTTGTTGCATGTTGTCGTAATACACCACCCATACCCAGTTTTACTTTTGCTTTCATAACGCCACTAACTCCTAATGCAGCAACTTTTTCTCCAATTGATGAATCTTTAGCTCTGTACCTTTCAAGTGCTTTTCTAGCTAATGTCTCGTCAGCTTGATGTCTCAACTTTATATCTTTGTCTCTACTGTAAGCCAAATCGTGTTGCAAACATGCAGCATCAAGACCATTTACAGGTTTATCCCCTCTTTGTAGACGTTCTCTTAATTTTGTTCCAGGACCACAATAATTATAAGTTGGTATGTGAAGTTCAAAGGGCAAACTATTGATTGCACTATTAACAAATCCACCACTTCCTATATATAAAGGCATTACGATGATAATAATTATAATTATTAGCAATCGTCATTTTTATACCAACAGTAAAATGCAAGCTGTCAAACAAAAAACAACGTTCAACATAGATAATCATGAATTTATTGAAAATGACAATGTACGTTACCATAAACACAGTCAATTATTTCCATCGACCTTAAGGTGTATTATTGTGGGACCTTCAAATTGTGGCAAAACCAATTTAATGTTAAATTTGATTGAACATCCCAATGGATTAAAATTTGAAAATATCTACATATATTCCAAGTCATTGTACCAACCTAAATACATGTACCTACAACAACTACTAAAACCCATTAAAGAAATTGGATATTTTCCATTCAATAACAACGAAAATATAATTGACCCCGCAGATGTCAAACCAAATTCCATCTTCATATTTGACGATGTCGCCTGTGATAAACAAGATGGTATACGAAGATTTTTCAGTATGGGTCGACACAAACAAGTGGATTGTTTCTATCTTTCGCAATCGTATGCGCAAATAGGTAAACATTTAATCAGGGAAAATGCTAATGTTCTCATACTCTTCAAACAAGACGATCAAAATCTTAAGCATGTGTACAACAATCATGTAGGCACCGATATGACATTTGACACCTTCAGACATTTGTGTTCTCTTTGTTGGGACAAGTCGTATGGATTTTTCTGTATATTTAAAGATAACAAAATAGATGAAGGTCGTTATAGGCAGGGATTTGATCACTTTATTCATTTAAAAAATTCAAAATTCAAAAGCTCTTCATGATGAGCCGTTCAAAGCTGTTTCGGAGCCGTTCAAAGCTGTTTCAGAGCCGTTCATAAAGCTGTTCGGGAGTCATTCAAAAATCATTCGTCGTTCTGTAGCCATTCATAGATGATGATGATGATGATGGACTCCAAATCAAAGACAGTTAAATTGGAATTAATACGGAAGCGTAAAGAAGTTAAAAGAAAATTAAACCTATTGAAACAAGGTGAACGCGCTCACGAAACATTTTTTTCTCCAATTACAAAACAATTGCAAAAAATAGAAACCAAATTACCATCAAAAGAAGGAGAGAACATCGTTGAAGCGAAACCAATAAACAATGTATTTGTTACACCGTCGAAGCTAGAAGATGAAAATGAAGAAGAAGAAGAAGAAGACGAAGTCTATAGTGACACCTACACTAACTATGATGGTTACGATGGTGCTGCTGCTGCTGCTGCTGCTGCTGATGATCCTAGTCATTCAAAAATGTCTATATTACAAAACATTGAAAATCCATCAAGATTGGCGAGAGAAAAAACAAGTTCAAGTTCAGAGTCTATGATGATGGACCAATTCGGTGAAGAAATGAATAATGATTCGATCGCATTGTACTTGGATCAATTTAATCCATTACCAAAACATTATATCGAAGGTATGCTATCCGATCAAAACAATTTAGATTTTGATCATAAATATGGAGTGAGACATGATCTTGTAACAGATAAATTTTTTATTGGCAATTCAAAATTGGATATAAAAGATAATGATATTGTAGTGCAAAATAAACGGTATAAAGGAACACAGGGCCTATATGAGTTGTTATTTAAAAAAAATCCAAAAAGTTATACAAAAGAAGATGAACAAAACTATACTGATATTGTGAAAAAAAGTAGTGCGCATAAGCGTTACTATCAACCCAATAGGCAAGTTGATGGGAGTAAATCACACAAATACAAAAAAATTATTGCTCCTCTAACAAAAGGTGGTAGTGGTGGTGGTGGTGTTGGTGGTGGTGTTGGTGGTGGTTGTTATGGCGGTAATATGTACATGACCGTAAATAATAATAAAATAGATTACGTCCATTGGGATGATCCTAACGAGTTGGTGGAAAGATTACGTTTACTTCTTGCCTCCGAATCCGCAGGACATACAAATCATACCAATGAAATCATTAGTATCGTAGAGGAGCTCAGAGAGGCAGGCATAATAGAATAATAACATGAAGAAAAACCTGTTTGACACCGATACAAAAAGACATGTCGTTAATGAAATTCATAAACCAGCAAGAATAAATTTCAAAAGACGTCGAGTAATCCTTAAATCATTGTACGATTTATTCCAAGCAGATTTGGTGGAAATGATTCCTTATGCGAGAGAAAACAATGGATACAAATATATTTTAGTAGTTATTAATTGCTTTTCCAAATACGTTTGGGCATTTCCATTAAAGACAAAAACTGGATCGGAAATTGTTAAGAATTTTGAGAAAGTGCTTAAAGAACAACGTCCGAAAAATTTACAAACCGACATGGGAACGGAATTTTTCAATAAAAATTTTCAAACACTCTTGAAACAGTTCAAAATTAATCATTACAATACATTTAGTGAAAAAAAAGCTTCAATTGTTGAAAGAGTAAATAGAACATTGAAAGGTTTAATGTGGAAGGAATTTAATTATCATGGTCATTACAAATGGGTACAGTTGCTACCTCAAATTGTTAAGAAATATAATAATACAAAGCACAGAACAATAAAAATGAAACCTGCTAATGTGAAAAAGAGACATGAAAAAATGCTTTTAAATTGTGCTTATAATAATATCAAACAGGTAAATTTGGTAACGAAATTTAATGTTGGTGACAAAGTGAGGATTTCAAAAACTAGAGGAATTTTTGCTAAAAAATACACAGCCAATTGGTCAACTGAAATATTTACCATAACCAAAGTTTTGTTTACTAACCCAACAACATATCTTTTAAAGGATTACAATAATCAAGACATTAAAGGATGTTTCTACAATGAACAATTACAAAAAGTTAAATTTCCCGACGTGTACTTGGTAGAAAAAGTTCTCAAACGAAACAAAAACAAAGTATATGTCAAATTTCTAGGAATGGATAATTCCCATAATATGTGGATTGATAAAAATAATGTTGCCTAATTCGCATGTTCAAAAAATTGTATAAATAGGAGGGATTCTTTTAAGTTCAATCAGTCTACATCTGTTAGTCAAGAAAATGATTTTCATTATAGTAGCTATATTGTTGTTACAAAATTTATATGTTTTTGTTGATTCAACATCCACAAGAGATGTCTTTGTCAATACGAAATACACCTTAAAAAATGGACCATTCATATTGCTTGAAAAAAACAAACATGAAGTCATCATCAATGAATATCCCAGTTTTTATTCAACAAATAACATACCACAATGTAAGTTTCTCTACTCTAAAATTTTCACTCTTGCTAATTTTGTTTTCATTTTTTTTTTCCAGATTCAAAAGTTGTTTGCAGTACAAATATGCAGAAATACGATTGCGGTTATATCATAGGATCACATAAAGGATATTATCCGATTGTTCCATTCAAAAGTCAACTTATGTGTGGACGATACAATATCAATGAATTAATAACTAATAATGAAACCATCGTGTACAAAAATTCATGGTGGACTAATTATGAAGATTTTCTCGTTGATATTAAACCGCTTTTACCATATCTCACATTAAATGAAAAATGTTTTGTCTATCTAGATTAGAAATTAATGTTAAAATTAATTAAATAAATTTTATATGCAAATCTTGTGTTTATAATTATTGATAACCTAGCCTGACCCCGCACACTCTGATAGATATAATTATTAGTATATTTATAATGATAACGTTTTCAACGAAACTAATAATATTTGGGTGCGGCCAATATTGGGGACTGTGACATTTATTTTTTTGGGTCATTTGGGCCACCTGAGGGCTAATTAAAGGGGTGTGGTCTTCAGGTGAGTTCTTCTTCTTCAGATGGTGACAAATTACAGGGTGTGGTCGTCAGGTGAGCTCTTTTTCAGGTGGTTATAGGTAAGGACCATCGAGCTCAAAATGTCACAAAACCCCGCCTTCTATACTACTAGTTTAACAATTTACTGAAACTTAGACTTTGTTTCGTACCATACCTGAAGTAAGTATACAATTCATGAACAGGGTTGCCCAACTTATGAAATTGAGCAAAGCTATTTACAACGGGCTGCTTCCCATAAGCGTCAGTTCCTAATTTGGATCCTTGGTTGAATAAGGTTTATCTGATTAATAAAATATAAATACAAAGATGTATAAAAGATAAAAAAGGGGGTGAAAAAATGTATAAAATAAACAAAGGTGAATAAACAGACGATTAGAAGTAAATAAAAATGACCGAATTAGGCTGGTTCGTAAATTACTTAATTTAATTTTAACAATTTAGTGTGCTAGCTTCAGAGAATTAAACTGAAACGTTACTTGTTTTTATTGATAATAAATAATTAATGTGATTAAGCTCAAATCTTTTTATTATGGGTTCGTGGAACGAACCCATAATAAAAAGAATTGGAAATATATCGGAAGTAGAATATTAAATGAAAAAATCTGATGTGGCCAGCACATGACCTCTCGCCATTTTTGAATCAAAAATTTACAGGTTGACACAAAAAAGTATGAAAAAAAATTGTTTTTTTTTTAAATCTGGCAACAATGGCAAAAGTTTCGAAAATTTTAATGAGATGGAAATAAACTATAGGATATACAAAATATATGTGTAAAACTTTATTGCCGTTTTGTATAATAATGGCGTCATCGCCCATAGCAACTGCCACTTCCGGTCGTGCGATTGGCACCAAAATCTAATCAGATCTAATCTAGGGTATCAGAATTCTGTATGCAAAATTTCAAATTTTTTTATTCAGTAGTTTTTGAGTTATCGTTACTACAACATCCATCCAACACACACACACACACACACACACACACACACACACACACACACACACACACACACACACACACACACACACACACACACACACACACACACACACACACACACACACACACACACACACACACACACACACACACACACACACACACACACTAACACACACACACACACACACTAACACACATACACTAACACACACACACACACACTAACACACACACACACACACACACACAGACATCATCGCGAAAATATTAAAATCGTATTCTAGGGACCCTAAAACGTGTTTATCCATTGAAAACTCACTACCCAATTTTTAGCATGATTCCTATTCCTCTCTTATCTGAAGGGCGAGAGGTAAAAATGTTTTGGTCTTCGCCAATCAAATTGATTTTTTGATGTAACTAGAAACAATTGACAAAAAAACTATGATATATTTTAAAATGCGTCCTTTCATTTTATTCGGTTAACGAAATTAAACTCAAATTAAACGTTATATTTGTTTATTTTTATAAAAATAGGGTTCCAGAGATTTTTTTTCTTTTTAAATAAAAACTTAGCTTTTGCTGCGGTTGAGGAAAAAAACTTCTTCGCCCAGGTAAAACTAACTGTCCAAAGGAAAAACTTCTTGGGCCAGGTAAAACTAACTGTCCAAAGGAAAAACTTTCCAGAGGAAAAAACTGCCCAGAGGAAAAAAAACCAAAAAGTTCACATAAAGTAAATATAAGATTAAAATCATATAAATTACCAGATTTCGTGGTCTGTTTTTGAAAAAGAATATAAATATATAATATTAAAATGAAAAACATGAATTTTAGATCAAAATATGAAATACTGACATCAGATAATTTTTTAATATTATAAATGAAAAGATATTATTTTAAGTAAATTATAAAAAAAATATACCTTCATTAATATAATTAAAAATAACAGTAAATTAAAGTTAAAAGCGTCGAAACAATTAATAATGATATCAAAGAATTTTAGTCAAAATTTAATATAGTATAATAAAAACTTACCCTACAAGATGAGGGGGAGAAAAAAGAAATCTTCGGTAAGCGACACGAACGATATGAAATCAGTTATTTTGACTGAGTAGGCAAAGAGAATAGTATTATTAGCATGGGAAAACATTTTATAGGAATACCAAGAGAAGAGAGGGACATGACGCGAATAAGAAGGGTATATCAAGCGAGTATGTGTTGAAAATATCTGAGCATTCGTGATTAGAGTTAATTCTTTTGTTTATATAAATAAAATAATTCTATTTTGATTAATGTCAATAGATGATTATAAAAATAAAGTTTACAGTAGTTGTTACAATTTTCTATTTGTATACAGTTCAAGTTTACTTGCAGAAAAGAAATAATTGAGTGCTTTTAATTGGTTATGGGTCTATAAACTGTTAAAGTTTTTTTTTTAAGTTACTGCAAGTTATAGTTAAAGTTAAAGTAACGAAAAAGGCGGATGCTAAGTTCTCAATTGAAAAGTTGAACAATGAGAATTATTTCGTATGGAAATATAAAATGGAACTGTTATTAATCAAGGAAGATTTATGGAATGTAATTTCTAAAGTAAAACCCAGTGTGGATATAGAAAGCTGGGAAAAGAAAGATAATCAAGCCAGAGCCATTATAGGTTTATCAGTTCAAGATAATCAGTTGGAGCACATTAGGAAAGCAAAAACAGCGCTTGAAGCATGGACATCATTAAAGAATTATCATGAGAATGCTACTCTCAGTCATAAAGTTTCTCTCATGAGAAGAATTTGCAGTTTGCGATTAGAAGAAAATGGCAATATGGAGCAACATATTCAGAAAATGTCAGAATTATTTGGTAAACTTACAGCCCTTGGTGAATAAACCTTATCAGATAAATGGATAGTAGCTATGTTATTAAGCAGTTTACCCAAAACGTATGATACTCTTATCACAGCCCTTGAGACTAGAAAGGAAGATGACCTTACCTTAAATTTAGTTCAGTCAAAGCTTATAGAAGAGTTCCAACGATTCACTTCATTTCATGAATCGACTCAAAAGGCATTAGTAATAGAAGGTGTCACTTTGCAATGTTTCTTTTGTAAGAAGAAAGGACACCTAAAGAGAGACTGTGAGAAATATTTAAGTTGGAAGAAGAAAAAAGAAATACAACGTTCACGTAATCATGCAAAGCAAGTAATAGAAGAAGACAATAATAAAGAAGACTATTGCTTTGTCATTTCTGAATCGGAGGATGATGGTGGATGGGTGGTTGATTCTGGATCATCTTGTCATATTTCAAACAGACGAGATATGTTCACAACATTTTCTCCAGCATGTCGTAAAGTTTTTGTTGCAAGTGGAATTGAAGAGACTGCCGTAGGAATAGGGAACATAAGAATTACATTATTAAATAATAAAAATGAAAAGAAAACTGTTATGTTACAAGAGGTCCTCTTTATTCCTAACATGGAAAGAAATTTACTAAAGGTTTTAATGTAGTATTTGAATATAATGGATGTAAAATAAAGAAAAATGAAGAATAAATTGCTATTGCAAAATTGAATTCAGGTCTTTACAGATTGAAACAAAAGGAGAAAGATGAAGTTTGTGCGTCAGTTCAATCTGGAGATAGATATCTTCATTACTGGCATAAGGTTTTTGGCCACAGAAATATAGAAGCTATAACGTTGATGAAGACACGAAATTTATCAAAGGGCATTGCTATTCAAGATTGCGGCATAAAGAAAACATGTTAAGTGTGTATACAAGGAAAATTCTCCCGCCTAGCTTTTCCACAGAAGAACTGTATTTCATCAGATGCTCCGCTTAACTTGATCCACTCTGATATTTGTGGACCTATGCAGACAACAACACCAAATGGAAACAGATATTTTTTAACCTTTGTTGATGATTTCTCTAGATATACTACAGTGTACCTTTTAAAGAATAAATTTGAAGTAATTAACAAATTTAGAGAGTTTGTTGAGCTGATGAAAAATCAGTTTGGTAGAAAACCAAAAGTATTAAGGTCAGATCAAGGAGGAGAATATACATCAGGACCAATGAAAGAATATTTAAGGAAAGAGGGAATAAGGTTCCAACATACAGCAGTATATACCCCTCAGCAAAACGGAGTTTCAGAACGTAAAAATAGATCTTTGATGGAGATGGCCCGTTGCCTGTTAATTGATGCAGGTTTAGAAAAATGGCTTTGGGGAGAAGCAGTTTTGACGGCAAATTATATGCAGAACATGCTTCCATCTAGATCTATCACAAAGACTCCTTATGAATTAAGGTACAATAAAACTCCAAATATTACAAATTTACATTTTTTTGGATCTAAAGCATATGTGTTTATTCCACAAGCATGTAGACGTAAATTAGATAAAAAATCTATTCCATTATATTTCGTCGGATACGACGAAAGTATTAAAGGATTTCGTCTTGTGGATGTATCCTCAAGAAAAGTAACTGTAAGCAGGGATGTCCAATTTTTAGATTCAATTGTACCATGTGAAAAGAAAACTGAAGAAGTTGGAGAAAAAGCTGTTTTAGAAGAAATAATAATACCAGTAGAGATATCAAAAGCAAATAAAGAAAGTACAATCAGTTTCATTGAGGAGGAGCAATTGGAGGAGGAGCAGGAAAAAGAGGATAAAACCCCTGGACTACCTACAATTATAAATCAGGACAATGAAACTGAAGACAGTTATAAAATAAATTTAGAGCCACGAAGATCTAAAAGAATTAGTAAAGGAAAACCACCAGAAAGGTTAATGGTTAATTCTGTTGAAGTAAGGAATTTTGAAGAAGCAATCTCAAGCGAAAGAAAAGTAGAATGGCAAAGAGCAATGGAGGAAGAAATGGAATCCTTAAAGAAACATCAAACTTGGTGCCTTGTTGACTTACCAGAACACAGAAAAGCAATAGGATGTAAATGGGTATATGCTCTGAAAAAAAATGCTGAAGGTGAAATAATTAGATTTAAAGCTCGCCTCGTAGCTCAGGGTTTCTTACAGAAATATGGATCTGATTATTATGAAGTATTTGCTCCAGTAGTAACACAAACCACTCTAAGAATATTTCTGTGTATAGCAGGTACGAAGAAGATGAAGGTTCAACATCTGGACGTGAAAACAGCATTCTTAGACGGAGAACTCCAGGAAACCATATTCATGAAGCAGCCTCCTGGGTTTGTACAATAAGTCATGGAAGAAAAGGTATGTTTGTTGAAAAGAAGTTTATATGGACTAAAACAGGCAGCCAGGATGTGGAATGAAACTATAGATACTTATCTGAAGTCAATAGGGTTTCTACAGAATGAAACTGAGAAATGCCTCTATAGAAAATTTGCAGGAAGTGAACTAGTTATCTACTTGTTAGTGTCTCCTACCAATGATCTGCACCTGCAACCCGCTAAAATTCAGACATAATCGGGACTCGCTTATCGACTGTCTAAGGATGCAGTCGCATTTAATATAGTAAAAGTTTCTTAAAATAATTGTAATGTTGCGTAATTAACCACACCCAAAAAAGTTTTCTGAGGTTTCGTAATAACATAAAAATGTAAATAGTTTTACAGTGAGTGAAGTGATGAGTTGTTTGATTTCGGTTTCATAATTATTTTTCTGTTCATGTTAGTACTTGGAGTAAATGGAATAAAAAGTACATTCTTATTTCAAATACTCTTTTATTTTGGTTTAACTCCTACCTAAAGAGTTTGGTCCTTCGATGCATATATTTAAAGAAAATACAAGTCCAGTGTTCTTTCAACATTTATGAATACTATTATTCGTAAATCGTTCACCCACAAAGCTAAAAAAAATTTATATGATGTTTTATTATCAGTCAATTAAGAAAATACCATTTTTTTTAGTCTGCTCCTACAAGGCTACAATTTTAATATGTTGTAATTTACATATGTTTAAGTGTAAAAAAAGGTGACAACCTATTTTGAGGGTTGCAAGTATGTGCCAGACGATAGCGAATTTGTCATCGGGATAGTAATTCATAATCTGCTCCCACAATGCTAAAATTTTGAGGGTATGTTCTTTCAATTGTTTAAAAACCATATGTAAGTAGCCAGAGTATTCCAGCGGTTGCAAGAATCCGCCAGACGAGTATACAGGATGTCTAAAATTGGAAGGAATAACATAGCTATATTAAAAACCGTAAGAGATACAGAGGCGGTTAAATGGGAAAAAAGTTAACTATTTTGAAGAGTATTAAAAAGATCTACAGGGACTTTCGCCCTTCTCAAGTTATACAGGAAAAACTAAAAATGGTCTTTTGATTTTTTACTCCTATAATTATTATTTAAAATAATATCAAAAAATAGAAAAGGAAACTTTTATTGTATCTCAAATTTGCTATGAAACTGTACTAATAAATCTTTGATACGACGTTTAGTGTCCTTACGGCCACCATGAAGTTATGTCTTGTAATACAGATCTATATTTTTTTATTACAAAAATAGATAAGCGTTAAAATTCAAATTCAGTGATATATCACACTTGTGATTTTAATAACGTTTTATCTGAAATAACTAGCATCTTCAGATATATTACCAGAGAAATAAAAAAACATAAAATAGTAGATATTAAACAAGCACAATTTAAACGACCTGCTTAGTGAATAAAAAAATGTTGATAGAGAATTTAAACACAATGTCAGTTACAAAATTGGTTTAAGTATAATAAATTTTTGATAAGATATGTATCTAGTAATACTTTAAGTTTATTGATTGAATATTTGTAGTTATTTCCTAAATTAAATTATTCGTTATTCTAATTATTTTTACTACTTTTTGCATAAGATAAAATCCAGCTCCATATTAATAGATTAGTGACAATGATGATTATCTGTTATGCAGTATGTCTCAGTAAGTTGGAACCATATGGGAATCTTTTTTAGTATTAAATTTAGAAAAAAAACTTATTTTTCATAAAAAGTTCTAAAATCTAAAATACAATTATCAGATATCAATTTTTTCCAGTAGTATACGAGGTTTGTCAAAAAATATGAATTTTACTCAAGATTAAAGTACCTTTTTTGAAAACATCGAAAAATGTTATTTAAAAAAGTTGATCAGAATTAAAAATTGAGTTCAAATATGCAATTACATCCATTTACATTGAAAAAATGTATTCATTTTTTAAATGTATTTCTGGGTACAAAAAAAATGCAAATTTCACTGTGGTTATGTGTTTAAATTGCTAACTTGTTAGAAAACATTAAGAAACGACTTTTAGAGATAAATGTTAATTCAAAATAGAAACAGTATTAAACAAGCATAAAACCTATTTTTTCAATCTAAATATATGTAATTGAATATTTGAACTTAGTTTTTAGTCCTGATCAACTTTTTTAAAAAACATTTTTCGATGTTATCAAATTTAAAGGTACTTTACTCTTAAGTAAAATTCATATTTTTTGACAAACCTCGTAAACTACTGGAAAAATTAATATCTGATGATTGTATTTTAGATTTTAGAACATGCAGAACTTTTTGTGGAGAAGTAAGTTTTTTCCTAAGCTTAATAATAAAAAAGTTTCCCATACTGTATACGTAAAACATCCTAGAAAATGTAATGCAGGATACACCATTGAATTTGTCTATAAATTCTCTATCTATCTGCTTGTTTAATTTCTATTCTGATACTTTTCTGTGGTTCACTGATAATGCAAATTTTTTTTATCGAAATTGTTAGATAATTTTCTATGTTTTGATGAAATTAAAAACAATTTACAAAAAAACTATCACAGGACCGTAATTCAAAATTATTGTCACTGATGATGTTGGTTATTTGAGATAAAATGTCATTAAAATGACAAGTGTGATATATCACTGAATTGGAATTTTAACGGTTCATCAATTTTTGTAATAAAAAGGTCCATATTAAAAAAAATATTTAATTGTGGCCGTTAAGACACTAAACGTCGTATTAAAGATTTATTAGTACAGTTTCATAGCAAATTTCAGATAAAATAAAAGTTTCCTTTTCTATTTTTTGATATTATTTTAAATAAAAATTATAGTTTTTTTTTTTTTTTTTTTTTTTTTTTTTTTTTTTTTTTTTTTTTTTTTTTTTTTTTTTTTTTTTTTTTCCGGTGTACCTATTCTTGAAATCAAGAGAAAAGTTACTCCCAAAGTAGCTCCCTACTTTTTCCACTCCCAGCTTTTTCTCTCGGTACAAAAATACCTTATTCTTGAAAAAAAGGAGTGAGTGAAAATACACACATAGTTGCCAAGTGTTGAGATTCAATTTTATCCAATCGCAGCAGTTAAATTTCTGACGTCCATGTGACATAAGATAAAACCAAAGAATAACTATCGTATTCTTTGACATAACTGTAATGTATTAGCTATGGACCGGTGTCGTATTAAAAAAAAAACATTAACATAACACAAAAAAAATGCTGGCCGATAACATTTCGCAACGACCACAGATGTATTTGGGCAAATTTACCTTCACATTCACCCAGGCTTAGTGCCAAGTCCTCTGGTCTGAGCTGGCCACAACTTTAAATTGTATGCCTGAGGGGACCAATAAAACCTGGGAAGCTTGGAGGAAAGTATTATGAACTATTTCATTTCAACCTCCTCCAGAGCTTCCTTCACATCGTCATTCATGAGATTATTCCATATCAATAATTCATTAATATTATTCTTTATATCAGTAAACTTCCCAGCAAAGCTCAAAAAATAAAGACACGAAATATAAACAAAATAAATCGGATTGTCAGATTAAATAGTTAGGTTAATGTTTCAAATAAATTTCTACTCAAAAGACCATTTTTAGTTTTTCCTGTATAACTTGAGAAGGGCGAAAGTCCCTGTAGATCTTTTTAGACCAATGTAATACTCTTCAAAATAGTTAACTTTTTCCCATTTAACCGCCTCTGTATCTCTTACGGTTTTTGATATAGCTATATTATTCCTTCCAATTTTAGACATCCTGTATACTCGTCTGGCAGATTCTTGCAACCGCTGGAATATTCTTTCTACTTACATATAGTTTTTAAACAATTGAAAGAACATACCTTCAAAATTTTAATCTGTCGGTCCGATTTATTTTGTTTGTATTTCGTGTCTTTATTTTTACGAGTTTTGCTGGGAAGTTTACTAATATAAAGGATAATATTAATGAATTATTGATATGAAATAATCTCATGAATGACGATGTGAAGGAAACTCTGGAGGAGGTTGAAATAGGAAGAGTTCATAATACTTTCCTCCAAGCTTCCCAGGCTTTATTGGCTCCCTCAGGCATACAATTTAAAATTGTGGCCAGCTCAGACCAGAGGGCTTGGCACTGAGCCCGATGAATGTGGGGGTAAATTTGCCCGAATACATCTGTGGTCGTTGCGAAATGTAATCGACCAGCATTTCTTTTTGTGTTTTGTTAATGTTTTTTTTAATACGACACCGGTCCATATCTAATACATTACAGTTATGTCAAAGAATATGATCGATACTCTTTGGTTATGTCTTATGTCACATGGCTGTCAGAAATTTAACTGCTGCGATTGGATAAAATTGAATCTCAACACTTGGCAACTATGTGTGTATTTTCACTCACTCCTTTTTTTCAAGAATAAGGTATTTTTGTACCGAGAGAAAAAGCTGGGAGTGGAAAAAGTAGGGAGCTACTTTGGGAGTAACTTTTCTCTTGATTTCAAGAATAGGTACACCGATGACAACTTTGCTATCGTCTGGCACATACTTGCAACCCTGATAATAGGTTGTCAATTTTTTTTTACACTTAAACATATGTAAATTACAACAAATTAAAATTGTAGCCTTGTGGGAGTAGATTAAAAAACTTTTTTTTTACGTTTTCAAAAATTTGAGGGATAATGACGCAACTGCAAGATACCTGCCAGAATGGTATTTTCCTAATGGACTGATAATAAAACATCACTTAAAATTTTTTTGGCTTTGTGGGAAACGGGTTAGTCGGATGGTTCGCTAGCTCTCCTACTAATAGTATATTCTTCAACAAGCAGAGAATGAAAGCTATTATTCACGAGAATTAATATTCCAGTGAATAATGGCCATGATTTAAAAATTACACAGGTTAGACACTCAAACGTCCTAAATTCGTCCAAGTTTGCGCATGACGTCAGCTGGAGTCCAAACGAAATAATTTAACATTGGATTGCATAGGGTTATTGTGTCTTTCGGGTGGTTTTTATGTTTTTACGGCTATAAATTTAATAAAAATGTACTGTAAAGTATTGTACACTAAAAAGTGATAACTACTTTAATAAAGGTATAAATTTTTTTTACGATGTGTTTTGTATTATAAAAACTATTTAATTGCTAGATGTAAAAACCAGAAAATGCTCAAATATGTTATGGCTAATTTTATCGTTAAACTAATTGTCACATATGTAACACATAAAATACTTTAGATTAATTAATCAAAAAAATAATTTTTATATAAAAGTGATTTGAAATAGCTTATATTTTTGATGCATATTGTTATAGGTTTGTTAATTAGGCAAATATAAATACGAGTATAACTTAGATTTACAGTCATACAAGTTGGTATGTAAAATAAATGTTATAACAGTTTTTATAAGTTGTGCAGTGCTTTATTATTTTTATTAAATAAAATACTAACCAATAAATGAATACGTAACTACTTAAAGCTATTACACAATACATCTTACAGAACTTTTTTTGTATTATTTAAAATAAAGTCTGAAAATGTTAAACATGTTTATTCATATAATAAACTGCTGTTTTTGTAATAAAGGGCACTTCGGAAATCGAAAAAACTTTGTACTGTTTTTAGAGCGAGTATTACTTTTACGCCAACACAGCGCAATATATTTTTAATCAGTTTATAGGTGAAATTAAATAAAAGTATGTCAAAAAGACAATAACCTCATATAATGACACATTAAAAAATTTTGATGGGCACCAGGTGACGTCACATATCCTGCGCAATGTCTAACCTGATATAATTCAACCATGAATAATAGCCATAATTCTATGCGAGTTAAAGACTTTACTTTCTCCACGACTATGCGACTTATGCAAGAAATTATATACCTAAATCATAGTTTTTATCACAAATCTTTAATTGACACTTAAAATATTAAACTTTGACGTGAATGTATTTGACATTTCAAATAAATTGCGACTTATTGCGATTGGTTAGCTATTTTCAAAGCAATGTGATTTGTTGACATTAATGTGAATACTAGAAATTAAAGGATGTGATTGGCTAAAATTTAGCGAGGATTCTTCAACTAGTAGAAGAATGTATATCATTTAACTAAAAATGTAGTAAGAATCAACTTATTATCAAATAGTCGTGGGGGATAGTATATTGCGTAATAAATGCTGAAAAAGCACTTTTCACACGCATGTGACGGTTTGTCACAAAGCGTGAAAAGTGCTTTTTCACACGAGTTACACACTATACTTTTCCTACGACTGTCAATTAATTTTCTAAATTTGCAATGAATTTAATTTAATGAGAAAAGACTGAAATGAGAAATGACTGAAATGAGAACTGTCAGTAGTGACAGTGTCCGCATGCTAGATTTCATCTTAATTGATTGATATTATATTAATTGATGTTATGTTATTATAAGTAGTTGTATTGTCATTTCACTTTGCACACTACGTGTGTAAACGTTTACACACGCTGTTTGAAATTGACGTTTTTCGGCAAATCGACAGTGCGTTTTTGTGTATTTTCTAAGCAGCCGTAGGAAATAGTATATTGTTTAACGAGTAAGGAATGATAGTTATTTCCCACGAGTATGCAGGCGAATGCTGCAAATCATACGAGTGGGAAATTAGCATTCCATGCGAGTTAAACACAATACTTTTTCTACGGCTGTAATAGATAATAGAGAAATGATTTAACAAATAACATGAATTTCAAATTTAACGTCATTCAAAATTTCTATTTAGGTACAATTAAAATATCAATTACACTTAGTATAAATGAGAAGTTTTGAAAAAAATATTTAATTATTCACAATATTTATGGTTACATTGTTACAGTGATGTACCGCAATGTTTGAAAGACCTGATTTATTGCAATAATTAGACAATGAATTATTGTATTATCAGATACGGAAATGAAATTGGAGACATACAATGTACCTCATTGATCTATCAAGAACAGTTAAGAAAGAGCAGTTTTGTATTATAGCCGTAGAAAATAGTATATTGTTTAACAAGTATTGAAAATAGCACTTTTCACACGCATGTGACGGAGTCACAAAGTGTGAAAAGTGCTTTTTCACACGAGTTTCACACTATACTTTTCCCACGGCTGTCACTTTATTTTATAAAGTTGCAATAAATTTGAATTTATTTTAATGAGAAATGAGAACTGTCAGTAGTGACAGTGTCCGCATGCTAGATTTGATCTCAATTCATTAATATATGTTATGTTATTATGTGTAGTTGTATTGTCATTTACTTTGCACACTGCGTGTGTAAACGTTTACGCACGCTGTTTGAAATTGACGTTTTTCGAGGCAAGTTGTCAGTGCGTTTTTGTGTATTTTCTAAGCAGCCGTAGGAAAAGACAATTACAGTCAAGAAGAAAATTTATTTATTTATTTTTCCAGTTCTCAGCATCTTGATAAATGGCTGGTACAGGGAAGAGGTACTTATGTTAAGAATCAAATTATTTACAACTTTTAGGGTTTTTATCGACTCTCACACACACACAACTATCAAGCATTTTTGACGATCCGTACAAAATCCACTCGTTAATGAAAACGGTGGTTTCTATTACAAATGTCTGTTTTTTGTAAGAAAGAGCAAAATATTATTAAATAATTGATAAGCAAGGTTATGCAATTTTATATTTTTTCAAAGATTAAAAAGCAAAGTAATGGTTTAATAGTTAAGAATAGTAATTAAATACATATACTTGTCGAATTTTGAGTATTAGTTTTATTATTCGATGGATTTGAAGGTTTTTAAATAAATTTAATTATTCCTTTATGCAGGATGTTTAAAGTTTTATATGTGTTTTTTGGATCACCCCAACTAATAATATCGTACTGAAATAACGAATCGACTAAATATTATCATAGAACTTTTAAATTGCGGTACTCCATATTTGTAAGTTCTTTACATACTGATTCTAAAAATTTTTGATTTTGTCAATTTATTAGTTTCAATATTTATATCCCTAGAGTTGGGATAACTTGTACATTTAAATTTTATTACCTTAACAGGAATTGCGAAGTTTCTAACACCCCCATAAAAAGAAGATAATATCATTCCAAGACTACTCATAACTCCAACAACATACAATGATATCATAATGCTGCTTATAACTGAATAAAAAGATTTCAATTTTTTTTGCATCTTTCTTCCAATCAATTCATGAGACCAAAACTTTGTCATAATTATACTCAAAAGTTTCTTCAGATCTTCGTATTTGTACCATAAAATGACAAGTTTAATAGAAGACTAAAAATAAATTAAGTGTTCTCATAAGAAAAAATTATTAATGATGAATATTTTTCAATAAATAGATAGCTGATGTTATTTTACAAGTTTTGCAAAAATTTTTGAACAAATGAGGAACTTGTTATGATGACTTTGCAATGTGTATAATCGATGGAAGTGAAATTTGGACTTATGCATCATTAGTTATATATTAACCATATTATATACATGAGAAAAAAATAACATTTTTTGTATAACTCCAAAACTGCTTTATATGTTTTGATGAAAATTGTTGTGTTGGTCTGTATTAATTAGTCTAATATTATAATTATGAGATCAAAAGAAAATAATACATCTGAACAAGACGTCACTAGAAATAATATATTTTTAAATTCAACAACAGAAAATTTTGATATATCATTTGTTAATAAAATGCTAGATGACCTTTTAGGTAATGTTTTAAAACAATGCAATCGTTTAAAGTTGTCTAAAATGGATCTATTAGAAAAAGATTAATTTAGATAAAACCAAACAAGCACATATACTGAAATAAAGTTGTAGAAATAATTGTTCCAAAAAATGCAGTCAAAATATAAATTACAGTACCCGACTGACAATTAATTAAGAGTATTGGTCACTGTCAAAAGCCGAACAAAGAAATTTTTTTGTACAACGACCAGCAGTACTAAAAAAAGATAGTAGGAACAAATTCTAGAAGGAAGCAAACTGTAACGTATATATTTAAAGATGACAAAGGTCTAAAACTGACAGTTTGTAAAACATTTTACTTGGCAACTATGGGCTATATGCCAAACAGTGCTAAATTTATAAGAAATGTTCTGGCGAATGCTCCTTGCAATGCTTCTGTTAAGGCGAAAGTTCATAGACGATCTTCAAATAATCGTACAGCTGTAGTAGATCGAGAAATAATTAAGTCAAAAACAACAAATAGAATAAGTCTTTGAAACTATACATTCCGACCATTACCATACATGTTTCATCCTTATAGGAATCCTCAGTGGCACTTTGTCGGAATGCATAGTTTCAAAAATCTATTCTATATACCCCAACTATTTTTATGTGACACCAAAATGATAGTCACGCCATCTATTACAATTCTGTAAACGCGTCTCCAAGTACAACTTGGATTGCCGGCAGATGGGGGAACCCATCAACCATCATAATGCCTAGGGGAGAGCGGACACCTCGTAATAAAATCATTTATATAAAATCATTTATTGCGAGGTGCCCGCTCCCCCCTAGGCATTTTGATGGTTGATGGGTTCCCCCATCTGCCGGCAATCCAAGTTGTACTTGGAGACGCGTTTACAGAATTGTTGTAGAATACAACAATTCTGTAAACAATTCTGTAAACGCGAATTTTTTACAGAATTGTTGTACAATACAATTCTGTAAACGCGTCTCCAAGTACAACTTGGATTGCCGGCAGATGGGGGAACCCATCAACCATCATAATGCCTAGGGGAGAGCGGGCACCTCGCAATAAAATCATTTATATAAAATCATTTATTGCGAGGTGCCCGCTCCCCCCTAGGCATTATGATGGTTGATGGGTTCCCCCATCTGCCGGCAATCCAAGTTGTACTTGGAGACGCGTTTACAGAATTGTATTCTACTAAACCGCTAGCCCGGGTGGTACCTATCAAACAATACGATAGATGGCGTGACTATCTATCATTTTGGTGTCAAATAATTAAATCTCATATAGAGTCCTTTAGATATCAAATTTCCCATTATCGAAGGGAACATGTTCCCGACGAAGGTATTTGAAAAATGACATCACGATCCAATTTATGTACGACGATTTTAAATCAAAATTTTCCAATATATCATTTTCCTGCTGTTTGTACTGTTAAGTTAGGACATGAAGTATGTTGGTCCTGCGAATCATTTTTGTAGCATTGTCAATCTACAGACCACAAGAAAGAAAAGTTGGGGATGGAATTTCAGTTTTGCTGTTCGTATAATGTTCATTCCAGACAATATAAAGACGCCAGAAAAGAATACCAAAAAGATGCTAAGGACAAAAATTAAAATAAACTGACAGTATCAGCAGATTTACAAAAGGTACTTACATCAACAGCCACCTAGTTTACTAAATATGTTTATACTTATAAACTAATCGACATGTTCTTTCTTGTTATAGGTAATAATGCTACCGCATTGCGATACTTTTAAGTTTTATACCGGCAGAAATGGAATCTGTTTATAATCAAACTGCTGTTATGTGGCATGAAGGATTAAAGGCAAACATTATTAACACATTCTTTAACTATTTTTTGTCAATACGTTACTTTGGGCATGTTACTCTTTGGCTGGATAATTTTTCCGCACAAAATAAGAATTATTTAATAAATTTAAATGAAATATCTTTAAAAACTATAGACGTGAAATACTTTGAGTCTGGCCACACATACATGGCCGCAGACTCATTTCACTACCAAGTTGAAGTATCCCTCAAAAGAAAGATGCTGTACAAAATGCCAATAGATCAGTTAATGTCGTAGAAATAACATTACAAAATTTGTTTAAATAGAAAGATTGTACATCTCAGTATAAAATGAACAAAATTTCGCCCTATTTAAGCGTTATGATGTGGGTAACATTTAAAAGAGATCGGAATACATCTGTAGCGTAAATTTGATATACGCTAACTTTTGATATATCATTTATTTAATTTCGAACCATGTATTGTCGCTTAATGACATCTATTTGACTGAAGATCAATTAACTGTTATTTAAAGTAGCAACCTCTCACAGTTGTCGCTTAACGACATCAATTAGACAGACTATTAATTAACCATCATTTAAAGTAATATTCTTTTAAATCGACGACTAAGTGCTGTCATTTAAAATGGTACTCTGAAAAATCGTCATTATTGATTTTTACACCTGGTAAAGTTATTAACCTAAACATTTGTATAAAACTTTCGGCAGATAAAAGTTTGCTCTCTCTTGTGGGAGACCGGACAGTTGGACCACGAGTACCTGTATTAAACCTTTTTTGAAAAAGGTGAAGTTAAGCCTACCCTTCAGTTCGACCAGGATAAAATTTTATTTTCTAATCGATTTAATGGAATTCTTCGAAGATAATTACAATATCATATCACGCTTGTGAATCATTTCATTCTCATTTTAATTCTAATTTTTATAGTTTTCACCCAAGTTTGTTTAATTTTGTAAATATTGTAATAAACTTTAAAGCAGAAACATATATTAAAATCAAAAGAAATAAAACTCCAAGACAAGTACCACAATATAATTAAAACAAAAGCGGTTTAGTGGGCAACTAGTTTCGGCTTATGAGCCATCCTCAGGCCTAGAAACAAATTACCCGGTGTGTAACATACAATATTAAATGATATAAATTTTAAAAAACTTACCATATTTAGTAAAAAACAATTAATTGTAATAAAAAACATTTTGTAAACAATTTGCATGTTAATGAGGGTGAGCAGTAGAGTAGGTACATGAAGAAAAATTATTTTAGGAAGTCCAAAAATTCTTGGATCATAGTAAAGGAAAAATAAATTCCGTAAAATGTTCCACCAAAAAACTGTAAAGTGCAACACAGAAAAAAAATGACTTTATTAAAGCTAAGACAGCAGAATATAGAAATGGCCTTTTATCACAAAAAGATTTTGTAAAAATTATGTCTTATTATAATTCTCCTCAATAATAAATAATATGTTAATTATATTGGGTATTTCCTTTCTTCTATAATTGTAATTGTTTTAATTCTTAGAATACGCTCGAAGAGCGGTTGTGGTCCAACTGATCGGTGTACTTAAAACAGGTACCTGGCCCTTGGTCCAACTGTCCGACTCCCCTCTTGTGTCTTATGTAGTTAAGCTGTAAGTCGATCTTATCTTATAATTCATTATCTCATTTTGAAAATTAATTATCTTTTAATATTACTTTCATTACGATGGTACAACGTGATAGGTCAACTTATCTATAATTATCTGAGCTCGCCTGATAGCACTGATTATTTGATTTTGATTTGTTTTGATTCCACTTGAACAGGCATTTTTTTTATCTCTTCACGCGTCAGACAACAAACCGTATCAAGTTTGCCATTGTATAATTTGACTTCTATTTCTGTAATAATTTATCTCACGTAGAGTAATTAAGCGTTTGTTTTATTAAAAGGAAACGTACTTCAATTTTCAGTTGAATGTATTGGACATTCTTTTAAATTTGTTGATGTTGAAGACATTTTTTTTCTAATTAACGAATCTTAACTGTGCACTTTTAAATTGATTATTTGCCTACAAACATTCACTTTCATTCATTTGATGCACTAATGGTCTGTGTGAGACAATTTTGAGTTTAATCAGCGTGTTCTCAGTTATTTGCCGATCTTATAGGCAATAATTTTAATAGAAATCAGTGAAGTTGTGGTTGTATGTGTAGCCACACATTAACTCATTGTGGTTCTTTTGTTCAGTGCAAGCGGGCAAGGAGTTTACGGTCATTAACTGAAATTTTTCTGTTTTCATGTGAAACGTTTTTGGGAGCAATTGACTCATTCACCGCAACGGAAAAAGAGCTCTGTGAGCTCTCTTGAAGACACTCACAGCGAGGACCATCCCTTTGGCAGAACTTGCACTCCAAGTACGCAGCACGTCACTGCTAGGACACACGCTGCTGCTGTCACACTCCAGGTGGCTCTTCCAGAAATTGACGTCCTACCTGTCGACTCTGGACGATTCTGGGTAAACCATCATAAACCCTCAAGACTGTGCAGAACGTTAAAAATTTTTTTCTTCAATCAATGATTTTGTTTTATCTAATTAAATTCACTACAGTTTATTTTTACCTATTTCATTTGACTTCTTTAAAGGAAATCATTTTCTTTTTTGATCAACAACTAAACAATTAAATTACTTAGTGGGGGATTAACTTGTCGGGATCCTTCAGACAGACATAACAGGCAAGTGGCGCTTGAGGCAATATTGTTAAAAAATAATTTTAGATTTAAATAAATAAAACAACGTTTTAAGATTTCCACAAAAATAATAACAAAAGTTATTAATTTAATAGTGACTAGTTTCGTTACATAGTAACTTCATCAGACTAATATTATTTACAAGAAAATCAAGAAATTTATACTAAAACAACTAAGAATAAAATTACCTCTCTAAAATTATGAGGGCTTAACCAAAAGCTATTAACAAACGTTCAAGCAATAATGGATTTTCATCAAGTAAAAGCCGACACAGTTAAACAAATAATTTTAGCTCACTTATCCATTCTGAGTCAGAAATTAGAGCTAGCTATTCATTACCAACAAATTGTAACTTAAGTTTCGTGCTATTAAAAACTGGTTACACATTAATCGATAGAAAATCCTGTGACTGGAATGATATTGAAGTAAATATTTTAACTGCTAAGGACCAGAAATAAGGTAACTCTATATAATTTATTAATAGCCTTAATTGATTTATAATTTTATTCCATTTTTAGGGATAAGTCAACCAGCTAACAAAACGAATTAACGCGGAATCATTAAAGTACGTAAACACACGTTACTAATAAGGGTATCTCCTATTATTCGCAAAAGCAAATTAATATTTTGGGAAAATCTACCAGAATCGTTTGGGGATAATGCACAACCGTTACACGATAAAGATAGATAAGTAAAAGTTAGGTGTATTTTATATGTAAAATTTAAAATTGTTTGAAAATAAAACCTCTCAGAATTTATCAATAACCATACTATAGTTGATATCAGACTGTATTTATTAATATAAATAAAAATAATACAATTGACCATACCAAAGTTTATAAAATATTGTACTGCTCTGTCCAAAAACACAGATGGCATTACAAAATAACTTTAAACACGATTAGCTTAGAAATATTTTTTCTTTTGGCATAGGGTGCCCAGTGAGCCAACCATAATAATTTTTTTTTTATCTCAGAAGTATATTTCTGTAGATAAGTCATAAGCCCTATTCAAGTAGCACGTATGCCATGATAAATTCACACTTAATATTAAAATCATTAAATCTGATAATAATGCTGAATATTACTTTTCCAGACATTATCTTTTAAATTAAGATGAATTGTTTTGATACCAGCTTTTTTTATCTTATTATTGTTTATGCCATCTAATAGTTTTATATAAAAAGTAGGAACACCTTAGGAGAAGGATCATTAATTAAAGTAGGAACACCTTAGGAGAAGGATCATTAATTAAATATTTTTCTTTTAATACATTTATTTTATATTTAAGATCTAAAATAAAGTTACTTTTTCAAAAATTTGTCTCAAAAATTAATTGGCGCAGTCATGCACATGTATCATAAATAACTATTTACAAGTAGATAATTTTTGGTTATTGACTACTAGTAGATACTAAAAACAATTGAAGACTAAACGTGATGTCAGAGTTAGGCGATCTTAGGAAATCTTTCAAATTAATTATACGCAACTGTTATTGCGTTTGTCAAAAGAGTTTTTTTTCAATTATTATAAAAAATTCGACAGCAAATAAAGACATTCTTTTGAATTTCTATAATTTCATCTAAATTTTCGACCTAGTCAAAGCAACAGTTCGACCTATAGGAACATAGGTAGCTGTAAAACAGCGAAACCCTATCTGGCAAGTCTTCAAAGCTTAGCAGGTTTGGAAATACCGGAAGCAATAAGCAGTACAGAAGCTATGGAAACAATCTTAAATTTTCATACTTCGCAAATACTCATCAAGGGAGAAGCGAGATTGGTAGAATACAGCCTTAAATATACTGGCAACTAGGAAAATTACTGTAACAGACTTGGGAGGATTATCAGTTTTCCTAATAACGCAATCCGTCAGATGACCGCTCATAGAATAACCCCAAATAAACCATTTCGTAAAAGTATTTTCTGTCGATTTCATTAATGGATAGATATGGGAAAATGAAGAGCCCTCGCATATTCAAGCACGCACTATTTTGTACACGGATGACTCGAAAACCAAAAGTCTTGAATAACATGAAACAGGGAATACAATGGTAAATCCATGTATATTGCTTGGGAAAGTAAAGTAGAGATTAAGGCACTAAAATCACAACAATACAAATATAAACGTGCTTTAAATTTCTACAATCAGTTAGTAGTAAAAAGCTAGGTGTTTTTTTTTGTACAACGATTTATTATGCCGCAAAAAATGTTGTGTAAAAATCTGAAATTGCATGATTTTTTTTTATTTTTATTGATGCAGTTTATTATCTGCAAGTAGCGAAAAAACATGTTAAAATTCATTTATCTACAACTGTCATGTAATGATACTGATTTGACACTTATTTGAATTTTGTAATGACAAATACAACATTAATAATAAACAATATAAAAAAATTATTTGTTATAGATATTTATAGTTGCATTGTAAATATCTTGTGGAAGATCATCTTCAATTGAAGATATTGTAGAAAACCGAGGGTATACTTTTTTATTGATACCTTGGTTTCTATGGTATGAACTGTAAATCAATTATAAGCGCATCTGGTTTAGAAATTGAACTTTTCAATTTCGTTCTTTACTGTGTGCTTGTGGGAGCAGGTGAGAAAAAGATAACATATAGTTTTTGTTTAACTAACAAAGTTTAATTCATAACAGCTAAAATTATTTAATATGCCTTGGGATGGGCTTCCAACAGTTTACAAATGAATGACCATACACTTGGCCTATAAACATGTTAAACACTTACGTATTTACGTGGTATTACCTGGGTAGGAACTGCAACTCTTACTTTTCTCTGGCATTTAGCAAGCCCTGATGAGGAAAGATGCTTATTGCATCGACCAACTAACAATTGGAATTCACTTTGGCGCGGTGCACAGGTTATCACAACGTTTAATGAATCACTTTCTGATTATTTCGTGTTAAACAAGGTTAACATACTGCGTAAGCAACAACTAAAAACTCAGCACTGCTTGCTTACACGGGGTGCGCGCTAGGCGCCATTTTTTTTCATGCATCGATACACACATGCACATGAAACGAGAGACGAGAGCACACACGCCCAATTCCCCTGTCCCGCTTAAAAAAAGACTACAGGGCGGAAACAGGTGGAGGGAGGAATTAACGGTCATTATCTGGCGGGAGCAATTTGAAAATATCAAGTTGAAAAATTATAAAATTGTTTTTCAACAGATATTATAATTGATTAAGTCAGAATTTTTAAGATTTTAGACGCCACTTTGACAGAAGTTGATTATTAATTCCATTGCTATTGTTACAAAATACTCACAGATTACTTGTATTCTCAAATAGTCAATTTTAACGATATGCCGACATAATGTTATTCAATATAATTTTGAATTTTCGGAGTTGTAGATAAAATTTTGTACAATATTCGTGCGGTAACACATTATTAATATACTTATGTGATTTCCCAACGAGTGCGTCAGCACGAGTTGGGCAATTTTCACATGCGTATATTAATAATGTTCATACCGCACTTATATCGTAAATATCTATTAGTTCACTATTTTATTTATAACAAAATTTTTAAAATACAAGTTTGCATGGTGGGAAAAAGTATAGATTTAAACGGAAGTGACGTCATTTTATGCTAGAATCTGTCACCATCTAGCGGTAATTCATTGCAATAACGATTGTTGTCAAATTTTTTATTGTATTTATGAAATGTCAAAGAATTCGCAAAGGTTATTGCTCTGACATACAACCTTTTCAAAATGCCAAAACGGTGTAGTAAGAAGTACACTTAGTGTAAAATCATACGTGGCACATGATGAAAATATACGAAATTTGTGGCGTGCAGCCGCAAAATGTCCAGATTTAAAATAGGGGTTAGCAGCACATTTTAACGTATGTAAAATTACAATATTATAACAAAATTAATTTAATTTAAATTTATAGAAATAACTTTTGCTAGCTTACGTTTTTAAATTTTTTTAATAAAATGATATTTTGTCGTCTTCACACCTCTCATTTCAACAGTTTGGCCTCCAACCTTTAACAAACAATCCATCAGCATGTCCAAACCAACCTGCGGTAAATTTTGATTTTGTATTTTTATATATTATTTTAGTGACAGATAAAAATGACATTTGTAATCATATGTTGACGCGGAAAAATATAAATCTCGGTAGAACAGATTCCCACTAGGCGGAAAATCTGCTGGCAGATTTTCTGTATCGAATTCTATTGGCCGATTTCGAAAATTAATTCGAAATCAACCAATAGAATTGGATACAGAACACCCGCATGCAGATTTTCCGCCTAGTGGGAATCCGTTTTGAGACTGCATAAAATGACGTCATAGCGCAAATGGCAGGAGTTGTGATGGATTTAAAAGTTATTCAATTTAGAACGTTTGTTAAATAATTAATAAACTAAAAGTAATACCTTTTTTAACCTGTTTTATCGTCCTATATTACTTTTAGAACATTCTTAACCAAATTCCATAAAAAATATTCATTTGAAGATTGATGCAAGTTCCCTATTGTGATTTTTATTATTGCCATTATTATAACCGACATTAAACAATCAACTGAGCAATATATCTCAGATCATAAGATACATTTAAAAAGAGTGGTTAAATTTATATTTAATAATCAACTTAAATAATTATTAATTTATTTTCTGAATAACACTAGCAGTAATCTCGCTAAAAGTATTTTGAATTAACTCTAAGGTTAGGTCTAGGCTGCTATGAACGTGTTTAAAAAAATCTATACGTGAAGTCTGTATATAATCCAGAAGTGTTAGTATTTCTCTTAACCTACTTACTTGAGCCATAGAATTGAAAAATATTAATGATATGATACTTTTTTCAAATATTTCCATTGACAGTTCCATTTTCAGTAGAAGTCCAACTTCGGTGAAGGCCAGAACACATATGAAACCAAGACAAAATATGTTTAGTTTTAAGTATCTAGACGATAAAGGCCAAGCGAAAAATATATTCATAATTAATTTTGGAAACCATAGAAACAGTTTGGCATAATCTTTGGTTTTTAAGACTTTGTAAGCAATACCTAAAAAAAATCATTAATACGTGATTTTCTAAATAAATTAATAAATAAATTATTTAGAATGTTCCAGAATTACATGCGACTGTAAGATAATTTTGTCATATTATTTGTCAGTAGATAGAACGTCCTTTAACTTTAACGGTTCTGTAACTAACGACAATGACGTTTAGATTGTGACAATTGTACAAGAAATCAACTTGTTAAATTTTATTCTAAACGTCATCACCTTTAGTTATTGAATCTTTAAAGTTAAAGGTCGTTCTATCTACTGACAGTATATTTGTCAGTAGATAGAACGTTCGTTAACTTTAAAGGTTCTGTAACTAATGACAATGACGTTTAGATTGTGTCAATTGTTCTAGAAATCAACTTGTAAAGTTTTATTCTAAACGTCATCGCCTTTACTTACTGAATCTTTAAAGTTATTGGACGTTCTATCTACTGACAGTATGAGTAATAAAGTTTGTTTAACCATCCTTTGCCGTTACGTCATAATCGGTGACGTATTCTGCTGTTTTACGTGTGTCGTA
Organism: Neocrepidodera transversa; assembly: GCA_963243735.1. Lineage (NCBI taxonomy): Eukaryota > Metazoa > Arthropoda > Insecta > Coleoptera > Chrysomelidae > Neocrepidodera > Neocrepidodera transversa. The sequence goes on along the minus strand of OY725349.1, from coordinate 24,232,014 downwards.
TATTATTTGAATTTTATTTTACACATAACCTCAAAATTAAAATATTACTAATGACATATGTTAAGGATACCTAACCAAAGTTTATTTAAAATTAGATAGAATAACTACTCATATTTGTAAAAATTGTATAGTAATTATTGTCTGTGTTATTGAAAAATGAAATGAAATGAAAAATGAAAAAAAACACATGTATGTTGATGTATGGATAATGGCTTAAAAAGGTCCATCATTATCTCCTTTTATAGTAAAGTACGAAAACAAGCAAGAAATAAATTTATTTCTGAAAAACTCCAAATACAAATAGGAAACGATAGTATCTTTTGCACTCTGACCATACCATCATCTCTATCGCATTATACTGGCAGTCATAGGGTGGAAGACGTAAAACCCGATGACCATGTTTTAGGGCTAGTTCATCCATTCTGAATAAAATAAAGAATCATGAAAATTGGCAAACATATGAAATATTTTAAAAACATACTCCGAAAATATCCCATCTATATCTTTTTTCTGGTAAGTGCCTTTTTATTACATCCCACAGTTGATCTTTCATAGCAAATTTTGGATAGTGAATTAAGCTTCTCCTCGAGCCACTCCAACACTAATTGCTTCCTCCAAATTTGATTTGGTATTTTCTCGACAAGGCCGCAATGATACGATGCATTGTCCATGATTATCAATGAAGGCTCAGACAAGATTGGCAATAGTTGTTCAGTAAACCATTTTTCAAAATTTGTGCTATTATTGAATCATGATAATCGCCCGATTTACTACCCGACTTGAAAACAAGACTAGTATTTTCCACAAAACCTTCCCCAGAACCTGCATGTAGGACAATATATCGAACACCTTTTCCAGTTTTTTTTCTTGTAGTTTTTAACGACTCTCTTGCCAGCTTTTTCTAAATGCTCCTTTACTGAAAATCCAGGTTTAATCTAAGACTACTAGTTTCAATGAAAAATGGTCATTTTGATTTTTTGTATACTTCGGCAAAAATTGTATTCTTTTTGTAGTGTGCGTTTTCACTTCTCTACATTTTCCTTAGATTAGGTTGTAAATGACAGTTGGTCGGTTTTTATTTTATAACCTCTTTTATGAATTTCTGGCACGGAACTAGCAGAAGAAAGAAATCGTTCCGGAGTTTCAAGTTTCCGGATTTTTCGGCCAACTACGAAAAAATTAAAACAAGGAATAAAGAAAAACATCTGAATATTATTATTATTGATTTTCTGGGCTAGCAATCAAATGTACAACTAAATATATAATTGCAGATTGCTCAATTAGATATTTTCGATTTGATATTGAGCATTTCCTCCACTTAAATTTCAGTTTGGCCAAAGCACCGGCCGAGGACCTTAAGGATATCTCAACTCCCTTAATATCTAAGTTTTTTGTAGGGATCTAATTGTGACGTGTTCTCCTGTTGAAACAAAATAAATAGGTTGAAGCTTGAAAATTGCAAAATAAAAACTGAATATGCACCTACCTGCAGAATACATCGCATATACTCGTGTTCTTATTGCATGTTGATGTATGGTAAAAATGGAAGATCCTCGAGCAGAAACATGTCCAGCAGATTTTGTAGTCTTTATCTGTTTCTATTCCACTAGTAACTATTTTTTGAACGGTTCTAATAGATATGTCTAGAGCATCAGTAACACGCTATAAAATTTAATAAAATCAAATCAATAAATACTTACATTTTGCATAATATAGGTAGATACTTACGTTGTAGACTGCATTTAATGGTAAAAGCTGTTTTCCAGCATCTTTTTCTCTTGAAAAGTAATTAATCAACTTCAAAATTAAAGTTTGCCCTTTCTCATTATACCGGGAAGGTATTTTTACAATGAAAAATTAAATGAAAATAGCGAAAATAATCAAAAATATTCAACAAATTAAAATATGACAACTTAACTGTCAACAGTAATAAATAATCTACATTAGTTAAGAAATACGTTAATGACGTCATAATTCCGTCTCATCCATTTCATGATGGAGAGATCAAGATCTATGACGCAACGGCAAAGGATGGTTAAACAAACTCTACCCATATTGGTAAGTGAATTTAACATATGTGTTTCACAAAAATTTACCCAGAATCTAAGGGGCAACTGTGTGGATGAAATAGTTTATCGTCTTTGAACATCGTTTTTCGGTATTTACGGGGGTATCTAGAAAAGTTGATAGAAACTATATCAATGGGATTTATTACCATTCGATGTTTAAATCTGTTTTGAATGCGTGTTTACGTATACTAAAAAATAATGAAAAATTAATCATTACTGAAAACAATTTTTCATGCACGGAAACCTGTTTATAAATTATGAACAATAAAATAAAAAATCGATAAGTGTTTTTAAACTATGATATTAGTAATTTATAAATAAATCGATTTTGTTATTTGTTTTCAATAGTAGGTATAATAAAAATTTTATTTTAATAAACTGGAATCATCCATGATCTACTAAAAATAGGCATATTCTAAAGTTGACCATTTTAACCTTACGTATAGTAAATATCCGATATTTTACGTACTAGCATGGTAAACATTTATTTAAAGAACATCACGGATTAAAAAGCTATTATTGCCAAGCAAATTATAGATATTAATGAATGTAAAAACGAAATTTCTACTTTAAAAGATGAAAATCAATAAATTCGTAAAGAAGTCGAAAATATTAAATCTACGGTTAAAAATAGCACTCGTGAAATGATTTTCCAAGAACATTAAATCGTGAAAATCATCTGATCATCCTCGGTCTAGCTGAAAATCACCATGGAGTCAGCCAAAGCTTTTATTGAGCATTTTAACCCTGATATAAAAATGAAGATATTAAATGAATTTCGTCTTGGTAAAATTGAAAACAAGAATTTACTCTCTGACTCTAGACCATTCCAAATTATTCTAGAACGTTCACTTTTAGCCAAGTCAATTCCCAAATAAACCACTTAAAGAACCGTAATGAAGACCTATAAGTACGCAAGCAAAATGTGGAATCGGTTACTATCAAATATGTAAAAGGTGTTCCTAAAATTGTTAAAATTTCATCTTATACTCAAAATTCAAAAAGAGAGGAAGGAATTCGGGCACTCCATCTAACAGTCCACAAGGCAACTCTAAGTTTCCTAAACAAATGGGCCCTATAAAAAATACACCATCAACCAATCCATCTAAATTATAGCAACCAACTACATTTTTTTTCTGAAACTGTCAGGGATATGGAAGAATTTAAGAATCAAGTTAACTTTGATAATCTGTTGGTATGTGAAACTTGGCTTTTAAATGATCTCAAAGTTTGTCCACAATTCAATGTTATTAGTGCCAGTGCGACTAAAGAAAAAACTATGGGGAGAGCTAGTGACGGTTAATGTATTTTTCACAGTAAAAATTATACTTGTGAATTGCTAAATAAATCTCCCTGGATCAGCAAATTTCAGACATATAAGTAAACTTTGGTGCAGTGTAATAGATTTAATGTGGGTTAATAATCAGCACCTTCAATATCTAAATAATTTTTTGGTTTGTAATAATTATGAGATAAACTCGGATCATTTTTCCATATGCCTAAAAATAAAATCACAAACCTGTGCCCTATCCACTAATAAAACAGTTAACACTATACAAAAAAAGTTTTTCTGAAAGGAAGATCATACTTTTAAATTTAAGCTTAAGATGCACGACTCAAATAAGGTTAAATTTATTGATAATGTGGAGATATGTTATGAAAATATTCTTGAAGCTGTATGTGACTCTGCAGAAGCTCTTAATCTTAAAAAAACTGTTATCCATAAGCCACATAACAAAATTGGAATTAGAAAACATTGGTGCGACGAAGGTTGTTTTAATGCATAAAAGCAATTAAACGTTTCTTTATCACTTTGTCGGAAAATAACTTTACACAAGAGGGTAAATATTCAGAAGCAAAGAAACAATACAGAAACCTTATAAAAATTAAACGACGTGAATTTGTCTATGAAATTACTACCACTTTGATATCCTGTCTAGATTCGAAACAGTTCTGGTCCACAATAAAAAGATTTCGTGTTAATGTTCAGCCTTATAACGGTTTACTATGTGAAGTATGGGAAAACTTTTATAGTAACATTTATCCTTGTAGACTAATAGATAATACAGTTTTTTTATACTTCATATCCATACCTTGATGTCACTATATCGGCTAATGAAGTGTATCAAGTATTAAGCTCCTTCAAAAATAATAAAACGTCTGGTAGTAACGGTTTACCGTATGAATTTTTTGAAAGTTTACCTAATAGCTGAATACTGTATCTCACATTTTTATTCAATAAAATTCTTCAAACTGCCACTGTGCCACAAAAATGGTGTGAAATATGGCTGAGTATGCTTCATACTTCTAACTACAGGGGTATAGCATTAAATAACCTGCCAAAACTTTTACTAAATAGGTTGACAACTTGGTCTGATAACTGTAATATTTTGCCACAATCTCTAGAAGGGTTGCGAACGGGTTACGGGTGTATCTATAATGTATTCACATTAAGAGCTATTGCCCCGTGAGTCAAGTAAAAATACTGAAAAAGGTGCGGTGCCATATTTTTTAATATAAAATTCACAATTTTTAAAATGGGTCTTTGATTTTTTTACACTAAAAGTGTGTTTTAAAGTACTACCTGACAACATTAAAATATGAACAAATAACCTCAACTTGGTCCAGAAAAAAAAATGTTTGGTTTTAAAAATGGTGATTTCGCGATTATTATTTTAAACGCTAGGCACTTATTGTTGAATGAATTTAAAATTTTCTGTTTTTATTTTTTAAATAATACATACTTCTACAATTTGTATTACAAACATTTAACAAAAATTAAAGTATATTTGTTTAAAATTAGGGTTCTCCCATTTTTCTATTTTTTTAAAATTCTTGATAGATATTGGAAACTAATTAAAAAAATTAAATTTATTTCAATATAAATTCATGTGATACCAATTATCTACAAACTGCTTGAATTTTTTTTTTTTTAGACTAATAGTAAACTTACAATGCTTAAAACGCCGGCCCATGGTCACATGCAAATTAATTTTTTTTCTGGATCATACTGAGTTTTTTTGTTTATATTTTAATGTTGTCAGATAATCTGAGTAGATTTTAACACGGTCGCTGCTGACCTAATAAAATGGAAATTCGACCCGATGGCTGATGTGACTTTTTTCAATTTTTTGCCACTACTACGTTTACATTCGAGAAAAAAATACTTACCAGTCAAAGAAAACCTTGCCCACGTACCAAAAGGGCCTTGACGACAATTGCCGTCGTGCGCACACAGGTCTAATAACTCATTCTGGGTGCTGACTGACGACAATTGTCGTCTAACGAATGTTTTGTCATATTATTCCTCTCAGGTGATTCAAAATATTAAAACAATACCTAATTTGTAAAAATAAAAACTTTTATTGAAAAAAAAAATTGCAACAAAAAAACGAAATCACTAAACTTAAAAAATGCTTGGCGTCAAAATCACTAAACTTAAAATTGCCTTGGTAATAAAAAAATAATAAGATACGATCAAAATAAAAGTCATTCTTCCATTCCAAATATTGCATTAAAATAAATTTTTTTTTTTTCATGGTGCTCAGAAAAGCAAGGTTTTAGACACAAAGCTGGTTTATTTGGATACGCGTCGAAACATAAGCTGTATCCTTCCTTTTGTCTTTGCTTATACACACCCTACATCTTTTTACTTTAGCTCCTTTTCTTGTAGCGCTAGGAGGAAACGACTGCGGGACGTGCGTTTTGGATGTCTGAGGTGCAGGTCCGGGCGTCGGCATGTCATCCAATTTCAACAAATATCTTATTATATGCAGTCTGAATTCACAGAACGTCATTCGTTTATTGGAACCATATTCTTTGATAAGAAAATATGAGTTTAGTACATGTATATCCAGCTTTTGATACCACCTGAAGCATTTTCCGAAAATGGGGTAATAAGCCATAAACTGGTCCTGGCGGTCTACGCCTCCAATGTATTTGTTGTACATCACTATGGTTTCTGGTTTTTCCTTTTCCTGGCCTCTTCAATTAAAATCCCGTATCATCTTGATGCCGAATTCTGTAGAAATATAAGAGACTTGTCTCTTGTCACGACACAGTCCCACCATGACGCCATCAGAATATAATGCCATAGTATCGCCTTTTGCTATCTTTGCTGATTTTATCTCTGCTGGTAGATCCTTTCTGTCTATTGGTAGAGTACCTGAACACAGGGTCTTCCTATCAAGAAGTTGGAGTGCCAGGCGGTAACTATTGTAATAATTATCCATGAATAAACTATGTCCAACATCGAGTTACTATATTTGCTGCATGCCCGGTTCCTCCAAAATCACGCCGTTATAGACTGCAAACTACCCATAAGTAGAAAGAGAGGGATTAGCAATCATTTTTGCACTATTTAAATTTAATCAGTATTTGTACGGTCGCGAATTTACCTTGGCAAGTGATAATAAACCGTTATTAGCTATTTTTAACCCTAAAAAAGGTATACCTCAGTATTCGGCGAATCGCCTACACCGCTGGGCAGTAATTTTGTCGAATTATTCATATACTGTGGAATATGTTAAATCTGAGAATAATAACGCCGATTTTCATTCACGATTGCCAATGCCTAGTGACAAAAATGAAATTTGGAATCAGTCGATGTTAACTATTTAAATTATTTTTCAGAAAATGAAATAATTTCTACTACTTTCGATTTAATTAAAAAGGTTATTTTTGAAGATGATCTGTTACAAAATATTATTAAATTTGTAAAAAATGATTGGCCAAATTTTGCAAAAACAGATCCAAAATTTAAATTTTTTTTCAAAATAAGAAATGAACTAAAAGACAATGATTTACTTTGGAATAATAGAATAGTAATTCCTGAATCATTAAAAAATCGTTTATTATGCCAATTGCATATGTCTCATCTGGGCGCAGTAAAAATGAAAACCATTGCGAGGTCATATTTTTTTTGGCCAGGGATAAATAAAGACATTGAAAACTTTGCAGCAAAATGTGAAAATTGTTCTTTAAATAAAATAAGTGTTCCAAAAACAAATTTGAATCCTTTGAAATGGCCAGAAAAAGTATTTTATCGTATTCATATTGACTACATGGGACCATTTTTAAACAAATATTTTTTAGTAATTTTGGATGCTCATTCCAAATGGATTGAAGTTTTTCCTACATCAAATATAACTTAAAATTTTACGATATCTGCTTTACATGTTACTTTTGCAAGATTCGGATTGCCAGAAACACTTGTATCTGATAATGCCAGAAATTTTACAAGTGGAGAATTTGAACATTTTTTAGAAAAATTCAATATCATTCATATAACTACAGTGCCATATTTTCCTCAATCAAACGGTGCAGCGGAAAATGCCGTGAAAAATAATAAAAAATGCGTTAAAAAAACTATTTAGGTTAAAATAAGTCACTCAATATTAATATAGCTCTAAATAATTTTTTATTCGACTATCGTAACTCTTTTCATAGCATGCAGGAGTATCACCAGCCAAATTAATGTTCGGTAGAAATCTGCGAATACGATTTTGTGCCTTAAAATCCAAAACAAAAGAAGAAATTGAAAATAGAGTCATTATGAAAGAAGATAAACAAATTAAAAATTTTAGGGGTAAGAAGCATAGGATGTTTGAAATCGGTGACCAAGTTTTAGTTAAGGAATATCGTATACCAAATAAGTTTACTTGGATTCTGGGTAAAATTAAAAAAGTTATAGGCAAATGTACTTATATTGTTGAAATTCTTGAGTTGAATGTTACCTGGAAGCGTCATACAAATTAAATGAGTAAAACTAAGATTCAGAGTAATTTAAATGATACGATTTCCACCGAGAATAGGAGTACTTCTGTGAATAATGATTATAATATAAACTTACCTGAAATAAACAGGGATGAAAACGAAATATGTGAACTCCAAGTTGTTGAAAATGTTGTTAACAGTAAGAGATTGAGAAAACAACCAGAAAGGTTAGCTTATACATAATTTTTAGCATAAGAAATGATTTGTTATTTTTTGTTATTGGAAGTTTCATTATCTCTTATTGGTGGGGGAGAATGTGGTATATTTTACCATACAAATTGTAAAGCACTGGTGTGTATATTAATAGAACCCTTTTTTGTATATGTTTTTTGGTAGACACCGTTTACCTGTTTGATAACATTTTAATAAATATGCAGTTATCTTTGTATACTCGTAAATGAACTTACCAATTAAAGTTAATATTAGTTAATGGGAAAGCAAGTTTTATTTAAATATCCCACACAATGTTATGCCGATGACCTTTTAATAATGATTAGAGGCTTATTTGAAGAGATTATTTCCAATATCCTTCAGGAAGCTCTTAACATCGTATACAGATGGTGTGAGGAGGAACAGATGTCTGTGAACCCCCACAAAACGGTAGTAGTTCCTTTTACAAAAAGGAGCAAGCTTGATAAGCTACGTCATCCAATTTTGGAAGGCGTAACCATTCCGTTTGCGAAGGAGGTAAAATATCTGGGGATTATCCTTGATAGAAAACTTACCTGGAACTAAAATCTGGAAAGAACAATCAATAAAGCCAGGGCATCCCTCTGGAATATCAGAAGGGTATGCGGCAAGTCGTGGGGAATGAACCCTAAACAGATTTACTGGATTTTTCAAACGGTGATAAAACCAAAGGTCACATATGGCGCAATGGCCTGGTGGAGGAAGGGGCTCCAGTCTATTGCGGTGGCTAAATTATCTGGACTACAAAGATTAGCATGTGTGGCTATTACAGGCGCTTGTCATCTACCCCGACAGCGGCAATGGAAAAATTTCTGGGTGTTACTCCTCCCCATATATTACTGGAGCAGGAGGCCAGAATGACCTCCTATAGAGCCATGTCGGTGGCTAGTCAAATTGAGGGGGAGAGGCTATGGGACCACTCTGGACTGATGCGAGAGATGAGTACTCACCACACTCTCGGAATGGTTTCGGATGTTCTCTCCACCAGAACTCACATACAGAGGTCCTTCAACGTCCTTCTTCCGAGAGAGCCTAGGGACGGCTTATGTACTGTATACAGATGGTTCAAAGACCCCAAGTGGTGTTGGAGCAGGAGTGTACAGCAGAAAACCGAGAGTTGACATTACAGTAAGCTTCGGCAAGTATGCTACCATCTTTCAGGCGGAGGTTTTCGCTATATAATTGTGTGCAAGAGAGTAGGTAAACCATCATCTTGCCAACAAAAGTATTTACATTTTATCGGATAGCCAGATAGCTTTAAAAGCACTGAGCTCCAACCGGCTGGAGTCGAAGCTGGTATGGAACTGAGAAAGCCGACACCCTTGCGAAAAGAGGTGCAGAATCCGAGTTCATTGGACCGGAACCATTTTTCGGCATAACCAAAAGCAGTGCCAAAGACACTATCTGGAAATGGGCCGAGAGGAAACTCTCGAGCACTGCAAAGATATTCCTGGGTTAGCTCACTCTAAGGCGTTTATAGTCAAACCCTCAGGTAGCACCCTATCGCAGATCCTAGAATGGAGTAAAGTGATCTACGCATCCTAATTGGACTGCTTACAGGGCACTGTCGTCTGCGGTACCATCTGAAGAAGCTAGGTATGAGTCAAACATCGGACTGTCGCTTCTGCAGTGTGGAAGATGAAACGGCGGAGCATATTTTATGCTCCTGCCCTGCCCTGGAAATGAATAGGCTTTGTACGTTTGGTTTTGTACAGCTGGAGCCTACCGACTTCAAGGAATATATTAGACCTAGAGATCCGGGACTCAGGGGTGTTTTATCAGAAATTTCTTCCTCTTTAAGGATCTTATTTGCAATTCCCGATATCTTGTATAGTTTTTGAGTTATTCAACACAATTCAAGAATAAATAAATCTACCTTGACTCTATTGCTAATGGCATCCAATCTATTTCATATAGGAAAAGGATGTTAACATCTCCTCTAGATTTTCTACATCTTGTTTACGAAGTCTATATTAAATTGTGGTCCGAAAATTCAAAAGGATCGTCCGGCAAAAATCGCTGCCTATCCACATCATCTAAAACAATCCCTCCTATATAGGGAAGAGTCATACTCAGAAATAACTTTGTAAAGATATAAATAAAGTTATAAAAATCGCAAGAAAAAACAGAAGTGACAGAAAATAATTCAATTCGCTCAAAACAACAGCTATCAAAGTTGACAAAACTCGAATGCGAAGGGCACAACAGCTACCAAATGGTAGGTGTTTTGAAAACGGAGCGTTTAACATACCATTTTTTCCACTTTGACCACGTGGTATGCGAATTTTACGTCATTACACGGTCAGCGAGCACGAAATGCCGACCGTTTTTAGTTACGAGAATACCGGCCCAGTACGATTATATAACGAATTATATTGTTGACGTTTGCTTATTATAAACATCAAACATTATTTGAATATGACAAATTTGTCAAAATGGAAGGATACGAATCTCCAAAACGATTATAGCACATCCTCAAGGGTATATTCACTTAACAATACATGATAACTAAGTAGAAATTGCAACTGCTATTGGTTAAATTTACGATGAGTTATATAATCTCAGTTATTCAGATTACTAATGTTCATATGGTGTCATCAAATTCTCCCGAAATATATGGTACACTCTATAGAATTATGACGAAAATAATAGTCGGCTATTTGTCATGCTCTTGGTATATTACCTCTAAATATTGTACTATTTCTTTCATCAATAGAATTTGCCTATTTTTAGTAGAACTTGGATGTTATCAATTTATTAAAATAAAATTATTATTATTCTTACTATGAACAACAAACTAAAAAATCGATAAATTACTAATATCGTAGCCTAAAAAACACCTATCGATTTTTTATTTTAATGGTCATGATTTTTAAACAGGTTTCCATGCACGACTAAAAATTATTTCCAGTAATGATTCATTTTTCATTTTTTTCTAGTAAACATCGAATTGTAATAAATCCCGTCGATACAGTTTCAACAAATATTTGTAGCTACCCCCGTAAACACCAAGAAACGATGTTCAAAGGCGAAACTATTTCATCGAATACCGTTGCCCCGCAGATTTTACTACCCGTCAGGTAAATCCTGCTCTTAATATAGTTTTTTCAATATTTTTATCTAAATCTATACCTAAATACTGGATTGATTTGTATAGTAAACAATATTTCTCTCTCCACATAAATAACCTTGGTTTGATTTATATAGCAGGTATAGTAATTTGTGCAACAAGTGTGGAAATGGACAATCCACACTGGTTGAACAGTAGTTTTTTCGATAAATCACTGAAGGAAAAACAGAAAAATAATATAAAAAAAGGTTAAAAAAAAGATTACAGTTATTACGTTTGAACTGACAATCTTCGTATCCGAAAGCGAGAGCGTTAGCACTGGGCTGTCACGGATTTATTATAAAATCGTATAAGGCTAATAGGCAACATCTATTTTTAAGTATTTCATTTTTAAAGTTGGTTTTTGATTTTTGAGGGTAATAATAATATTATTATTAATTTTTTGCGGCTAAATGAATATCTGGTGAAGTACCATTTATTAAATTATCACTGGAATTACTGTTTTACTCATATGTTTGTATTAGTATAAAAAATTCTGACAATTGTTTTGAGAGGTTACAGGTCCGGTAAGTGACTTATTTCAGTACTAGTTATTTTACGGACGGGGCGACGCAGTACTGTAATAATACCCAACGGACGTGTTTCCTGTGATATTTTATTTCATCTTGTCTTTATTCATTAAAATTTTTAAAAAATTGTTCGAAATTTGACATATGTATTCGATGGTTGCAAGTAAAATAATATAATAAATACTAATTTTATTTAAGAAACAATTTTATAAACTTATGTTACCCAATATTTTACATTCACTAAATTTGGTAGAAACAACAAGAACCACCTAATAGGTATTAACATATATAGTTCATAATAAAATTAAAATTACTAATTTTAATTCAGCAAAATATTTTTAGAACTGTTATTAATTCAGCTTGTACAATTTGTACAGAATTTAAAGATATTGGTAATTGTCATGGTCATAGTTAACTTCGTAATTACACTTCAGACGCGGATGATAAGATATGTTTTCAGAAAATTTAAGAGGCTCTTTTGGACCTTTCTGTTAAATTTCGGATCCTACCAAATAAGAAGAAAAATCAAATTGTTTCAAAATATAATATATAAGTCTTTGCTACATATTCAGAAGAGAAAAAGTTCCAAAAGAATTTGAAGAGCATTTGAAAATTGCGACAATAAATAACAGTTTATGTAAAAAGGATGTTGTTCTCAGGTAGACAGCTAACGCCAACTACCAATGGGACACTGTATCACCTATTACTTGGGAAAAAGATTCCACCTATGTAATAACGCCAGTACAAGCTGGAACCGACAGAGGGCCCTTATCTCTAAATGGTAATTAAACCATTAACAAGTTTTAAAATACTTGTAAGTTTTGAGAATTTGATTCCTTTGCATCTTTTTCCCAAGTAATAAGTGATACCGTGTTCCATGGCTAAGAATTTGATTTATATGGATTTAGGCACATTGCCGCTGATGAGCCCTTAAGCGACGAAACAGTTGCCTGGTATACGACTTGAATGCATAGGAAGCAAATTCTCAAAACTCAAGTATTTTAATAGTTTATGCATTTAGTTAATTTAAAAATGCATATTTTGGTGTAATTAATAGTTCCTAAATTTTCATATTTGAATATTTTATGTTTTATATTTTTAAGTGACAACTTGTCAAAAATCGAAAGTATAAAGTCATTATTTCCAAAATCACAAGTTAGCTACGTTGCTAGGCAACATATTACAAGTACCTGATAACGTAATGTTCCATTTAGCGGCCGCAAATAAGTATAGGGAAAGTCGATTTACTGGAGAACATGAAATAAAAAAAATAACTTAACTACTCACTTTACGATGTATAGGTAAATTTTCATTTAGTTTTAATATTTATTGTACATTATTTTTTTTAGAGATACATATTTTTCGTACCGTTTTTATAGTGAACTCAAATTATAATAAACTAATTTACAACGTTACAGATATACCAAATATATACGCAATCAATCAAAACAGCATAGCGAAATTTCATATAACGTAACATATTCATTCGAAATTGAACTGCCGTTGATTTTACAGCAATAACATATTTATTGGCAATGATCTAATTTCATAATTTTAACGATTGCACGAAAAACAGTGTGTATACCACGGCCGCGAAACTTTTTGGCGACCTGAAGATTATCTTGCCTCGGCCGCAAGCGTCCTCGACGATAATATTTCGCGGTCTAGACATACAAATAAATAGTGTAAAGAAAATTGTTAAAATTTAAAAAAATGCTTTAAATTGCTATAATATAGCCATAACACAGATTTTATTTAAAAAATATTAGTTTTTTAAAAACTAACAATTTTTAGTTAAACATAAAAACTCGATTTATCGAAAACGAACTTAGATTTTCGAGGACACAAAAAATTCTTACCGTCTAGCAGCATTGTTAACTTTTAAAAAATTAAAACCTTCTATTAGATACAATCCTTCTCCAGAGTATTTATAGGTATTAAAGTACACGTAGTAGCTTATATTACCATTGACGTAGAAGAATACTGTTATTAAAAAAAAAGAACTTGAAAATTTATGAAATAACAGTGGTTTTTTTTAATTTTTAATTTAATTGTAGTATTGGATATCAAAATTTCATAATTTGTAAATTAAAATTATTACCATTACTTTGGTTTTCACATCTATCTTATACTAAACAACGAAGAATAATAAGTACCCATTTAACGTATTTGAACCAAATCCTTCCACAGTAGCCTATCTTCATAACTATCATATTCCAACGACTATGACCGAAATTATATGATTTTCTGCACATAATGGAAATTAAAAAAAAAATCGCACATAAAACAACCATTGATAAAAAAAAGGTTCTCAAATAAAACAAACGATCTATTGTACGTAAAAACATTTGAACATTGTAAAGCGTTACTACATAAGCTAATCTATAGGCCTCGGTCCCACGCCTGTAAAAGTTGATATATTAACCGTTAAGACTTTGTATATAATGATATGGTTTTTTTATATGTGTAGTTTTAGTTCTGTTTTATATGTTTTGTAGTTGACGGAAATTGAAAGGTTGGAAATGATTGTCAAATGTAAGCATGACAGTGGAAAAAAGGTTATGATATGAACTTTAAGGTGCGTATGGATGTGTTTAAGATTTGTTAAGTGTGTTTTATGTCAGATGTTTTTTTTTAATTTTATAATGAGTTCTCTTATTATATTGATACAATTGTGGTACAAATTAAAAAAAAAATCTTAGTATTTGAATTTCATTAAATTAAAAAAAAATCTAGAGAGATAAAAAAACAAAAGGTTGGAAAAAAATAGAAAACAAATAGGTATTTGAATTTCATTAAATTAAAAAAAAATCTAGAGAGATAAAAAAACAAAAGGTTGGAAAAAAATAGAAAACAAATAGGTTGTCAAAAGATTTTTTAAGAATTGTCATTATTAGAATTTTAAAAAAAATGTATATGAAATGGTTTTTTTTATGAGTAGATGGAATAAAAATTAAAAAAAAATAAAAATAAATATTCAAAAAAACAGTTATAGTATAATTCATCTAAAGAAGAAATTTTAATATAAATGAACCATTATAAAGAGGACTTTTCAAGAATATGCCGTAATAATGAGAAATTTGGAAAGAATATAGCAGAGTATAATCAGAAAAGGAGTTGTGGCTATTGGATAGAGATTCAAGAGACAAATAGACAAAGCTAGGTTAGAAGGAATAGTGTTGCAAGGTTTGAAGTTGGATTTGTTGGAGGGGTGAAGACGAAGTAGACAGAATATAGAATAGAAAAAAAAGGAGAACTAATAACAGGAATTTGGTTTAGGCGCTCAAAATTATATTTTGTTTTTTTTTTGTTATTTGTAATGTTTATTATTTTTTTTTTAAAGGAACCCAACCGAAGGATAAGAGAGAGAGAGAGTTTCATCATACAGAATAAGGTATTCCAATATAATATGTTCTTTATATCGAGTACGACAAACGTTTTATTTGGTAAATTCTGAGCAGGGGGGGCGTTTATCCTAAAAACCCCTAAAAAAATTATTTTCAATAAAAATGTATAATAAAATCAATTTTTTCTTAAAATTTGAATCTCGACTGACAGATGCGAAATCATTTATCGTAAACAGATCCTCGCAGCCATACGACTGTTTAAATCATTACGGTTACTTACGTTACTTGAAGGATTGATTCACCACAATTAGATATGTTACATATTTTTTTAATTTTTTTGCAGGTCACTTTTGTTATACTTCACAAGACATCTTCAGTATAGCTAATGAAAAATTTCATTCCGATTACGTCTGTTTAAAAGACCAAAAAGTCTTCATAGCGTTATTTCCACAAATATCGTGTTGCGTATAGTTCTTGTTTTTATCGTTAAAGTGAGTTTTTCGGGTCGAAGTACTAAAAACATCATATGTTTTTACCCCGCGTAATATTTTTGTTTTAACTTTAATTTCTTGAATTTTTAAGAAAACAGGTCAGCTTACAATGAATTTTTTTATGGTGGCATTTAGTCATAAGATTGGTATTTTAAAAAATGTATTAATTGTATACCTCAGTTTTGATAAATTCTTAATAACTTCAAAACAAACGGCCAGATTTCTTTAAAAAAAAAATCTGATGTGGCCAGCACATGACCTCTCGCCATTTTTGAATCAAAAATTTACAGGTTGACACAAAAAAGTATGAAAAAAAATTATATTTTTGTAAATCTGGCAACAATGGCAAATGTTTCGAAAATTATAATGAGATGAAAATAAACTATAGGGTATACAAAATATATGTGTAAAACTTTATTGCCGTTTTGTATAATAATGGCGTCATCACCCATAGCAACTGCCACTTCCGGTTGTGCGATTGGCACCAAAATCTAATCAGATCTAATCTAGGGTATCAGAATCCTGTATGCAAAATTTCAAATTTTTTTATTCAGTAGTTTTTGAGTTATCGTTACTACAACATCCATCCAAACACACACACTAACACACACACACACACACTAACACACACACACACACACAGACATCATCGCGAAAATATTAAAATCGTATTCTAGGGACCCCAAAACGTGTTTATCAATTGAAAACTCACTACCCAATTTTTAGCATGATTCCTATACCTCTCTTATCTGAAGGGCGAGAGGTAATTATATGTTGTACAGGTCATTAGTTGAAGAAACATCGCACTACGTAAAGTTTTAAAACTTACCCATGGTCCCCAATATTGGGCTTCCAAATATGATTTTTTTCCAAAATCTCCTTAAACACGATACTTTAGCAGTAAAGTTATAACGTTTTGTAGCTAAAAATGATAACGCATTACAACTTGATGTAAATGATATTTTGCCGAGAAGCATTATTCTTTATATGCCTACAGGGTGTTTCATTGAGGTACCAAGACGATTAAATGAGCAAAAAGTTCTCTATTTCGGAGAGCATCATATTCGTCAAAAAAAATCTATAAAGACTCTCACGGTTTTCTAGTTTTACGTGGAAAACAAAAAATTCTATTTTGGGTTTTTCCGCATATAACTTTTATTTCAAGAATTATCAAAAAACAGAATAGGAAAGTTTTATTACATAAACTCTTCAAATCTGAATTCTGTGTTATATAACATTTGTCTTATATGAAATATCTAACATCATCAGTGACAATAATGATATATAATAATTTTTTTGATATTTCTTGAAATATGTGGAAAAAACCAAAAATAGAATTTTGGGGGAGAAGCATATAAATTTTTTAATGAAACCTGGCCGTTTGTTTTAAAGTTATTAGGAATTTATCAAAAAGTTTAATGGTTTTCAGTATTAAAAATAAAGTAGTTCCACTGACTTTTTGGTAAATCCTGTATATTCAATTAATATATTATGAATATGTTATGAATAAATTCTCCCATAAACATATTCAAGAAAAGTTGAACAGTTTTCTTAAAAATTCAAGAAATTGAAATTAAAACAAAATTACCCAAAAAGCCATTTATCCAACTTTGACCACAAATATCTCGAAAAACGGTCATAGGATTGAGTTGAGCCCATAAAGACATTTAATCAGAACGTCAAGATGCATAACATACTAATATTTTAAAAAAATTGTCCGAAAGCCATTTTTCATAAGAGAAGTGAGGGGTCCTTTCCTAATATATTGTTTAAGAAATCCAAAAATTAAAAATTTTTATTATAAATAATTAAATAGTAATAATTAAATGTAAATAAGACAAGTGTTCCAAAATATATCACTTGGTCACAAAAGCAATACTTAATTAAGCTAGTTAATTAATGGTTTCAAAAATCTTCTATTTTACTATAGGTAAGTGACGGAGACCATGTTGGAGTGTAATGGAGGCTAAGTCTAAATAGTAGCACTATATGTGGATGCATCTAGCTATTAAGATTCATAATCGCTTATTTAAGGTTGAATCCAGTTGATCGAAACAATTATTTTTATACCTACTTTTTTCTTTTTAGTGTCGGTTTTACAATCGTAGTATATACTACGGATAACACTGTTCTAAGACTAATTAGGATGAGAGCGTTTTAGAAGTACGGTACAGGATAAACTATGGTATAAATAGTGGATTAGTTTATCTGGCGTTTGAGCACCAGATAATGTACTTATTCCAAGAATAACCTCGAAATATTACCTACTTAATTTACGAATGTCGTTAAGTTCATGGTTTTAAATAATTTTTAAATGGAGTTAATTGCTGTTGCAGTTTTTGAATCCTCATCTGATGATGAATTACCAAGAGTGAGAAATAAAAACGAGGTAAAAAATATTTTTAATTAACGTTACACAGTCAATAATAAATTAATTTTGATTACTGAGTTAACTACTTTGAAGAATACGATGATGTAGAATTCTTACTCGATTTAGATTAAAAAAACACAATATCACCAAAAGAAAAACACTTGGTCCAAGAAAAATTTCACAATATTGCCCGTTTTCATGTGTCATTGGAGAAGTTGATTGTACACATGTTAGATTACAATCACCTAGAGGAAATACCGCAGAATATTATAGAAACCGTAAAGGTTATTTTTCATGGAATGTTTAGGTTGTGAGCGATGCTGATTTACGTATACGTGATATTGTAGCAAGGTGGCCAGGAAGTACACATGACCAACATATATTTAACACTAGCTATCTAAAAACAAGATTTGAAAATGGTGATATGGGTGATTGGATTTTATTGGGAAACAGTGGGTATGCTAACAGAAATTATTTGTTAGTTCCTCTGGAAGAGATCAACCCAGATCAACCACAAGAACGTTTATATAACGAAAGTCAGATACGCAGCAGAAATGTGGAAAAGAAGATTTTCCATATGGAATGCGAATCTCATTAGAAAATAATGATGTCACACCAAATGAGATACGAATAATTGATGAAGATGAAGATCCACTAAGAATTCAGGAAATTTTAATTAATAATATCAATAATATAAGGAGAAATTCATTAATACAAACTCGTTTTGCAAATTTATTATAACTCTACTAGATCGAGTTTACGTTTCAATAATACATCATATATTTTCTTCTTGGGCTGTTGTTTCTTTTCTGAAATGTTTAAATATGCATTTTTCTGGTGATCCTTATATGTTATAATCAAAGAAAAAATAATATATATGGGCAAAAACAAATCCAAGTTTAATTTTCACTTTCAAGGATAACAATTTAGCATGTGGATTTTATGAATTATTAAAAAAAAACATACTTACTTTTATTTAATTGTAATGCCCAATGACCCAATAGATGATAAAAGCTGCAAGACATACTTTTCAACTGTAAATAAAGCGTAACATCAGTTTTTTCCGCAGCGGGGTATAGTAACAGAATTATGAATTCAAGTATACTATAGACTGTCAGTAGATAGAACGTTCTTTAACTTTAACGGTTCTATAACTAATGACAATGACGTTTAGATTGTGACAATTGTATAAGAAATCAACTTGTAAAGTTTTATTCTAAACGTAATTGCCTTTACTTATTGAGTCTTTAAAGTTAAAGGACGTTCTATCTACTGACAGTAAGACATTTATTTTTACCTAATGGTAATGCTGTGGATGGCCTAGTTAATGTTGAGGGCTGCAAGTCAATCTTCTTTCCATCTGCAATTAGAATGTGACATCATTATTTTCTCAAGCAGTACATTCACAAAATTATCAATTAATCTATGTCAAAGTTTAGTTGTTTGATAGTAGGTATAAAATATTAACTTACATTTTTGTGACAGAGCAGGATATAATTTTGATCTTAATCTAGCAGGGCTCCAAAGTTTCTAGTAAAATTCCTGAATAAACAAACTCGTATAAATATCATTACTAATCTAAATACATTTAATAGCAATTATTACCTCTGTTTCTGAAGAATCACCTTCTGGCTTCTAGTAATAAAACTCTTCATTTTCATTATCCGTATTCTGGAATTAAGTCAATAATATTAGTTTTATGTGCAAATTTAAACTCATACACTACCATTGTGCCATTTTGTTCGGCGTCAAAGACCAGTTCCACAGTCGACAAGTCTATAAAGGAGTTGAATTAACCATCCTTCATATCACCTGTAAAAATAGCATATGTATCATTTACAAAACATAAAACATTGTATTAAAATTAATGTGAGCTTCTGTGCAGTCACCTTTACAATATGTTATATAACAGAGAGAATTGACAAACTACAATTTGACTTAAGCACACTACTCACCTTCACCACTATTAGTTTCAAGAACCCCACCCAAGCCATTCGAATCATAGCGATTTTCGGTGTCAGTCTCTGCTACTCCTAAAATTCCCAGAATTCTGTCTCCCTGACGTCCCAGCTTTATATCGGTGTATGGTCCACTACCAGTCTTATATAAATTCTATCTTTTAGAAGCATATTCTTTTTTCGTACATTTCTTCCAAGAATCGCATTTATTTCTAAGGTGTTTACTTGTACGTCCAGTTCCTGTTGCAGTATTAAATTGAGTTGAAATTTTCTTCCATTTTATTCTGACTTACCTACTTATGTGTTTAAACCAACATTAACAATACTTCCTTCTCATTTACAGTAAAATTTGAGCAGCTGGTGCGTTGTTTTTTGTTGCCACTTTAATTTACAACTTTATAATATTAACGAAAAAGAACTTTATTCTCACAAACCACACTTATAGAAAAATCGCGAAAACGAAAATCAGAAAGAATACATAATTGGCATGCGTACACTACACTTTTTACTACCAACCGAAAATATTTTTGTGGCGTCAGTGGTTAATGTTTTAATAGTTATCCAAGTTATCCGCTTATACCAAGTGTAAAAGTCAGTATAAATTTATTCTTGATTCTTGGAACAGTTATTATCAGTATTACTCCGCAATTGTAAAACTGGCCCTTAGTAGGTCAGACCCGCATTATATTACACAATATTTCTATTTAGTCTTTTAAAAATAGCGATCTATATAATCGAGTAATAAGGAATATAATTGTTTAAAGTGAAAATTTTAAAATTCTGATTATAGATTTGAATGTAGCTTAATCGTAATACTAAGTTTAACATACCTACTTTGTTCCGTTAACCGTAAGCCATCTCAACTTGAATTGGGAATTTTGAACCTTTTGTTTTCAACATTGTTGAAGAATATCGTACCACTAACCAAAACTACACTTTTTTATCACTCTACGTATGTTTCGCTAACTATATTAGCAATATCAAGAGTTGATGATAAACAATATTTGAACAAAATGGGTATGTTAAACTTAGTCCTAGGATTAAGCTAGGTAGTGCAGATATTTAGTTTTTAAAGTCCTATAAATAATTGAATTTAGTATAAAAAAGTATCAAAACAACAAATAGAATAAGTTTTTGAAACTGTACATTCCGACCATTACCATACATGTTTCATCCTTATAGGAATCTTCAGTGGCACTTTGTCGGAATGCATAGTTTCAAAAATATATTCTATATACCCCAACTATTTTTATGTGACACCAAAGTGATAGATAGTCACGCCATTTATCGTATTGTTTGATGGGTACCACCCGGGCTATCATTTTGGTGTCACATAAAAATAGTTGGGGTATATAGAATAGATTTTTGAAACTATGCATTCCGACAAAGTGCCACTGAATATTAATATAAGGATGAAACATGTATGGTAATGGTCGGAATGTATAGTTTCAAAAACTTATTCTATTTGTTGTTTTTGATTTTATTGCGAGGTGCCCGCTCCCCCCTAGGAATTATGATGGTTGATGGGTTCCCCCATCTTCCGGCAATCCAAGTTGTACTTGGAGACGCGTTTACAGAATTGTATTCTGCTAAACCGCTAGCCCGGATGGTACCCATCAAATAATACGATAGATGGCGTGACTATCTATCATTTTGGTGTCATAAAAAAGTATACTTAGCTTTTGTTTACGAAAAGTTCGGTTAGGTTTGTGCTTTTAAGACAAAAAGTTATAGATGTTATAGTTCTAAAATTTCTAAAACAAATCTGTTTATTATATTATTGATGTTAAATTTTATAAATTATATACTATAATTAAATTATAAAATTAAATATTACTAGCAACATTAATATATTAACAGTTTTTCTTAGCAATGCTAGTTTTCATATTCCCAACTGGTTACAGTGTTTACTTAGAAACCAATTTTCTGTATATAGGTAAAAGGCACTTGAAATAATACACATATTTGTAAAAAGTGTATAAAATGCTTTTTTAGGAGTGTCTAGATGTAAAGTGGTAAACTTAAAAAAAAATTTTGAGTGATATAAATTCCTTGCAAATGACAGCTTCTTCATAATTATTCAACAAGACATTACAACATTCCTTTATAAATGGATAAAGAAATAGTACATTGTTTATCTAGTAGTAAAAGCGATACATTCCCGGACGACAATGTAAATTGTAGGCCGAGATGTTAAACCGAGGCCAACAAGAATTGGAGTCTGGGAATATGCTTTTACTACGAGGTAAAGATACTATTTTTTCTGAAATTGCAATTATCATTATCATAAATTAAGGATTTTTTATAAATGCATAATAATTTTTGATTACCATCTTACTGTCTATGAAATCATTTCCTTGACAACCACTGTTCGATTATTGTTACGACAAAAGTCAGAGATTCACTGCTTTTACGCCGGCAAAAACTTTTTCGGACTCTTGTCGGTCCGGGAAAGTTCATTGCTTAGCAACGGGCTAAAATACTAGAATAGCCTATTTTGGGGATCTAAATTTGCTCCGAGAAAGCAGGTATGCTTGAGTGATTTCAGGAAATATGCCTTAATCAAATTCGTAATTTATATTTTTGTAATGCAATTAAATAAGTGGTAACCAGTGATGGATTGGAATCTTTTAACGGTATTTTTAAAGATCGCAGTGCACTTCCTGAATGTAACCTCCTTTCTCATTTTTTATTTATCGCTTCTTAAAACAGTACTAATAGTAAAATTTTATTGGTTTAATCCGATTAACTGAGATATTAAATTGTCACAAAAACAGAATTATGATAAAAAACATATGTTAAGAGATCCGAGCAGTAATGGATTAAAATTGCAATCCTTCGACGAATCATTGAGAAACTATTTTAGAAAATCTACTAATTCGTGCTATAACAATTCGGGACAATTTTTTGTTTACATGAATCACTTGAAGCACAACTCTAACTTTGCGGGACCGTCCAGAACGTGAAGAGGGTAAAAAACTTTTATATCGCAAACGGTAGGTTATCCTTAACGTTTTTCCCAAAAAGTACCGTTTTATCGCTATTTGTGCCGGATTTTTTTTAATGCTATAATATCTCCTAGTCCGAAATTTGAATGTTTTTCTAGTTTTTCATTCAATTCATTTAAATTTTGGTGCTTAAATATAATTTATTTATTTAATCTTATGCTTTTCTACTGATAGGTGTTAGACGGCAGTGGTAAAAGAGAAATATAATAAGTTATACTAATATTACTTCGGTGCAAAGTCAAATAAAACCCGTCTTACTTCTACGCCTTTCACTTTTATTTTAATATAATATTCCTTGCAGTTTAATGAATAATATATTTTCAGAAAGTAAGAAACCTATAATTAATTTGCATTTAAACGATATATTTTCCATGAAAATAATTAATAATATTGATTTAAATAGCATATTAAACTGGAAAATTGTGTGGAAAATAATAAATTTATTACAAAAAAATTCTAAACTGAAAATAAAATCAATAAAAATAATACAAACCAATTCACACGTTTGCAAATCATACATTTTAGCAAATGTGTGAATTACAATTCCGCGGTAAGAAAGGTTAACAGAGTTTGTTAATATGACCACTGCAGGAGCTACTAAGGATTATTGATACTCCTTTTCACCTAAAACTTTGCTTCTTCTGGAAGCTCTGAATGTTTTTATTTCTCTGGTTTTTGGATTTTACTTTACGGATTCTTCGCTGACGTTTCACTATAAAATATCCAAAGATTACGGCTACTGCAATTTGTAAACTCTGTGAAGTTTTGGTTTTAAATCTAATAGTATAGCGACGTTATTAGAATCAAAGACAACCAGTTTGCTTTAGATGTAATTTTATTCTATATTATTTTATAGTATCATAGTTTACATATTCCCATTTATTTTAATTATACATTTTAAATATAAGTAATTTTGCTGAAATTGCTTATAATAATTTCAACGCCTAATAATTAATAATAACTAAAACTTAACATATTAAATAATTAATTACAGGGTGATACTATGTATATCACACCTCCCCGGTAAAGAGAAAAAAAAATCAAATTTTATATTTAATTTTTTTTTTCTTTACCGGTAGAATGGTTTTACTTTATTTTTGTGTACTTCTAATTTTTTATTTTCTACATCAATAACTACATTTACTGCTTTATTTTATAATATTTTATATGGACCTCTGTAAGTTGGTTCTAACTTAGAAGTGGTCTCATCATGAAGTAAAACATTGGTGCCTGATTTATAATTGATTTCTGTGACTGATTTATCATACTTACTTTTTCTTTTATTTTTCAATGCAAATAATTTTTTTCGTGCTTCATCTAATGCAACTTGTAACCTATATTTCAATCGCAATGGGTAATAGTCGAAATTATACGAAGGTTCAATTCTTTCCTTTAAATTAGATGGTAAAATAGATGTTTTTCCGAAAACTAATTCGTAAGGAGTATATCCTGATGATTAATGAACCGATGTATTATACGAGAAACACCAAAAAGGTATCCAAGAACTCCAAAATTCTTTATACTTAGAAATTTAAATTCTTATATAAGCAACTCTCACCGTGTTGGCTTCCCTATTTTTAATAAGATATGCATATTTACTCAGTTCGCGTAATGTTAATATATATTTATTGTTAGCACAATCTGCTTTTAAAGGACCTACGAGATCTAAAAAAATAACTTGACTTTTTATTACTATAACCTACTTTAATATAATTTAAACCATTCATGTTAAACAAAAATTCGAACTTGGTGTTCTCGAAAAAACTGTACATTCTCTCGATTTTGGGGTTGATTAACTGTTGGTACTACATCACTCGCCATATGGTACCCATTATGTTAAGGACGATTTTGTCTAAAGACTTGTGTTCCTCTGTTTTCCCTACTCCTGTTACTATTATTGTTATAATTATTTCTATATCTATTATTGTAATTGGAAAAATTGTTATTTCTATAACTACTATTTCTAGAATCAAAGTTACACCTATTGTTAGAATTTCTAAAGTTATTTCCTCTACCCCGGTCATAAAAAGTATTACCTGGTCTGACATTTGAATGACCTCGCATAAAAAAAACCTGTGAGAATCCTATTTTTCTAATTGTTTCTTCGTCCCTAGCTCCTACTATGGCATTAGCTAACCTATTATAATTTCCAGCCTTAATAATTATCTTAATTTGATCGTCTTTCAGCCCATTAGTAAACACGTTGATAGCTATTTTTTCATTTACGACTATTAAAGCCCCTTCCAAAACATTATTTCCTTCCGCTTGTGCTATCGGTAAATTTACCATCAATTCTTCAACTTTTTTCTCAAAAAGTTCTATCGTTTTATTATTTTGCTTTAAATTATGTAGTTCTATAGAGAGTGCCGCTACTGACTTTTTAGGAATTAACTTATTTTTAATGTCCCTCATTTGAAACATAAATTTGGTTTAACTTAACCTTTGCACCGGGAGACAATCTTGCTTTTAAAATATATTTAGTTAAGGCCTTTTTCCGTCGTCATCTAAAAAACTGTCGTATAACTCGATTGCATCAATAAGTGTTTTTATGGATGACTCAGTATCATCCATGGAGGGGATTAAAGTAGATGCTTAAATTAAATGCCTCTGCCATTTTCTCTTTTTGTTTTATTTTGGTGGTACTATTTTGGATTTGACGCAATCTATTACTTAAAATTTCCCTTATACGACTTTCTAGATTAACTATACCTTCAACAATAATTTTCACTTTAGCTTTAATTTTTATATCATGATTACCTTCATTGAAATTATTTCTAACAATAGCAAAGTTAGTTTCAATTTTACTTAATTTATCTAATGCCTTGGAAGTTTTTCTGAGTTATCACGCCTATCTAATGAATCTTTATTAAGATTCCTTAAAAATACAGTAAGTTCTTCATAAATCTCTTTAAATGGCTCCTCTGACATATGCAATATGGCCCTATATATGTACACAAAAATATGGTAAAATAAATGTTACTTACATACATACATTAATTTAGAAGAAATACATTATACAATCCAAAAAAATACTTTTACTTTATATTTAATTCCTCCTGCATAACTTTATACCATAATACATACGCCAGTAATCAGACTTTTTATTTCTATGATTCCATTTAAAACTTTTTTCATCAAAATTAAATGTAAACTTTTCTTTACCTAAAATTGAGAAAAAAAAGTTGTTGGAAGCTAGTTATCTTTTCCCTAATCTTTATTTCCTACGCCCTATTGCAATACAATTGCTACAGCTCCAATAATTTCACTGTTGCCTGCTTGCATTATTATTACCTCTTTCCTAAAACTATCCATTTCCCATAAAATTAGTTCTTGAGTGGCCATGTGAAGTTCTGGTTTTAAATTTTATAGTATAGCGACGTTATTAGAATCAAAGACAATCAGTTTGCTTTAGATGTAATTTTATTCTATATTATTTTATAATATCATAGTTTACATGTTCCCATTTGTTTTAATTATACATTTTAAATATAACTAATTTTGCTGAAATAATAATTTCAATACCTAATAATTAATAATAACTAAAACTTAACCTATTAAATAATTAATTACAGGGTGATTTAATTATTTTTATTTTCGAATCGAAGCATTGCCAAAAATTGATTTATCTCTGGAATAATATCTATGTCGTTTTTTAAAGTCTTATCTTAACATATAGAAATTTATGGTCCGGTTTCTCCAGTGGAACTTAATACAAATATGAAATATCGACTGAAAAGTACCATGAGCTTAAATCAAAATTCTGGTGCACCATGATAAAAATTGGAAGTATTAGTAAAGATCAAAATCAAGTTCGATAAACTTGGCCATGCGGGCACTGTCCAGATCCATAAGTGCCAGACATTTTGTGTGAACGTGGCACCGTCGCAAGTACAGACTTTACCCCTAGCCGGGGGCTGTGTTACAGTGATCTTTTAACCACGAACCGAGTTGTATACAGTCCTTAGTTTTAATTAAGTTGTTTATTACATTTATTATTTAGTATTGTTATAGTGAATAAAAAGTTTTGTTTTAAATGACTCAACTCTAACAATCAAAGATCGAATATGGTCCTTCAGAAGCCAAATGGTATTTGAAAATACGTGAACAAAACAACGCCCTTACATCGAGCATCGTAGAATTTGCAGCGTCACATCGGAGACGAAAGATAAGTGGCAGCAGCGTGGTGAGTCGTATTTTTCCTTTTCTACCTGATTCTTTTACAGGGTCAAAATTGAGAAATTGGGTTAGGGTCGAGTTATAGCAATCAGTGTAAAACTTGACAATTTTTATTTATTACGGTCAACCATTTATTTGTTCAGGGTAGTTTTGTTAATTTACTTAGAACTTTAATTCTGGTGCATATTTTATCGAAATAGCTCCTCCAGGAGTATCGACTAGCGCAAATGATGAATTAAAAAATTTGTTTAACATACGGAAAAATGCAAAAGCGAGTTTAACGAGATTTTCTACGTTTCTAGATAAATTTACTGATAGTAAACTTCTTCAACTCAAAAAACGAATCGAGGATTTTGAAGAGGTTTTTAAAGAATTTAATGAAACGCAAACGAGAATTGAATTATTAGACGAAAAAGAAACGGAAACCGAAGAACTATTTGAAATATTTGAAAATAAATATTACGATATTTTGCAACAAGCTTTAGAGTGTGTAAATAAAACCGAATCAAAAAATTAATTAGTACCCACAACTTCTCAAGCTGCACAAAATTTTAATAATGCTTCCAATAAATTTCCAGCTATTGAATTGATAAAATTTTATGGCGACTATGATAAATGGCCACAATTTCGTGATCTTTTATATCTTTAATTCATGATGATCCTAAAATTCAAAAAGTTCGTAAATTTTATTATTTAATGGGTAGTTTAAGAGGTCCAGCGGAATAAATACTATCTGGTATACCGGTAACCAACGAAAATTATGATGTTGCATGGAACTTATTAACCAATCACTTCGAAAATAAAGCACTAACATTAAAAAATCATATCAAAGCAATGTTTGAGATACCTCGAATATCCGATAATTATTCCTTGCGTAGTTTAAAGGACGATTTTCAGTTTCGATACCGAGCAATCCAAGCCTTAGGTGAACAAGTCGATATCTGGGACACACTTTTAATTTACCTAATTACGTCAAAACTTGACTCACATACAGATGAACGATGGGAGGAAAAATTAATTACAAAGAAAATTAAAAAACCTACCTTAGATAATTTATTAGAATTTCTAGCAGATAGGTGTAGCTTAACCGAGAACATTGAAAGGGAATCGAAAGTTAAATCGACAAATACACAAGCCTATAATAAACCTGTTAAATTCAATTCCTCCAATAAATACAATAAGTTTAACAAACATAAAAACGAATATAAACCCCAAGCATTTGCCGTCACCGAAATAAAATGTCCGTGCTGTAATGAGCAACATTACGTATATCGATGTCAGAAATTCAAAGGACTTTCCGTAGCGGCGCGTTGGGAAGAGGCGAAACGGTTAAATATGTGCACTAACTGCCTACGTTTAAATCATCTATCGTCTGAATGTATCGCGCACGGCTGTAAAGTGTGCTCAAACCGTCATAATACATTACTACACAGGGATGCAATATTAGAACAAAGCGGAAATGTAGCTTGCTCATCTAGTTCCCAATCGAATCAACCATGTCAAATCTTATTATCAACAGCTATAATTTTAATTAAGGGAGCTACAGATCAGTGGTATCGAGCTAAGGCATTATTAGATAGCGGAGCTCAGTCCAATTTTATTTCTGAACGACTTTTTAAGAAATTGCAATTATCGCATTTTAAAGTAAACATGCCAGTATTTGGTGTATGCGGAGCATCCACTAATATTTCTAAACGGGTTAAAGCATCAATAGCATCGTTAAGCAAGGCATTTTCAACCGAATTATGATTTTTAGTGCTTAGCGATATTACTTCAAATTTACCTAATTTTTCAATTAATAAGTAAACACTACCACTACTGAATAACCTTGAATTAGCTGACCCGGAGTTTAACATTTCAACTAATATAGATTTATTAATCGGAGCAGAATTATTTTATTCACTTTTGACAAACGAGCAGATTAAGCTAGGAGATGACTTACCCATATTGCAGGGGTCATACCTAGGCTGGTTAATATCGGGTACTTTAACATTTCTACCTGGCATGTCCTCATCGTGTAATTTAGCGCTTAATCCGTCACTAGAAGAGTTAGTTGAACAGTTTTGGAAAATCGAAGACGTGCCGCAGTCCAAGTTTTGTTCTAACGAAGAACAAGAACGCGAAAATCATTTTATTCAAACGACTAGGCGCGACAATTCAGGACGATTTATAGTTAGTTTGCCATTAAATAAATCTATAGGGCATTTTGGCAGTTCCGTACACAATGCAATAAAGCGGCTCTATTCGGTTGAACGCAGATTTGTTAAAGATCCACAATTTAAGAAAAAATATGTTAACTTTATGAACGAGTTTCAAATATTAGGTCATATGACTAAAGTAGATAAAATAATTGATATCTCAAACCTTTCATTTTATCTTCCGCATCACGGTGTACTAAACGAAGCAAGTACCACCACCAAATTACGGGTCGTCTTCGATGGGTCCTGCAAATCAAATAACGGTGTATCATTAAATAATAAACTCCTCATCGGTCCCAATCTGCAGGAAGATTTATTTTCAATTTTAGCCCGATTTCGTCAACACAACATTGTAATGACCGCGGATATCGAAAAAATGTATCGCCAGGTGCTCATATCGAGATTTACAGCGAATAGTTTGGCGCGAAAGCGAAAATCAACCGATACAACATTACACCCACGGTACAGCGTCCGCGTCTTTTTTGGCAATTCGATGTCTACACCAAGCAGCGATAGATCACCAAACGGATTACCCTATAGCATCAAAAATTATACAACATGACTTTTATGTAGACGATCTTATTAGCGGGGCCTCAAGTATCGAAGAAGCGAAAAAACTAATAATCGATTTACGTTTGATTTTAAACAAATACGCATTCAATTTAAGAAAATGGGTCTTTAATGATAGTCGAATACTAGATAATGCCACCGAGAGTAATAACGAATGTCACATAACCGATGGTGATGTTAAAAAGGCTCTTGGAGTTTATTGGCAATCAAACAGCGATACTTTTAGGTTCTTAATTGACAAAAACGATTTTCACCTCAATTTAGTTACTAAAAGAAATGTATTATCGGTCATAACGAAAATATTTTACCCTTTAGGTATCGTACTCCTATTACTATTAGAGCTAATGATTCAGTCTATGGCTGATGAAGATTAACTGGGATGACGAGCTCTCTCATGAGCTAATTTTGTTCTGGGAGGAATTTACAAGTCAATTATTAATACTCAATAATATCGTTATTCCACGTCATGTCCTTTTAACTCAACCAGAACGTATTGAACTTCACGTATTCTCTGATGCATCATTAAAGGCCTTTGGAGCTGCTGTGTATATAAAATCTTATTCATCCAGTCAAACCATGATTTCGTTAGTTTGTTCCAAAACTCGTGTAGCTCCGGTAAAGACAGTTACTCTTCCTCGCTTGGAATTATGTGGCGCTTTATTGGGAGTTCAACTTCATTCTAAGATAATCAGTTCCCTAACTGTTGAAATTCACAATTCCTACTTCTGGACGGACAGTACTATAGTTTTATCGTGGCTAAAATTACCTGCCAATGCATTAAAAATATTTATATCGAATCGTGTATCAACTACTCAACAACATACGAACATACATCAGTGGCGTTATGTGCCATTAATCGATAACCCTGCCGATATCCTCTCGTGTGGTGTAACCCCAGTAGAACTCTTCGAAAATTCCTTATGGTGGTCCGGACCCACCTGGTTACGTAGCCACTCAGCCGATTGGCCTAGGTTGGAAAAAATAGAAACCGAAATTCCCGAAGTACGAATTAATAAAACCGTACTTGTTTGCACAAGTGGTGAAAGCGAAATATTTAAACGTTATTCGTCACTTCATCGGTTACAACGCATTGTTTCGCTTTGCTTGCGATGTATCAAAAATTGTCGTCTCCTCAAGAAAAATAGAATTTTTAATAATATAACATTACAAGGAATCGATCAAGCTACTATTTGTCTGCTAAAACTGGCACAAGCTGATAGCTTTCCTTTGGAATTAAAATTATTTCAAAATAATAAACCAATTTGTAAAAAATCAAAATTACTTCCTTTAAACCCAATACTAGGGCCAGACAATTTATTAAGAGTCGGTGGACGGTTAGTAAAAAGCAAGCTTCCATTTAATCAGCGTCACCAAATCATTCTAGGTAGCAATCATTATCTTACCAAACTTATTATCATGTCTGAGATCAAACGGCAACTACATGCTGGTATTCAAACCATATTAACGTCGTTACGTGAAACCTATTGGATTTTAAAAGGCAGGTTAACAGTTCGAAGTGTTCTTCGAAAATGTTTGGTTTGTTTTAGAATTAATCCCTCTCGAATCATACAAAAAATGGCTACTTTGCCAGAAAATCGTGTAACTCAAAACCGTCCTTTTTATATCAGTGGTGTTGATTTCGCTGGGCCATTTTACATAAAGGATGGAAAATTACGAAATAGAAAAATAATTAAAGTTTATTTATGTATTTTCATATGTTTTTTCACAAAGGCAGTACATTTAGAAGTTGTTAGTGACTTAACTACAAATTCGTTTCTAAACGCTATTAAGAGATTCATCTCCCGGAGAGGAATATGCAAACTTCTTTACTCTGACAATGGGTCAAATCTCGTTGGTGCCAATAATGAAATGAAAAAGGTTTTCGAATTGTTACAAATATTCATATATTAGATCCTCACGTAAAGGAATACTTTAATAAAAATAATATAAAATGGAAATTCATTCCTCCGCGATCCCCACACCATGGCGGTTTGTGGGAAGCCGCCGTTAAACGCGCAAAATTTCATATTGTTAGGGTTGTAGGTAACTTACATCTGACATTCGAAGAGTTGTCTACGGTTTTTTGTCAAGTTGAAGCTGTGCAAAACTCTCGACCATTAACTCCAATTTCGAATGATCCTGATGACCTCGAAGCTCTAACTCCAGGTCATTTCCTCACTGGAACCAATCTTACATCCATTCCCCAAAACGACTATCGCATTGGCCGTCAAATAGGCTAAACCAGTATCAACTACTCCAAGATATCGTCCAGAAGTTTTGGAAGCGATGGTCGCTCACATACGTTCCAAGTGGCACGAGTCTACAGATTTACTAAAAATAGGTTCCTTAGTGTTATTAATTGATGACGAAGTTCCTTCACTTCTGTGGAAAATGGGCCGTATTACCCATATCCACCCTTCATCGGATGGTCTAATTCGCATATGTACCATTAAGACGTCCAGTGGTCTATTTGAGAGGGCTATCCAGAGGCTATGTCTTCTTCCTATCGACGCATCTTGTTGAAACCAGAGGTATTCAAAGCTGGCGGGATGTCCAGATCCGTAAATGGCAGACATTTTGTGTGAACGTGGCACCGTCGCAAGTACCGACTTTACCCCTAGCCGGGGGCTGTGTTACAGTGATCTTTTAACCACGAACCGAGTTGTATACAGTCCTTAGTTTTAATTAAGTTGTTTATTACATTTATTATTCAGTATTGTTATAGTGAATAAAAAGTTTTAATTTAAATGGCTCAACTCTAACAATCAAAGATCGAATAGGCACCGTATGCTCAACATTTTTTTTTGTGTAACATTTGCCACTCTAACTAGTTTTCGGCGGTAAATTGAATGAACATACTCGATTGGATGCTAAAAGATAGTGGGATGTGCTCTAATATATTTTTTTATTTATCCTAAATCCTAAATTCAAACGAACTATACCGAAGAGAGTAAACAAGTCTGGCTAGTAAAACAAAGTGTTTTAAAGTCGAATAAAGTGACAAGCGAGAAAATGTTGTGTGATGTAATATAGCATTTAAAATACTATATTACTTGAACATTATAAGTTTTGTGCTTATTAGCACTAAACTAAGAAATAAATAAATAAAATTATTTTCTTATTTTCAGCTGTCTCTTTTAGGGTTCCCTTAGGATTCTCTTATTGAGAATGCCTAAAAAAAGAAACCACTACAAAAACTACATGTCAAGAACGACACGCCAGTCGAAAGATAGCATTTACATGAGAGAGAAGAACATGTTAAAAAAAATGAGAAAGAGAGAAAACTCAAAACAAGACAATAGATAGAAGCAACGAGGCCTTAATGTCTATATAAAATTATTGATGAATTAGCGCTACTACGCACAGAAAATGCTGAGTTAAAAGCAACAGATATCTCCGATTGCGGAGAACCTAAGAACAAGAGAAAAAGGATAAAAAATTAAAAACTAGCGAGGAGAGGGACGCCGCCGACGAACTACGAGATGCTTCGTCGAGCGACGAAGAAAAAGATGCTGTAAAACTTAACAGCTAGTGCCAGCCGCACTAATGA
The DNA here is from genome assembly GCA_963243735.1 of Neocrepidodera transversa. Taxonomy (NCBI): domain Eukaryota; kingdom Metazoa; phylum Arthropoda; class Insecta; order Coleoptera; family Chrysomelidae; genus Neocrepidodera; species Neocrepidodera transversa. The sequence continues at coordinate 24,198,673 of OY725349.1, read as the reverse complement.
AAAAAGAAAAAAACAAGACAAAACGCTAGAGACGATAATAAGAAAACCGACGGAAAAAAGACCACCTCTATGTGTTTTACAATCTCCCGTGGTATAGACAAAAATACAAACTGACATAAAGGCTCATTTACCATCTAGTATAACAAAAGACAACGGCCCCTAAGGATACATTTTTAGAGCCCACTAGAGTGGTAATAAAAGTCTCATCGAGACCTTCTGCAAATCAGAGGTAAAAAAGACCTAGAGGAACTAGGCTACAACCCCGAGAAAGTGACCCAACTTCACAGCCGATACGGAGAAAAAGCCGCTACCCATCTTTCTGATAGACATCGAAAAAAACGAGAAAGAAAGTATAATGAATTTAAGATACCTACTTGACATGAAGGACCAAAGACGTAGCCAATGAACGACACAGCGCTATAAATGCCAGGGATTCCATCACGAACAGTCGCCTTGCTATAACACTACGAGATGTGTCATCTGCGGAGAGAATCACCGTGCATTAGAATGTACAAGGACTAAAGAAGAGAAGGCCACTTGCGCAAACTTTCAAGGTGAACACCCGTCGAACTACAGAGGATACCCCAAGGTGCCAAGGTGCCAAGTGGGAACAAGAGGACTCTCAAAACTCACAACGCCAGGTGTTACCTACAGTAACGCCGCAAAAGCACCAACAACAAATTCAGCAGCAAATGCTCGTTACATTTACGCATCAAATACCAGCATACCAGGGAGGAAACCAACACTGACATTCAAGGCATATATCAGACAAGTATCAAGACACGTTGACTCACTGATAGACATTGTTTGTCAAAAATTCGTTTTTCTTCTGCATAAGGAAAAATCAAATTGTTTAGCGAGAGACAGACAAAATCGTCGTCACCCCGCGAAAGTCATAACTTGAATAACTCGAAAGGATTATAGCGCATTCGCTGTCCTGTCCAACCAAAAGCCACCCGCAATGTCTCACTGAGGCCCTGTCGGATGAGACAGGATGTGCATGGAGTAGGCTTACTTATTTGAACTTTTATCGAAAGATAAAAGTAGAAGTTCTGAGGACCGGGCCTGGCCTGATCACGACGACCTAAATCCTAAATCATCACCGCTAATTATTAATATATAATATGGAAGGAGAGAAAAAAACCAGTTAATTACACAAAGCAAGAAAACATTTGTTAGCAAGTCTTGTTGACAAGTTTCGACATGTTACTGAATGTAAAAAAACTGATGGCGCAAATAATAAAGAGAAAAAAATATACATAGAGAAGCTAATACACTCAGAAAACAGTGGAAAAATTTTAAACAAGAGGCCAGACAAGCGGCCGCAACTTATTCTAAATACAATGATCGTGGTTCTGAAACTGAAGATATTGTTCTCATTACATTTTCTGTGGTTTAGCTCAAATGTTTATGTGTTCGTCACCACGAATAGATTTTGAAATATACCAAGAAGTAGGATAATTAAATTAAGCGAAATATACAGGCGCCAGTCAATTAATTTTTTGCTGGAATTAGAAATAATTGACAAAAAAAACTTTGGTATATTACACAGCATGTCTTTTCTTTTTTTTAAGGTTGGAGGGAAAATAAATTAAATGCAAATTAAACTGAATTTATTTATATAAAAAAATCAAAATCTTTTGAAGACGCAAGATAATTACATTTCTTTTTTTACGGCAGATTGTTTATGATTAAAAAGTATTGTCTAAATAAACACTTAACTCAAGCGCTAACTGGAGAGAGAGTACTTTCTGAAGGTTCTTCTGCAGAATGAAAAGACGTAAATAATTATTAAGGTAATAAAAAAAGGAAGGGAACGAAATAGTCAAATGTTTTATAGACCTTATTTTTGAGAGAGGTGGAATTTATTATAATATATACATCAATTTAAAATTTTATATTTTTATTATGATAGTTTTTAGAGATTTATTGATTGGAAATATGCAGTAAAACAAAAATACCGAAAAACCGTAGATGAAAGAAAAAAAACGGGGTCTGGTCCATACTCAGACATTAAATTAAATACAGTTGAAAAGCAGAAGTTCTGTGTTTGGGGGAAAGTAGTTGTGACTGGGTCAATCCAAATGATAACTGTTGATGGATTACCACCAGAAGAACTAGTGCACTTTTGTAGAAAATTTCAGATACAATAAAACTTTCCTCTTCTATTTTTTGATATATTTTAAAATAAAAATTGTATGCGCAAAAAACCAAATATCGCATTTTTAGTTTTCCCTGTATAACTCGAGAAGGGCGAAAGTAACTGTAGATTTTTTTCGACCAGTGTAATGTTCTTTAAAATAGTTAACTTTTTGCTTATTTCATCATCTTCGTATCTCTTATGGTTTAGAATATGGCAATGTTAGCACATGATAAAAGAAACTGCCTGTAAATATACAAGGTGGACCAAAATTGTCGAGCAATACTTTTAAGGGTGATAGAACACCTAAAAATAAGTAGTGTTTATCTAATGAACCTATGTCGAAAACCGCTTATTAAGGGTGCAGCAACCCCTAGAATAGGCTTAACCATTATTGGTTTTTGATGAATATCTTTCGAAAGAGGTACCATACAATATTCAAATTTTAGGTTGGACCTAAGGGTACTAAGATACGCTATTTACGTATTTTGTCTTGATTCTTGGAATTTACTAAGGGTAGTTTTCATGGGTGAGTTACCCTTTTTTAGACATACTTTTTTGTTATCAACTATTTTGGAAAATGCATATTAAAATAATGTTTTCGGAAGTTTTATTTTAAATAAAGGTACTCTTGATGTATCATCCAAAAATCAATCGTTTTCGTGTAATATGCGTGTTCATCTTTCGAGACTGTAACACCAGGAATAAAATATTGACGGTTTCCTTAGATGCAAAACAAAAATACATATTAATAGTATATCGGCTTTGCAAGGAAGACTTAAAAATATTTTTCATGTAACTCATTTAATTGACACTAAAAAAAGTTCAATTGTAATTTGTTACCGCAGGTCGATATTTGTCTCTAGCATGTTCACAAGTCAAGCACGCCCATTATTGAACTGAAATTACACGAAAACGATTAATATTTGGGCGATACATCTAGAGTAGCTTATTCCAAGAATAACTTCCGAAAATATTATTTCAATATGTATTTTCCAAAACAGTTGATAACAAAAAAAAAATGGCTAATAAAGGGTAACTCACCCCTTGAAAACTACGCTTAATGAATTCGAAGAATCAAGACAAAGTACATAAATAGCGTATCTTAGTATCCTTAGGTACTACCTAAAATTTGAATATTGTATGGTACCCCTCTCTAAAGATATTCATGAAAAACCAATTATCGTTAAGCCCTTTCTAGGGGTTATTGCACCCTTAATAAGCGTTTTTGGACATAGGTTCATTAGACAAACATTACTTATTTTATGGTGTTCTATCACCCCTAGAAGTATTGCTCCACAATTTTGGTCTACCTTGTATATATATTGTGATGATTTTTGTTTTTTCCCCTTTTTTTATATTATTCTTTTATTCCTTTTTTTTTTCTTTGTGACTCAATTATCTCAGGGTGGAATCATGAAATTTATATTTTTTTTTTATATTAACTATTGCAATAAATTAAATACTCATTCAATCTAACAATTTTTATTTAATAAGTTATACACATCATTGTATAAATGATTGCCTATGAATGTAATTAAATTTACCACACTAAACTTATAACTAAAAGAAACAGAAGAAATATTTAACCTAATTACAAAATGCTACTATGACTGTCCATTCACAGTTTAATATTGTTAAACCCCAAGAAATATTGTTATTTCTTGAAACTATAATTTCTTTGGTAAGTACCTTTAATTTATTGTTATTTTTCCCAATTGATATATTATTTGTTTTATTCTTTGTTAGATCAGTACTGATGACTTATATTTTCTTATATTGTATTTATTTCTTTCTTTTATATGATCATATTTTATTATTTGTTTAATTTTAGTATACTAATTTTCCTTTTTTTTTTAGATTTATATAAAATTTGGATATCACCTGAGTACGCTTAGCCCTGGTTATAATTTCCAAAAAACCTGTTTTGGATAGATGTCTCTTCCAATGGAAAGCAGCCTGAAACTCGTGCATATATCTTCCTAAAGTGAGTTGAGGATATTTCAGTTGGATTACCCTGAAATTCCTTCGTCCTGGACCTTCACCGATCATCAAATTCCAATTATATTTGATAAAATACCTTCTACCAAGGTAATTTTTCTTCTGGTTTTCACTATCAATATTCTTCTTTGAATTACACTATATTTCTTATCATTATATTACATTTTTTACACTTTATTTTAGAGAGGAATCATTTTTCGATCCATTTTTCCCTAAAATCTAAAATGGAGTCCCTTCTTATTTATTTTCTCACTATCACTTGTTTTCTTTTTTATTAACCTTTTTTTTACAATTTATTTTAGATTGTTGCTGGAATTTATGTCAATCCCATTGCCATGACTTGTAAAATTATATGGATGACATTTACATTTGAAAAAAGAAAATATTATTAATGATAAAAAAAATTTAAATTATATCCTTTTCTTTTTATATAAATGATTATAAGGTAATGTGAAATTTTATAATATTTAAATTTAAATTGCATTCTTTTTCTTTTTCCTTAATAACATAACTTTATTTATTATTCATATTAACTCTAATTACAGGGTGTGTTCAATATTTTATTTGTGAATGTTTATCTATTTACTGCATTAGTTTAATTTTTATTCGTCTATTATATTTAATCTGATTAATAAATTTATACTCACATAATAAAAATCATCTCAATATATATATATATATATATATATATATATATATATATATATATATATATATATACCGTAAATGTCCAAAAAATGGGCAAAACTCAATAGTCACGTTATATGGACCTAAACCATATGAAACTATATAAAATAACTTTGAATTTAAGCCCAAGCAGAGTACTCTACGGCTCGTTGGTTATAATGGGGGTCCACTTCAAAATTAGGGGGTGAATCGGACAAATTTAGATTTTAACCAAAAATATTGTATATTTTGACTTAATTTTTGGAACACCTATTGTGGTCATCATGATTCACTTTTTCACCGAATTTCATCCGATTCGGCCAAAATATCCATATTTCAATTTTTAGCCCAAAAAACGTATAAGGTAAGTGCACCAATAGCTGACACTTTAAGATATTTTAGAGTCAAAAGTGCTTTTATATGTGTAAAATATTGCATTTAGGAGCTAACTATTTTAAATATATATATATTTTATAGTTAACACAATTGTACAAAAATATAAAAGCTGAAGGAAATAAGATTCTCAAAAAAAAATCAAAAATGTATAAGCTTACAATAGATCCAGTGCATGACAGTTACATTTTCAGTTGTCCCTAAACATGACAATTTTGTTTCTATAGCTGACAATCATGTCCCTAAACATGTTTTTTTGTGCCCATAGCTGACAATCCTGATAACTTGATTTAAAGTAGTAAACTTTTCCAAATTTAGACACAAAATACTAGATAAGTAAAAATAAATTGAAAATCTTAATACCAGCAATATCCGGTATATACGGATATACGCTAGACATTCACGTCTTAGAAAAAATAAAACTGAGAAAAAACGCTGTTTAATATTATTCGTTATATTTTTCCAGTTCTTTAACAGAAAACACTCCTCTGGAGTTTACATTTTTCGGTGGGGATATAATCTCGACAACATCTTTCTCATTGTACCATATTTGATCCTTGACATCTGGCCAGCGCCAATCCTTTCTGCCACTCTTCGTCATGGCACTTACAAAATACTCGTTCTTTTTAATTGCAGCTACTTCACCAGGAAAGTATATTCCATCATATAGCACTAGTACATAATCGCCAGTTTTGGGTTTTTGAATACTTTTTACTAATGTGGGGCTCGTTTGGCCATTTGTGCTACTTGTGGTGCTTACAACTGAACCGTCATCATCAGAAAACGAATCATCTGTCTCCGATAATGTAACAGATTTTTTTGCTATCTCTTGTTTTTTAGACAATTTATTTTTTTCTTCCTTTTTACTTTCCAATTTCCGTTTTCTTTCTAATTTTTCTTCTTCTAGTTTTGCCTTTTTCTCGGACTTTTTTCTGCTATACTCTTGCCACATCTCACTTGTTACGACACTCGGTATCTTTTCCTTTTTTCTTTTGCTGATATTCACAGTTTTTATTTCTGGCCAAAAGAGCGCTCTTTTAAATGGACTTGGAACATTTTCATCTTTATTTTTGCTACATGTGCCTACGATATCATTTTTTATGTTTGTCTCGGGAGTTTTCGGCGAAATATTGTTTTCTATTGTAGCTTGTTCGTCTATAGATTTTATTGAATCATCATTGGATTTGTTTTCATCGGTTATTTCTGACTGAATAAGTAGGTTGTCAGCATCGGTATTTGATGTAATATTATCATTCTGGGAAAAATTCTCTTTCATATCTATGTTTATTATCTCTATATTAACGTTTGGCTCTTCGAAGATAATTTCTGCTTCGTTAATTAGGTTTTCTATTCTGCTTGAAGGGGAATTTGCGGTGAAAGATTGATTAATTTTTTTCCAAACATTAAATAAAGATTTATCACGTAAGGGACCAGTCCAGTTTTCTGGCGATTGTCGCCTGAACTCTTCAAGGGTATTTTGTTCTATAAATGATTCGAAAAATGCAAGATGGTTTTCATTATTACGGGAATGGGAAGTGGATTTTGCTTTGCTAGGAGTGGTTCCGTGATCGGCATCGCTGTTTGAAAACATATTGTCCACTACATTGGGATTCCATGGATAAAGTCCGCATTTTCGGAACCCATTTTCAAGAACAGTCGGAGTCACCCTATCCTTTAATGCTGCATTTAATAAGGGAGCAAAGTCACGTCTTCTTAACATTTCATGTTGATTTTCAGCCCTCCATAAGTTGACTTGTTCTTTCCAGCCAGATTTTAGAGTACGAAATACGGCAACATCCATAGGCTGTAGTATGTGCGTCGCATTTGGGTATAACGCAACCAAAATTATGTTATTATTCATACAAAATTCGCTTAAGTGATAAGATAAATGCGACACATGTCCATCTACAAAGAAAATAATTGGGAAAGTTACATTTTCCTTAGCCCATGGATAAAACACGTTTGTCATATATGAATAAAAGTTATCACACGTCATCCATCCACTTTCTGACATTCCTATCGCCCAGTGCTTTGGAACACTGGAAGAGAGCTCTGCTGGAATCCTTTTGTAGCGAAAAATGATCATCGGGGGTGCCAAAATGCCAGCCGCATTGCTATTTATTAAAACAGTTAAACACTCCTTTTCATTACTATTTACGGTTGCGTACACATTTTTTTCACCTCTTGGCGCTAAAACTTTGTTGCCTTTTGGATTTAAGAAGAAAGCAGACTCATCTGCATTAAAAACTCGACGAGGATCATTCAAGACATAAGTCAGTCCAGCTTTTTCTAAAAACTCGGAAACTTCCGAAAACCACCGTCTTATTTGCGTTTTCTCCACTGATGATCTACTCATTGTAAGGTTTTGAGGTGTACGAAGACTTATTTCAGGATGTCGCTGAAGAAATCGTTCATACCATTTTCGTCCTGGAATATCATTTTTAAAGGTTTTATTTAGCTCCTTAGATAGTTTGGAGACGCTTGATAAAAAATTTTCCTTAGAAATGGGAAATCCGGATTTAGCCATTTGCATGACCCATTTAACCAACAAATCTTCTTCTTCAAAGGAGAAAATAGTTGAAGGGCCCATTTTGCGTGATTCTGGATTTTTTCCCCTAAACTTGTACAGTAGGGTGGTTCTAGGTACTTTGAAATTATCTGCAGCTGTTTTTACAGGCATTCCATTTCGTGCGGCCTTAAGAGCGTCTTGCATTGCGCTTTCTGAATATTGCAGAATTTTTGTTGGAGCCATTTCTGAAATAAAAAATGGATTAAATACTTATCATCATTTTTAACATTTATTTATGTGAAACCAATTTAATTATTAAGTAAAATAACAATAAAACTATAAGTGTCATATTTGGGCTCAGAAAACGGAACATGGTATCTATAGATGACACCCCGTGTCATCTATAGGATTCAATGCTTTAAAACAGATTCTGCTAACAGGGAAATAGATTCATAATAAAATATGTTAAAAATGACCCGTATCGACTAACTTAACCTTGTTCCAATAGGTGACATAAGTGTCATGTACTGGAGCAAAATAAAAAATGTGGATCTCAAAGATGACACCACATAAAATTTCAAATTTATAGGTTATAACTAAAATATTTGCCTAAAATATCCTTCCTTATTCATTAAATTTATTAGAAAACACAAAAATCAGCTATAGAACTTTAAAAGTAGAATATAAAACTTATTTCATAGACTCACCTGCTTACGAATATTAACAAACTTTGATAGTTTTCACGAGCACATGCAACACTTGTTACTTCAACAACTTGTACGAGAGTATTGGATGTATCGTGGGGCGGAGCGTAGATTTTTTGATATTTGGCGGGAAATAGTGAAATTTAGCGAATACTTTAAGGTATAATTTAAATATCCGTATTCTTAAAAGAGTGAAATAAAATTTTAGTGTCATCCAAGGGTACAGTGTCAGCTATTGGTGCACTTACCTTAAATGTATTCAATGATCACACCCATTGCAAATTTGGACTGAAGGTTCCTCAATCTTCGACAATAAAAGAGTTCAACTTCTAAATCTTAGCTAAAAGTCTAAAGGGTTCAAAAAAAACTAGTAAAAGGAACAATCTCTGCGCGATTTTTCAAGACTACCCGTTTCCGTCAGCGGAAGAAAGTCCGATTTGAAAAAATCGGAATTTTTCCAATAATTTTTTTTTTAATTTTTTTTCAACGAACCGGTTGCGATTTGGATATCAATCAACGCGCCCCGACTTACACAACACCTTAATAGACAGTATCGACATATTTGCTTTCCTTATCGAGATATCTCGAATAGAAGTTTCACTTAGTAAGCGGGACCGGGATCCTCGGACTCGAAATTGCTCATCTTCTGATAGATCCTTTCTTTTTTGAATAAAAACCGATAGCCGAAAGAATTTTCCGGATCGGCCATACCGTTCTCGAGTTATCGTACGCACAGACATCCACACAGACAGACTTTTTTTTCGAGGAAAATCAATTTTGTCCACGTTTCATGACATTTTAAGTCATTTGAAAAAATTTTTTTGAGATTTTTGCACGATTTCAATACTACGGTTTGCCATACTTCACCAAATGTAGAACTAAAACTAGTAAATTGACCCCAAAAATACCACAAAAACCTGTTTTTCCGATTTTAGGGGTGGTTCCCCCAAACCAATCCTGGCAAAAATCACGACATCTTATTTTTGGTCTAATTACGAAACTTTTGTCGTTGTGGCTTAGCTATATCAAATTTTTACGAACTTCGCCGTAGAATGACCATATGACTAGTATTAAATAAAATATTGGATACCTTTTGTCAGAAATATATCGAAGTAGAAAAATTAAAACTTAAATTTGAAGTGGCCAAATTCAAATTCCAAAATCCTGAATTTAGATTTGACTTATGACTTCAATAATTAACTTAAGTAATTACACAAACATTTTTTAAAATTTTTATAAAAAATGTTGTTTTTGTTTTATTTGAGGAAAATGATTCTTTTTTTATTTTAAGCAATTTCGGTTATTATTTTAAGGGAATACATGACTTGTAATACAAAACATTTATAAATGTTAAAAAACGTTTGAAGAAATTTGGGGAAACCTTCGATCCTTTCCCCTATTTCTTTGAAGTATTGCAGTATGACCAGTAAAAACTTATTTTTTCGTTATAGAATTTATTAACATTTCAAAGTGACATTATCAGAAAATATATAAACATCATTCATTTTTAAACATAAAAAAAACTTTTTTCAACACTTTTTTTGTTATGGAAACTTTCAGCTGGATTTGATTCGGTTAGAATTGCAGATTAAATCGAAATTCTAACATACTGCCCGACGCGGCAAAGCTGACAATGCTTAGAATTCCTTGAAAATGTTGAATGTAACAACTTGTAACTAACTCTTAACATGTATAAAAAAAAAAAAAAAATTAGAAACAAATGAAATAACATTGTGCAATTGACACGCTTTCACAGAGTGGTGTAGCTACAATTAAAATTAAAATATCTATATAAATAAAATGCCTTTTCAATATATAATAAATCTTGCAGGATAGCTGAGTAAATATGGCTACAGAGAATGTTCAGCTATTGGTAAGGGAATAATTTTAACAATGGGGCGCATGAGTTGACCATCACGAGTTTGAATTTTCACAGAACGAACGATGCCATCTTTTCCTGGAATAGTTTCCAAAACCCTCGCTAAGGGCCACAACAAAGGAGGGGTATTGTCATCTTTTAATAGAACCAAGTCGTTAACCTCTATGTTGTTAGAAGGGGACATCCATTTAGGTCTGTTCTGCAATCTATTTAAATAATCCATTGACCATTTCTTCAAAAATAGTTGCTGTATTTGGGTACATTTTTGCCAAAAACGAAGCTTATTTATTGAAACATCTGATATATCCTTTTCCGGATAAGCCGTAAGGGCGGTACCTATTAAAAAATGGCCTGGAGTTAAAGAATTTAAATCTGTTGGGTCATTAGACAGAGGATATAATGGTCTTGAATTAAGGATTGCTTCAATTTGCGTGAGAATAGTAGAAAATTGTTCGAAAGTAAGTTTAGCATTTCCTATCATTCTAGAAATGTGATATTTTGCGCTCTTTATGGCTGCTTCCCAAATGCCTCCCCAGTGTGGAGATCGTGGTGTAATAAATTTCCATTGAATTTCGTTGACTAAAAGATAATTCTCAATTTGTTGAGAAAAACTTGAAGAGTTGAAGAAATCGTAAAGCGTTCTGAGCTTATTTTTAGCTCCAACAAAATTGGTTCTATTATCACTGTATATGACAGCTGGATTACCACGACGAGAAATGAATCTTTTTAAAGTATCAAGAAAAGCTTCATCTGTTAAATTTGATACTAACTCTATGTGGACTGCTTTAGTATTCATACAAATAAAGATAGCCATATAACATTTAATTAATGGAGCTCTTCTAAGATGCGATGATTTGACTAAGAAAGGACCCCCAAAGTCTACCCCTGACCTTTGAAAGGGCCTTGTAATCTCCACTCTGTATTTGGGTAAATCAGCCATAAGTTGTTGAGCCGAGAGTGCTTTGAATCTATGACAAGTGATACAGTTATGAATAATTCTTTTAATATCCCTTAAACCGTTTAAAGGCCAATACCTAAGCCGAACGTTAGACAGAACATTAGTAGGTCCTAAACGCACATGTTCATGTTTGAGTAAAAGTGAAACTACATGATTCTTTGAGGGTAATAAGATAGGATGGTTTTTATAGAACGAAATAGGACATACTTTAAACGTCCCCCAACACGAATAATACCTTCCGTATCTAAAAACGGATTTAGAGTTAAGAGTTGTTTATTTGACAGTTTGATGTTTTGCTTAAGAGATTTATTTTCATTTGGAAAATTGTCCAACTGAATTTGCTTAATCACAAAAGAAAGAGACTGATTTATTTCGTTCAGTTGTAATGTACCATTAATTCGATTATCTTTGTTCATTAAATTATTAATAAATCTGTGGACATAAGCTATAGTATGAAGCAATCTTAAAAAGTTAGAGAATTTAAAAAAGGTTGATGCCCGGAAGGATTCTTGACTTAAACAAGTGGTAACAAAACTTTTCTTTTCCTCTGGCGGACAATCAATTGGTGAAAAGGAATTATAACTATTTAAATTTAATTGAGGGTCGTTTAAATATCCTGGCCCCGAGAACCAAGAATTAAAATTCTCTTCATTAAAGATTCCTCTAGACAAAATATCAGCTGCATTTTGTTCAGTGTTAATGTAACGCCACTGGAAATTTGTAGAAATGTCCTGAATTTGTGACACCCTATTGCTGACGAATGTATTCCACTTTGATGGATGAGCTTGTACCCAGGAGAGAGCAATTTTAGAATCAGTCCATAGATTAACTGAAGAAATATTTAATGTATTCTCAAAGATTTGTAATTTTTTTTTTGTAAGATTTGCTAGCAACAGCATGGCAGACAATTCAAGTTTCGGTATCGTAAAATTTTTCCTAAGTGGTGCAACTCTAGATTTGGAAGATATTAAACTGCATTGAACAAGATTATTTGAATTAATGGTACGAAAGTATAAACTACCTCCTTATGCCACTGCACTGGCATCAGAAAAGCCGTGAATTTCGATTGAAATGATTTCGTTGTTGATAAACATGTACCTAGGAATTTTTAAGTGTTTGATTTGAGATATGTTTTGAATAAAAGTGGTCCAATCATTTAGCAAAGATACGTCAGATATTTCTTCATCCCAGTTTAGTTTATTCAACCACAATTTTTGCATTAATAATTTTCATTTTACCAATATAGGATTTATTATACCAAGTGGATCATAACACTGAGAAATTGCTGAAAGAATTCTTCTTTTAGTTACAGGTGTACATTGCAATTCTGAAGGAACTGAAATTTGAAGATTGTCTGTATTCGGATGCCATTTTAAGCCGAGAACTTTACAGGGTGATCCATCAATATTTAAATCATGCTCTCATAGTTGAGTTGTGAGCATTTTTTGAGAAAATTCCCTAGAATTCGAACAAATTTTATGTAATTTAAACCCATGTTGATTTAATATAGTATGTAATTCAGAATAGAGTTTTTCTAATTCTGGTAATGAGTTGGCTCCTGAAAGTATATCATCAACATAAGTTTGAGAAAGTAATGATTCTGAAGCTAATTGAAAGTGAGAATTTTTCAAAGCAATGTCTTTTAGAACTCTAGTGGCTAGAAAAGGTGCACAGGTTTGTCGAAACGATACACAAGTAAGTTCTATGCAAGATAAGTCATCTTTGGGTGATTCTCTCCACAAGATATTTTGTAGAAAATTTTGACTAGGGTTAGTAAGAACCTGTCTATACATTTTTTCAATGTCAGCAGTCACAACATATTTAAATATTCTCAAACGACATAATATGTCAAACACGTCAGATTGAACTCGAGGCCCTTTTAGTGAAATATCGTTGAGAGAGAGGTTTGAAGTTGTTTTGCATGAAAAATCAAAAACTACTCGTAATTTCGTAGTAGAGCTTTGTTCACGCAAGATACACAAATGTGGCACAAAATACTTGTTTTCGGACTTATAAATGGTGAGAGACAATGGCACGGTTCTGCCATGACCTAGATTGATATATTCATCAATGAATGCTTTATAGTGAGAGAAGAGAGAGGGATTTTTTTCAAATTTCTTTTCCAGAGATAGAAATCTGTTTTTTGCCATTTGGAATGAGTCACCTAATTTTTGATGAGCTAAATTTTCTTTGAAAGGTAAATCTACTTGGTATCTCCCATTATCAAGAATTTGAGTGGTGTTTACAAAAATGCTTTCAGCTAAATCATCTTCCGGAGAACAAAAGGAACTGTTTTGAATCTCTTCTTGAGACCAAAACCTTTCTAGTAGTAAATCTAAATTTTCGTCATTTTGTACAACATTAGAACTTATTAAGAATCTGTGAGAAGTTTCTGTAGGGTCCTGACATTTGTTTAAACAATTGTAAGGTATATTACCCGAAATGATCCACCCCAAATAAGTGTTTATTAAAGTAGGCAAACCTTTGCCTAGTGTTTTGAAATTATTTTGTAAAATTTCACAATATATGTTAGCTCCTGCTAAAATGTCAATGTTAGAAGGTTTGTAAAATTCAAAATCAGCTAATTCGTTAACAAAAGAATCAGGTATTTGCAATTTTCGACTTGAATTTGAACTTGTGGTAGTTTATTAGTAATTTTGTCTACGATGGCACAAGAAATTTGAAATTTTTTAGTACTGTCTAAGTGAGAATAGAAATTAAAATCTACCGTTCTAGTTGCTAAATTTTTACCATTTAAAATTCCTGATATGTGTAAGTTATGAGAGTATGTATGATAACCTAATTTCTGCACCAGATTCTCAGTTATAAAAGAAGATTGACTTCCACTATCCAGTAACATTTTTACAAGAAAAGGAGCACCTTTTTTTGGGTACACTAAAACTTGTGCGGTAGCTAAAAGTACGTGACAAGATCTTGCTGCAACAGCAGACAATGAAGTAGTTGCTTGAGTATTCAGATTGGAAGAAGTGGCTGTCGCATTTATATTTTCTGTACTTTGTGACCTTGGTGGCTGATTAGAACCATTTTGACTTGAGTTAAGAAAATGTCTTGGTATGAAATCGTTTTGAGATTTATTACTTCGTGAATTAGAAACATTAGAGCTTAATGATTGGGAATTAAAATTGAGATAATTGTCATTATGTAGCAAAGTATGATGCTTCCTTTTACAAATTGAACAAGAATGTTGAGATGCACATTCCTTCGACATGTGAGATCCCAAACAATTAAAACATGACTTTTCACTTTTAATGAAGCTGTGTTTGTCTTGGACTGGCAGTAAAGCAAATTGTGGACAAGTGTAAATTTTGTGAATTTGATTGTTGCAAAATGTACATTTTCTACCTAAAATAGTAGAACGATTACGAGCATTCTGCTCATTATGCGAATGCAAGGTTACATTTTGAGGTTTTGAATAATTTTTAAAGTTTTAAATTGGCAGTTTATTTGTTGAATTATAGTACGTATGTTCTGGACTCAAAAGGTTTTCCAGAACAACGCATCTATTGTCTAGAAATTCGAAGAATTGATCAAAATGAGGTAAGTCGCTCATTGGAGCCTGTTCTTCATATGCTTTACGGGTATTGAAATCTAATTTTTGTTCTAGTACGTAAATTACTAGTGACTCAAATAGCTCTTCGTAAGAAAAATTTAAGTTTTTTAACGATTCGATTACCGTTGACATTTCAGTTGAAAGTTTCCTTAGATTTACAGAATTTGATTTAGAAAGAGGTGAAAAGTTAAGCAGCTGATGAAAATGATTATTAATTATTTGTTTATTATTATTATATCTCTTATCCAGTAAGTTTAGAGCAATTTGAAAGTTATCATCAGTTACTTTTAATTTTTCAACTATTTTGAGTGCATCATTAATTAAGTATGTTTTCAAATAAAATAATTTCTCTGCATTAGACTTTAAATTTGGATTATTTTTTATCAATGCATTAAAAAGATCTAAAAACGTATGATATTCTAAAGGATTACCAGAGAACGTTGGTATTTTAATATCTGGCAATTTGATATTTGTTTTCCCTTGTGGGGAAGGTTGTTGAACATTAGTATAATCTAATAACGATTGAAGTGTTGACAATATATTGAAATGTTTATTTTCAAATTCTGATCTGATTTCTGAATCTATTTCATTATTGTTTTCTACTATGTATTCAATTTCATCTTGAATTTCATCATATTTACTAAAGTTAGTTATTAAAGCATCAATTCTATTAAGTATTTAATTTTTATCTACATTATTTTTATGTTCAATAACCCAATTTTGAATTCTAGTTAGACGAGCTTTGCATGAAGTTCTTTGTTTCTTTAAAATATCCATGATTAGATAAAAGAATATGAGAAATTCCTTTTGAGAAACAAAAAGAAAATTTTTATGTTATCAATAAAGTTACAAACTCTGACTAATGAATAAACGAACACAGAATTAAACACACTTGTTTGTTACCTTAACCCAAACTATGAAGATTTTAGCACTATCTTGTGCTCTGGACATATAGACGGTGCTGATGACCTTGCAGAACTTGGACTTGGTGCTGATGACCTTGTAGAACTTGAACTTGGTGCTGATGACCTTGTAGAACTTGAACGTGGTGCTGATGACCTTTTCTTAATACTTGGCGTTGAAGCTGGCTCTGGAATGCTAATTTATGAACGAGGCTCGAAGGACCATGAAGAAATTTGGGGAAACCTTCGATCCTTTCCCCTATTTCTTTGAAGTATTGCAGTATGACCAGTAAAAACTTTTTTCGTTATAGAATTTATTAACATTTCAAAGTGACATTATGAGAAAATAATAAACATCATTCATTTTTAAACATAAAAAAAACTTTTTTCAACACTTTTTTTGCTATGGAAACTTTCAGCTGGATTTGATTCGGTTAGAATTGCAGTTTAAATCGAAATTCTAACAACGTTTATCTATTAGAATAATTTTTGTTTTGTTGCTAATGTTAGTTTAAGGAAATACACATGTAATACAGAAACATTTATAAAATTTTAAAAATAAAATGTTTATTTTTATATAGCTACATGATTTTAATATTAATTAAACATATTTTTTTAATTAGTAAAGTATTTTAATTCCTTTAATCCTCAAAATGGACTCATCCAGTGATTTTTTTAATATTTTATTTTATTGTTTTGGCCTACCATAAGACATTGCACCGGGTCCAGCCCTTCTGAGACCGATCCTGCGGCTGTAATTAATTCTTAAAATTTGAATATCGGGGCTATTGTGGCTTGTGACGTAGCCGAATTGAAACAGATTATATTTGGCTATGTTTTCATATCGATAAAACTGGCAACTCTCGTTCTCATTTGTTATGATTAAAAGAAGGAAAGAAGTATGTCAAATTTTTCTACAAACGAAAAAAGCTAGAATCTTGGCAATGCTGTAGAAAGTAAAATGTTAATTATTCATTCCTACTGGATAAGTCCATTGTCACGTACATACTCATTTCTAGTAACACGTCCTTCTTGTAGACATCATTAAAAGCTCGTACATCTGAAAAATATTAATAAGCTAGATTTTTTAGATAATATGTACACACTGATTTTAAATATATTACTTACCAAATACAAAATCAATAGGATTTTCTCTATGTTCAATTTCATCTTCTGGTAAATGTAAATTGATTATGAATGCCATATTGTGTAGTACACAACAAGTGTAAATAATTTGGGCTGCTTTAATAGGGTGATGCAATAAAATTATATGCTTTGATAAAGATCTGAATCGGCCTTTAAGTACGCCATTAGTTCTTTCAATGACATTTCTTGCTCTAGTAAATTGTTCATTAAATCTTTGTTCTGCACTACCCTCTTGTGGATTATTAAATGGGGTAAATAGCCACGGTTCCAGGGGATACATGAAAAAAATTGATGAAAGCAACACAAAATTGTCTAAAGCTTTTACTTAATAAATGTAAATATCTGTCTCCATTAGTATATTTATTTCTTAAATAATTGCAAATATTGCTCATTTGCCAAATAGCTGAATTATGCACAGAGCCAGGATATCTAGCATTGCTACCAATAATTTTAGTATTTGAATCTGAAATCTACAAAATTAAATTTTATATTATTTTATTTATTTGTTTATTTTATATTTACCAGCATCAGATTTATGGGATGTCTTCCCTTTCGATTTATGTAGATAAATGGAGGATGATCAATCGTTTATAGGTGCAATAATTTCAACGTGTGTACCATCAATTACACCTATGACTCCTCGAACATTCCATATTTAAAACATTAAAGTTCAAAATGTATTTTTCTGCAACATTAATAGGAAATTTTATCCAAATGGGAAATAGAAAATTGGTAACTAGAGCAGTTATTTCAAAAATTATCCTAGAAATCATTGTTTGACTTAACGAAACCATATATTGCACCCCACAGGATTTTGAAACGATCCAGTTGCTGAGAAAGTTAATGTTGTCAATACCTGTAAATATTAAAACAAAATTAGTTAGATAAATACCAACGAAGATTTATAAATAAATACCTTTACATGTAATGGAATAGATTCTCTAACAATGTAATGGGGATTTATATCGTTAATTAAGTTCAATATATTTTGTCTAGCCGAAACATTTGTTTAAGTGGGCTTTCTCACCAAAGTAGAATGCAACGTGCGACTTACTGCCAGAAAGCAGGAAGCACGTCGCAACTGGCGTCTTCACGATTTACCTTCATATCAAAGTCGCTCTGTGCTACTTTTTTATCATCAGACCTCCGTTGGCAAATAATAAATGAATTAGTAAAACTCTAAATTTAGTCCCATATTTAATATAATTCTTTTTAAAATGAGGGCTTCTAGTTACATTGAATAAAAAATAGGGGGCGGCGACTAGTTTAGGCTAGAAATAAAAATAAAAATTGAATTACAATGAGTACGCACAGGTACATAGAGGATTAAGTGGTACTAAAAAATTGAGGAAGTTTGAGTGAGGTCTAAACCGCATGGTGTTGCTTAAACTCCACATAAAAAATAGGTGAAGGCAAGGAGTGTCGTAGAATGAGCCGGCCTAGTACCCGAAAAAGTGCGGCACTTGTGGATGCAACCACTTTAATTTTGACAGTACACCAAAGGGAGGCAACCCTATGGGTGGCGAACCCAGTACTGAACAAATTAGGAAACTTAAAAGTAAAAAACATTAGAAATGTTCTTCGAGGTGCGACATGCAATAATGCAGTAAATTCATTAGCGTTAACATCGCGGAAAAACTCAAAAATTAATTTATTAACTCTGCCACTAAACAACGTCTACGCGGATTGGAAACCCGTGGTAAAGTAGCAAATTATACGTTTTATATTTGAGTCGCACGTTGCATGTTGCCACTTCGCATTTTTGTGACGCCACTCTGGTGTGAAACCATTCATTTATTTGTATAGGTTTTAAAATAAGCAGCATGCTTCCTGCTTCCTGGCAGCAAGTCGCACGTACATGCTACTTTGGTGTGAAAACCCACTAAAGGCTGCTTCAGGTATTTCAGATGCATTATGATTATTCTTGCAAAAGAGCTGCTATAAGTAAATGAAAATTATAATTCATATTATTTACTGCTTATACAGTGCTTACATACACCAAACTTGTCCCTGTAAATATTTACGGTAAATCGGAAAACTTACGATCACTCGGTACTTACAGAAATATTATAGAATTAACTAACTTACTTGTGAAATACCTGCGGACGAAAATACCTATGAGATAAGGAATTATCCTGAACCTCTGGCCAAATTTACCTGCAGGCTTTTAGTACCGGACCTTTTTCCGGCCGAAAGTACATCCGCCCAAGTACTAAACATCATATTTAAATAAATAAAACAACGCTTTATGATTTTCACGTAAAATATATAATAATGAAACGATACTCTAAATTGTTAAAAATAGTTAATGTGATTAAGCTCAAATTATATTATGGGTTCGTTCCACGAATAGAATTTGAACTATATCAGAAGTAAAATATTAAAATAAATAAAATTTTTTGGACGCCAGTCAGTTGATTTTTTGATGTGATTAGAAACAATTGACAAAAACACTATGATATATTTCAAAATCCGTAATTTTTTTTTTTTTTTTTTAATACAGGGTGGCACAAAAAAAACGTAACCACAAAAAGTTATTAAATGATTACTGATATGTTTTGTTGTAAAACAGCTTCATCTGACTAATATTATTTGCAAATTAACTCAAAAATATATACTACAACAACTGAGACTAACAGGTATTTTAATAACATTACAATAGCTTACAATATTGAAAATAAACATTTATTAGAGCTGTTAAGGAATTACAAATTTTAAGAAAAGAATTTAAAAGAGTTTAAAAGAGGTAATTAACATGTATGGAAAGATTTACAAGTATTAAAAAAGATTTAACAAAGGATTTAGGTCAATCTTGTTATTTAATAATAAATCGGATTTTTTAAGTTTATTTATTTCTAATGATTCCAAGTAATTTAGACGAATATATGAAATTTCATTATCATCAAAATAAATGGTTGGAATAATTTGAGTATGTTTTATTTAGTCGAAAAGATCTTTTATGTTCCTCCTGTTTGACCTATATATCTTTTTGGACAAGTTCCACAACTTATCGAATAAGCTCCAGATTGAAATTTTTTATTTGTTTTGTCTTTATTATTTTTAATTAAGGTGTCTAATGTATTATTCATTTTGTGCCCTACATTTATATCTAAATTTTGAAAAAATTAAGTTAAATTTTCAGTTGGAAAACCAATATACGTTAAAGATTTCAAATACGGCTTGTTAGTTTTAGGTAATGGATAAATTGAATAAATAGCTTGCTTATATAATTTCTTATTTAAAGTATTTTCTATAATTGAGGAGTTATAACCATTGTTCACTAAAATCTGTTTAATTAAATTTAGTTTTTATTAAAATCCTCCTCGCAATTAGATACGTTAATTAATCTATGGACCATGCTGTTATAAGCAGCTAATTTATGTTGATACGGGTGACAAGATGTGTTATGAATTGTAATAACCGTTTGAGAAGGTTTGTGAAAATGGAAAAATGGTGACTGGTGTTTACCAATAAATGCATGTTTTGAAAAGTGGATTCTTAGAAATAATTTGTTTTAAAAAATACATAAAAATCTCTGCCAAAAGAGGACTTAGAGGATTACCTATAATTAAACCTTTATTACAGAGTAAATTTTGTTTTGAAATTGAAAATAATTATGATTTGAGCAAGTAAAAAGAAGATATATCGTTAACTATTAGTGGATTTGTGTTCGAATCAATGAGTAGTTTCTCTACTCTCTACCAAATAAATTGTCTCAGTAGGAAGAATACTCGGAAATACATTTTGTACATCAGAGGATATAAATTTTGCATAACATGGTATAGAAACGTATTCAATTTTATTAATTCATTCAAATGAATTTTTTACACATAAAGATGGTTTCAAATAAGTATAATTAAAAATAACGTAAATTCATTTAGAAGAAAGTTAATAGGTTGGAGGAGTTACGAAAGAAACGACTGGTCTAATTGGAAAATTATTTTTAAGAAGTTTGATTAAAGAGTAAAGTTTAGGAGCCTGAGGGTTCATAATAATAAATTTTTATTGATCTGATGGCTTATTACATAAAGGATAGGTTTCAAGTTACGCTGATAAGAATCAGTAGGATCGTGTTTTCAAATATTATGATTGTCATTTTCCAAAAGGGTTTTATTAATATAATCATCTTTGTTACGCGCAACTACTGTATTACCTTTATCGGCTCTAGTGAACACAACATTATTAGAAACAGATTTTTGCTTAATTGATTTTAAAGTTGTTTTACAAACATATCGCTAATTATTCAATAACTTTTTGTTTTATATAATTAAGTTTTCACTAACTCAAAGAACGTTTTAAAAAATGTTTTATTTACTATTTACAAAATGGTTTATTGACTTGAAATTATAAAATTATTACTATTGTATACAATTTGTCGTTCAATACCTATAGGTATTTCACAAGTAAATTAGTTAACTAAAGTGTGTACTGCTTGAAGATTGAAATGAATGTGAACACTGGGGGAACTGAGTGTAGTCTATTTATGTCGTCGGTTCTAGGCGGGGTGGCGTCAGTTGCGAGTCGATGAACCTTTGAATGGTCCATTGTTCGTAAGGGCTTATGGTAACATTTCTCCTTCCTGCTTAGGATGAAACCTCGTAGAATAGCTCTAAAGCGATGGCTTGTTGGGGTTGGATTCTTGTCCCAAACAACAATTTTCTGATTCTGTTTCTTTTCCTAATTATAACGTAAGAAATGAAAACAATAAATGAAATTATTAACAGTGTACAAAGTACGCTGAGTCCAGTTGAAATTTGTGATTGTAGATTTAATTCTTCTATGGGTTGTATCTGACCATGAGTTGTGGGAATTTATAATTTTTCTAGTTTAAATGTATTTTGCGGTTCCAGCTTAAGTTTAACAAAATTTGGAATTTGAATTTCTGGTTCAGTTTTAGGTGAAAGTTTGTATCCTAGAATTTCTAAAGTTCCGTTTGAAATTATGGCACATTTCTTGTATGAAATTTTCAGTAATATGGGCTGTGGTGCAAGTCTTTACATTTGGAATTTTTCATCATGAATTAATTCTGTTTTAGTATATAACAAAATCTGCTTTTTGTGTGCAATCTTCTTACTATACATTGTCTGAATAATATCTGGCAGGTGGGATTATCATCACATGATAAACTGTCACTTAATGTCGTTTCTAATTTTGAAACGTTAATTTGTATATTATGTCTAATTATGGTAATAGGATATTTGTTTTGAATTTCCCATCGGTTCGGGGTAATATCCATTATTGGGAATATCCTGAATTTTCATAAGTGCCTCTAGAAGTGCTAGGCCTGTCCTGTAAAGATATTTTTATAAGTTTTTCGTATTCTCTTTGCATATTTAAGATGTGTGCTTGTTTGATTATTTTTGTCAATCAGTCCTGTTGTTTTAGTTTTGTTTTGCTTAGTAGGAGATATGTTATGATAGGGTGCGTCTAATTTGGGTCTCTGTTTGATTTTCTTAACATAGATTGTTTGTTTTTTACCATCTGGTATCGCCTCCGCGGTTTCATTAATTTTATTTAAAGCTTTATTTCGTTTTTCCTTCGGTTTTTTGTAAATTGAAATCGAAATGAATTTCGTAAAGGCTTCTATATTTTTTGTGAAAACCATAAAACGTTGTTTTATTTATCTAAATTTTCATCAAGTAAAAGCATACACAGTAAAACTACTAAACATCATATTATTCATTAAACTTTCCTCCATAAAAATTGTTGAGTTTTTGAAGCCTATTTTTTAATTCACGTAGGGTTAGAACATGATAGGGCAATATTTAAGTGTTGTAAGAAATATTTTATTTGGACCAAAACGACTGTATGGTTGTTGCAAATATATCTTAAAAAGAGAATTTAAAAAAGTCAGTATCCACTAATTATTTTAATATACTTGTCTATTATTTCAAATGAGCTAAATAGGTTGTGGCTGTGTGCACGTAGCAAAGAACATTCGCATTTTGTGCAGAATTGTTTTATATTTCACAACACGCTTTCGGTTATGAACCATCAACAGTGCTTATTTACAATAAATATTAAAATTAACAGATATTCGTTAATAATTAAAAAATTTACATTATGTATACTGAATTGTAAAATATTTAATTGTATAGAACATTGAAATAATAGTATATGAAGAGAAGATATTTTTCTCAGCCAAGCATTATTATAATTCAGAGATCCGAAGCATTGAGGGATAATAAGTTCTGAGACTGAGAAAAATCTTCTCTATCGTGGTTTATATACTATTTTATCCACTACTAGAACATTTAACCATTTTTACACTGATATTTTTTGTGATTTTTTTGACTATTATTTGAAAAGAATTTAATAGAAAAGAAGCAGTTTGAGAAAGCAATTGAATGAGAATATTCAATAAATTTAATTGACATTTCTTTATGTTAATTGAAAACTTTCGAGTAGCGATAAAAATATGAAGAATTCGTTTCATTTGACACATAGATTTGAAAAACTATTAAATTTATTTTTAGGTTACTTTTAGAATAGGTATTACATAAATAGCACTAATCAATATCAAAATATGTATTACATAACATTAAACTATTTCAAACGAAAATATATCTGATAAAGAAATACTTACCTCTATTTTATTTGATTAGGTCGAAAATTCACTTGAAATGATAGGAATTCAAAAGAAAGTGCTAATTTGCTGTCAAATTTTCACAAACTCTATAGGAGTCCATAATTCCGTATATGTGTGTATGTAACATCAAGATTTTTAAAATCTGACTCCAGATTCTTGTTTAGGGCGAAAAAGTATGTCTCGTCGGGGACGAACTCACTGTATATTTCGCTGATGTTTTTCAAAAACTGGAGGCAAAGAAATTATGTTCACCCTCGATAAAGATCCGCTGGTTAAAAAGTAATAAAATTAAATGCCTTCATTTTTCATAAAACCTTTGGTACCTGATCAGCAAATTGTTGTTATGTAACAAAACTTTCTGCATATATTTGGTAAATAAATTGTATTCCTTTTATTTTATTTTTATTTTATTAAATTCCTATATCTAAACATTGCAATTATTTTTATTTACTTAATACTATTAAGCTTTAACTGATAGTTGATTGGGTTCACGTTAGTGTTTTTTGTTAAGATGCATTTTTCTATTATTGAAAAAATAAATAAAAATACTATACTAATGAGTTCCGTTTTAAACCATTTAGTTACTCATTTCAAAATAAAAAACATAATAGTATATTCTTCAACAAGCAAGGAATGAAGTCTATTATTTACAAGAATTAATATTCCGACACGAGAGGTAGCGAGTTTAATTCGTTGCTTCAAAATGGAGCCGATCAAAAAAATAGTGTTGAATTGTTCAATTATTTGCTTTTTAGCCAAGAAAAAATAATGTTAAAGAAAAAGTTAGAAGCTAAACGAAGAAAATATAAGAAGAAAAGGTACTGGGTAAAACACCTTTATTAAACAGACCACATGGAAAATAATTTATTAACTGAATTGGTAAATGTAGAAATTGTTTTTCAAAATTTTACTCCTTTACCTTATGGAAAATTTGTATGCCTGCACGAGAATATATTTGTAGATTTTCATAAATAAACATTTCCTCTTCGAGGCACAATTTTTTGGCAATATCAGTTATTGCGGCTTTTCTTTTATCACTGTTTTTATATTCAGTTGACTTAATTTCCAGCGACATTCATTTTCGCGATATAATTCTATTTTTTCATCTGAGAACGCAACGCGTTTGACAGATTTCGCCATTTTATTTTAACTTAAATACGACTGCTTTAACAAAAAGTAGAAATATTTCTAGTTATAACAGTAACTGCCATAACATTCTGCTTCGATAACAGTGGTATGTTTCACAGTTAACAATGTGACCACGCCTACCTAACAGTCGCTGCTATAGCACTCAACTGCTATGTGAAACTGCCGTTAGCCAAAAAAAAATAATATCAAAGAAAAAGTTAGAAGCTAAACGAAGAAAATATGAGCAGAAAAGATGCTGGTTAAAAATACCTGTATCAAAAAAATAATTATTAACTGAATTATTAAATTAAGAAGCTGAGTTTCGAAATTTTACTACTTTACCTTATGAACATTTTTTAGGTCTGCACGAGAAGATACGTATATTTTCGTACATTTTCATAAATAAAGTATACATTTCCTCTTCGACGCACAATTTTTTCGCAATATCAGTTATTGTCACTTTATTTTTATTACTGTTTTTATGTTCGGTTGAACTTAATTTCCAGCAACATTCTTTTAGCGATACAAATTTCGCCATTTTATATTAACCTAAATACGACTGCTATAACGAAAAGTAGAAATATTTCTAGTTATAACAGTAACTGGCATAGCAACCTGCTTCGATAACAGTGGTATGTTTCACAGCTAATAATATGACCACGCCTGCCTGACAGTCGCTGCTATAAATAGCACTCAACTGCCATGTGAAACTGCCGCTTTATAACTCATAAATAACTTCCAAAAATATCTGTATTCTAATGCAAAGACTTACTAACAGGATGATATCACGCACCAAGATAGCGTGGTGGCTAGCGTCTCCGGGCGCAAATGTAAAATGATAAATTCAGTCGTTTTTATGGCACTATTCGGTTTCAAATTTTTTTTATAAAAATTATTCATCAAAATTATATTATACAGAAAAAAATTCAACAATTATGTTTCGGCCTACATGGCCTATAAACAAAATTACAATATCAGATAAGGTAAAAATAACATTAAAACAGTAACTTACAAATTGTAGAGTGATCACTAAAAGAAAGGTTAAAAACGTAAGATTATGCTATATTCAAGACATGTGGTAACGAAAAGGAAAATAGCAAATTAAATGTGAAAAAAGAATTGAATTACACCAACAGTGCGCATACATGATTGGTGAATTCCAAAGTTTAATTTTATGTTTATATCGAAGTTCATTTGTCCGGATGCACGTTACAAAATTAATTAAACGAAAAGTTTTTTAAAAAATTTCGAACTTAGTTTGCCAAAAAAGAATAAAATTTTGTGATTGACAATTGACGACAATTTAAATTTAGACAGTTAACTGAACTTAATAAAACAAAACAGAACCATGACAGATTGAGTGCAGGCCACAGGTGCCGTAGAGATAGACAAATAATGATAGATCCGATAAGAAGAAAAAGAAAAAGAAGAAACTAACCTATAGTAGTAATCAATGTTAATAATCGATGCGAAAATAGCAATGGAAAAAGGGAAGGAAAATGGAAAAGGTTATCAGAAACGTAAATTAAGGAACAGATAATGGACTCATCCAGTGATTTTTTTTATATTTTTATTTTATAATTTTGGCCTACCATAATACATTGCACCGGGTCCAGCCCTTCTGAGACCGATCGTGCGGCTGTAATTAATTCTTAAAATTTGAATATCGGGGCTATAGTGGCTTGTGACGTGGCCTTATTAAAACATATTATATTTGGCTATGTTATCATTTCGATAAAAGTGGCAACTCTCGTTCTCATTTGGTATGATTAAAAGAAGGAAAGAAGTATGTCAAATTTTTCTACAAACGAACAAAGCTAGAATCTTGGCAATGCTGTAGAAAATAAAGCGTTAATTATTGGTCAAGAAGCAGGGCCACTTTTAAAATATATCAATTACTTTTTATTGATTTTTATTAATTAATGAATATTATAATAACAATGAAAATCAACATAAGCAACTAGGTTCTTTTAACTACTCATTCATTAATATAAAACCAATAAATTCGTTTCACTAGGTTGGAGTTCATTACAGTTCATTTAAGCAATTTAATTAGTATTAGAAGATGGTTTGTTAATTTCGTACATTTCAAGGAGGTCCAGTTTAAAACCCTTTTTATAGTTGTGGATTAGGGAAAAATTCAGAGGGTCGAATGAGTGACGAAATGAAAGGATATGATTAGCAAAAGCTGAGGGTGACTTGATAATATCGGTGTTAATAAAACTAGAAATATGTCTTAGTGTTCAGTTTACAAGTGCATTAAACTGCATTGTATTCTGTAAAAGAGATTTTGTAAACTCCTGATTTATGTAAGAAAGAGACTACACCTTTCAAGTTGACTTATAAGGAATAAATAGAGTGAGCTGACATGAATATTGTAAGAAATAGGGCCGAGGAAGGGAATATAACCTGAGTAAGTGATATCGGATTTAGGTGCTAACGTGATATTGAAGTTAAGTTTGTGTTTATACTAAAATTTGTAATAAAGTTTTAAGATGATCTCCAAAGGGTTTACCTTATAAAAATTGTATTGGGCACGTTTTAAAAAAGGATGTAATATCCTATTGAAACTTTTTCAACTTTAACTGTCAGTAGATAGAACGTCCTTTAACTTTAACGGTTCTGTAACTAACGACAATGACGTTTAGATTGTGACAATTGTATAAGGAATCAACTTGTTAAATTTTATTCTAAACGTCATCGCCTTTAGTTATTGAATCTTTAAAGTTAAAGGACGTTCTATCTACTGACAGTAAGTGTGTTAAATTTTATAACACCTTCGGGGTGATTCTGTTTATTGAATCATTTTTATTCGACAGTTTGAAGGACCACTGTAATTTCACATAAACCAACATTAAACACTTTTATCAAAATGGCGTCTTGAACGCCGATGACAAATATCAGTTTTCAAGTCGAACTAAACTAATATTTTAAGTGGAGATATACTAGAAACACTCAGTTGGGAACTATGGTTAATTTTGTGTATATTTAAACTGTAAATTATTGAGATAAATAGAGTAAAAATATTTATACATTGCGATTGTCTTTTCGTTTTCTTGTCTGAGTCTGCGTTATTAGTTGGAAATCATATCAACCAAAATATTAGCCGAAAGGACTCAGTACGTTAGTACTGGTCGGTTGTGCACCTCATGTGCGGATGGCGCGAGTAGTTCCGAACACATATATAAATGTTAAATGAAATTCTATCAAAGTGATTGCTCCTACCAAACGACATAAAATCCGATAAAACTGCTTACATGTTCCTATCTTAACTTTTTCAGTACTACTTGGTACCATATGAAAATAAATTATACAAGGTTATCAAAAGTACGCAAACTAAGTAAGCCTTTTTATCGGATTTTATGTCACTTGGCCAGAGCAATCATTTAAAGTTGAAAAAATGCAATTGTCAAATGGCTATAACTTCAAAACTAATTAGTTTAGATTAAAAGTGTAATACGTTTTTGCAATCCGCCTTTAACAAAGAATTTAAAAATTGAAAATACAGGTTGTTTCATTTAAAAAGCAAAATTTTGATAAACCACAGATTTATGGGATACTTTCAATGCTCTTTACAACTTTTATTTAAGATATTTTGCCTACCTCAAATATGGAAGCACGCACTAATCGATGATATACGTATAATCTTTATACAATGAATTTTGCAAAAACATACTAACATAGAAAAAATTAAATTTATAACCAATAATAAAAATATTACACTCTGTAGATTGTGGGAAATACAAAGTATGTTTAAATAGGACAAATAATTGCTCTAAAGGCAATAACACACTTTTGTAATCTGTAACTTCAAATCGAATTGAATAGAAGTGTCTAAGTGTAATCTCTTTGCTTTTATTTTCTATTGAAATGTTTAAAGTTAAATTTTATTGATGTAAATTTTTCAATTATTCTCTTTGATTTTTATAAAACGACACATGTCAATCGGCGTACAGATTCTGCTTTGAAATTAATATTATTTATTGAAATAAATCTTTTTTACTTCGCTTCAAATTATTTCGATAGAATTTAATTTGAAACATTGTGCTTTTCTACTATTTTTACAATGGCATAAGTATAATGCTGATCTTTAGTTCCCAATAATTCCAGTTTTCAAAATTAATATTTGTCTCCAATAGCTATTCCTGATTTTTTGTTTTCTCTAAGAACGTATAGATAACTTAGCTCTACAGGAAGGTTAATAGGCATTAATGATATTTAAATGCCATTTTTTGGTAAATTTTGTATTAGACATTCCTTAAACTAATTTTCAAAAAACTCGCCTTTCATTTCATCGTCATATTTTTTTAATCACTTCCACTTCTAAATCCTTCCGTATAATCCACATACACTATAGCATATCGGCGGAGCATTTTGTGTAAATTAATAAAATTCTCAATAATTATTAATTTTTGAACGACAGTAAGAGTAACTAAATAAAGATCTGTTTATGGACTGACTCAATACGTTACTGTATTAAAACAAATTGTAAACAGTATAAGTATTATCATTAGAGAGTTATTGAACACATTATGAGAACTTTCCCGTATTAAGGTAGGCCTTATAATGCAGAAATAATGTTTTAATAAGGGAACCTTAATATAATACTGCGTTTCCTTAATTGCGTTCAATTACGGCAAGCATTTAAGTTGACTTTATTTTCCTTATAGCTGCCAGCCTTACCTCTAAAGATTATTTTCTTATTCAAATTATACTGTTTTACCTTGTGTTATATTGCTTTTATCTTTTTTACTTAGGTTTTTAAGTATTGTTATTAAAATAAAAACTTCAAAACATAGTATATAATGTTTTAATTTTATATCTTATATATTCTAATATAGCAAGTTCCTTTTTGTTGTTAACGTTATATATTGAGTGAGCTCTATATGGGTTTTCCAGTACGTTTTCTCCAGCATCTGTTACAATTATATCCGGTATGTGAAAAATATTTATTAACCTTGGAAGGTTCCCTAATTTAAATCTTAAATTTGTCACCATCTCCTGACCCGTCAAATTATTAATATCATGGACGCTTGTTCCCTTGTACTTCGTCCCAGTCAATTAAAATTGCCTCTTACTTTAACCATAGATATTATAATATATTGATATGGTTTTTTATTTATATGTGTTGTTTTAGTTCTGTTTTTGTATGTATTGGTGGACTGAGATTGAAAGGTAGAAGGTTATTGTCAAATGTAAGTATGACAATGGAAATAAGGTTATGATAAGAACTTTAAGGTGCGTATCGATGTATTTAAATGTGTTAAGATTTCTTTAAGAGTGTTTTGTGTTGAGATGATTATTTTTTTTTGATTTTATAAAGAGTTCATTAATAATTTACAACAATTGTGGTACATGTAAAAATCTTAGTATCATTATTCAATAAATTTAGAAAAATCTAGTTGGAAAAAAAACAAAAGAAAAGAAAGATAATAAACAGTTTGGGGTTATTTGAGAGATAAAAAAAAGGTCATAAATAGAATGATATGTTTTAAAAAGAATTATTGTAAAAATAATAGAAGGTATTTTATAGAAGAATAAAAAATTATATAAAAAAAAGGTTTATTAATATAATGAAAAATTTTACAAGAATATAAAAAAAATAGCAAAGAAGACAAAGAACAAATTGGTCTGTAGCAAAACAGGTGGTGCAGATTAGATTAGACGGAAAGTCAGAAATAGGAGGAGATTAAAGAAAACAGAAGAGGCAATTAACTAGGAGGTGATACAGAAAAAGATAAGAAAGAAACTGATTAGAGGAAGACACAGGAGAGAGAAGAACCAGAAGAATTATTATTATTATTATTATTTTTTTTTGAAGGAACCCAACCCAAGAGTATAAGAGTTTTCACAAAAAACGAGTTATTCTAATATAATATATACTTACTCTAGATCGCTTATCCCCTACAAGTAGTAGTCAAATTTAAAAATAATCTTCTTTACAACTGAGATTGTGCGTAAGATTAAAGGCCGTTTCAGAAAGGACCGATGATCAGTGCTGACGATCCATCCTATTCATTGTGTAACAAAGTTATTTTCTTCTGTATTATTTAAAATATATAAATTAAATCGCGCACGGCACTGGAGTAAAATTAACTTAAAATTGTGAATAAAAGGCCAGTCGTACCAGTTGAACCTTCGCCAGGCAGATGGAGACACTCTCGTCTCTGCTTCTTAGATGCCGAAGTTCGTATCGAGTAGGGCAATTCAAACCGTTGCCGGCCATTATTTTAAATGGGAAAATCGACAATTACCAAAACTTTCTAAAACAGGTTGTGAAAACCATCAATAATAATAATTTTAAAATTTTTTTTGGCAAAAATACCACTAGAATTCAAGTATTTGAAGATAACCATCATATTAAACTTATTCAAGCATTTAAAGATGACAATGCTCAATTTCACACTTTCCGTCGCTTAGACGAAAAGACTAAGAAAGTTGTTTTAAAGGCAGCAAACAACATGGACGAAAAGTCAATAATAGAAAGTTTCAAAAAATCTCATAATCTAGATATCTTATCAGTTAAAATCATAAAAGGTAGAACCACATATTCTTTGAGCTATTTAGTTGAAGTGCCACTTAATGTCAATTTAAGCGATCTTTTTAAAATTAATCAAGTTAATAACATAGCAGTTAAATTTGAACGTTTCAGACGTAAAACCGACCACCTTCAGTGTCACAGATGTCAAGATTTTGGTCATGGCCAATCAACCTGTTTTAGAAAACCGAGGTGCGTAAAATGCCCAGGAGCGCATTTAACAGCAGACTGTACTCTTGATAAAAACATTAGACATACTCCCTATTGTGCCAATTGCCAAGGGGAGCACACAGCAAATTTCAATCAATGCCCCAAATTACTAGAATACCTAGAAAAAAGGAATTTAGGGCCTAATAAAAATATTGCAAATAATAACTTTAAAAAACCATTAGCAAACCTAGTTATGTTAAAACAGGAATTAGTTACAGCCAGAGCATAAGCGCTCCAAAAATATCTCAAAATCAAGTAAAGACTCAAAATAATAATTTCAATGCAAGGGACTTCCCCAGCCTACCCACTAGGGGTAAACCAGGCAGCTCAGGCATAAATAATAACGTAAATTCAAACATAAATTCTAATAATAATTCTAATAATTCTAATAAACAATTTAATGAACTTACGGAACTTTTTTCCGAAATTAAAAGCTTAAATGAAATTTGCAATATTAACCATGTGTTACAAATCGTTAAAAAATTAAAAATGGAACTTTCCAACTGCAAAAATGCACTTGAAAGGCTGCAAGTGTTTGCTCAATTTTCAGAGCAAATTTAAGCCCTAAATTCCTACTTTTTAGACATTTTTTTATTTTAAGCAAAATTCTGTTTTGGAACGCCTCTAACCTCAAAGGCAAAGCCAATGAGTTTAGAGCATGTGTAATATCTGGGAAATATGA
Source organism: Neocrepidodera transversa (assembly GCA_963243735.1). NCBI lineage: Eukaryota > Metazoa > Arthropoda > Insecta > Coleoptera > Chrysomelidae > Neocrepidodera > Neocrepidodera transversa. Next base: position 24,166,657 of record OY725349.1, on the reverse strand, counting down.
TATTGTAGGTATTTGTGAGTCGCAATATTGCAATAACCACGTACCTCCTTATATCAAAAATTATACAAGGCTGTTTAAAAATAGAGTCGATCCTAATTATCGCCATATAGTCAAAGGTGGACTTATTCTATACGTCAAAAATGACATAAATCATGTAGAAATTACAGATATAAATACAAATTTAGAACATATCACAATCAAAATTAAAAATCTATCGATGATAATGGGGGACTTTAACGCTAGTCCTCAGTCGAATAATATAACTACAAATACCAACGGTAATGTTGTACTTAGATTAATTGAAAATAATAATTTATCACTATATCACACAGACAGACCAACTTATTATACCCCTGATGGCCTCTATAATTCCACCATTGACTTAGTTCTAACTAAAAATATTAATATCAATAATATAACAGCCTTGGATGATTTAGACTCAGATCACCGTCCCGTGAGCTTTTTTATTAATCAAATATCAAGAAATATCCCTCAAAGAATAATTAAAAATTTTACAGAGGCGGATTGGCCTAATTATAAAAAATTTATCCATGATAATATTGTAATTAATAGAGAATTCAATAATATTAATGAAATTGATGAATGTATCGACGGTTTTACAGATATTATCAAAACAGCATCAGAAAGATATATTCCAAATATTAATATTAATAATAAAAAGTCTCTCCCAACAGACATAATAAATTTAATTAAAATCAGAAATCAAAGACGGAGAACTTTTCAGCGATATCCGACAGTACTAAATAGAATTGTATTAGACGAAATTAAAGACACGCTAAAAAACGAACTCACTGACTTTAATAATAGACAATGGACAAATTCATTAAATACCATTAATCAAGAAAAAAATAGTAATGTTTGGAAATATATTCAAAAACGTAAAAATGGAGGTTTTCCGACGGTAAATGCATTAATCGACGAAAATTACGATATTATCTTGGATGAAAACGAAATAACTCAAAAAATTGCTGAAGACTTTAACAATAATCATAATATAACGAGGGATATGTCTGATGCTCGAACAGAAGAAATTGTAAACAACGTGGTCGCGGAATTTGAAAGGACTAACGTTGAAATACCATTAAATTTAATTTCACCTTTTACTGTTAATAAAATCCCCGGGCGACGATGGCATACAAAATAAACATTCAAAAAAAATGCCGAAAAAAGCATTGGTTCAACTATATTATATATACAGGGGTTGCTTAAAATTTTTACACTTTCCCAAAGCCTGGAAGAAAGCTAAAGTTTTACCATTTCCTAAACCGGGAAAAGATCAAAAATTCACGGCGAATTTAAGGCCGATTAGCCTGCTTCCAACTTTGGGAAAAATATTTGAAAAAATCTTGCAAAAATATATCGGCGATTTTATCAATGAAAAAGATCCTATAATCCCAGAACAATTCGGGTTCGTAAAAGAAAGGTCAACTACGGGTCAATTAGCTAGAATTACAAATGAAATATCAATAAATTTAAATCGAGATGAGACCACATCTTTACTAACCATGGATATTAAGAAGGCATATGACACGGTATGGCATTCAGGCCTAATTTATAAACTCATAAAATTAGAAGTACCCGCTTATTTAATAAAAATAATTTCAAATTTCATTAAAAACAGGCAATTTTATATAAATAATAATGGAACAAATTCAGATTTAAAATCACCGCAAGCGGGACTACCACAGGGCTCTGGCCTAAGCCCTATTTTATTCACTTTTTTCATAAATGACATACCGAAAAATGAAGATACAAAACTAGCTCTTTTCGCCGACGATACCGCCATAATGGCAAAATCGCGGCGAGAATGGTTAGCAAATAGAAAAATTCAAAATCATTTAAATATTCTAGATAATTATTTTGAAAAATGGAAAATAAAATTAAATCCAAATAAATTTAATTTAGTAAATTTTAATAGTAAAAGAAGACCTGAAAATATTCAAAGATTAAATTACAGAAATACCCCAATTTCCGAGAAAGATAGTGTAAAATACTTAGGGGTTTTTCTAGATAGGAATCTAAAATTCATTAAACACTCGGATTATGTCATAAACCGGGCTCACGGGATTAAGAAGGTTATTCAGCCGTATATTTGCAAAAGTTCTAATCTTTTAACAGCCCTCAAAATTCAATTATATAACGCTTATATGCGATCATTTTTACTTTATGCCGGTCCAATATGGATTAATGCTCCTTTAAAGCAATTAAATAAAATTCAAGTTATCGAAAATACCTGTCTAAGAACAATTATAGATAAAAAGGCTATTGAAATTAATAATAAAAACTTATACAGGGCGACAAAAATAGAACCATTTTTGTACACTATCTATAAAAGATTAGAAAAGTTTGTAAATATTGAATCGCAGAATAGCCCGCTTACAAGGGATATAGGAACATTAAATTATGACAATGTTAGGATAAAATACAAACTTTTTCACCAGAAGATGCTAGATTACGACAAAGAGGCGTAAAATAGCGTTTTTTGAGGAAAAAGGCCGTACAAAATTAAGTAATAAAATTACTAAAGGAAAACTAGACCACCCTGTATATATAATATAAATCGGAAGGGCTAAAAATTTATATCAAGTGTAAAAAACACTTTATTTTCCCCACCTCCACCTCCAATCCTCCCCCTAGTATTAAATAAAAAATATAAAATGCCAATTGGCAACAAAAAAAAAACAAAAAAACAAAAAAAAACGTCGCAAGACACAAAAAAAAACAAAAACAACAAAAGTCGTAAGACACCAAAAAAAAAATAAAAAACAAAACGCTGAAAAGCACAAAAAAAATTAGTTTTAGGTTTTTATTTAATTATTTCATTGTGATTTCGCCAACATAATTTTTTAATAAAACACAATATATAATTTTTATTTCGATTAAATTCAACAATTCATGACAATATATGAAATAATAACTTAAAAACACCAGTTTATACACAGGTATGGTTGAAGCAAGGTTAATTTTTTATGTTACTTTACCGGTACTTTTAAATTTATTTCGATAGGCAACTTTTAAGTACAAGTACAAGTTGTCGGCAGCTGCAGAGGCAGCCAGAACACAGACTTGCTGTGGCCATCCCAATGGGAGCTGCAGTGCAGTCCGTCGACCTTTAGAGACAGGTCAAGTTGAAGCCAACTTCAATTATATTCGGAGTCCAGAACCGTCAGTCCGACTACACCACGCCGCCAAGCCAATCGTGCCTGTATCGTCCGTCACACACCTTTTTCTTCGCCGGAATTTTGGTAATAATAAAAGTTTTATTTATTGAATTTTATTTATTTCATGTTTAACATCCCAGTAGCTAATATTCAGGTACTCAAACCCAGTAGGGCAAGTAAAGCCCGCCCTTCTGGCCGCCAGTGATTTTGGTCGATACCATAACAACCCCTGGAGTATTTCCTTTCTTCACTGACGCTGCCCGTGCAGTGGCCTTCACACTGTAAACGGAAGGTGGCGCCCGGGGCAATCCGAAATCTGGACCAAAGCGCCAAGTGACCCGTAATGACCGAAGCTTCGTTACAATTGTTTTATATGTTTCGTTCACATGTCCGCGTATCATCGGTCGGCTGTTAAAAACGCGCCGCTGGCATCGGTCTACACGGAAAAAAATGACTCAGAACAACGGTCCTATAAAACTGTATCATATACCAGGTATATAAAATTCCAATATTCTCTATATAATGTTTCATTGAAACAGAACCCCTGTCAGATACTGTTAAAAAAATAAATCTTACTAGAAATTGTCGTCTAAACCCAGATTTCTAGCATATCAATTTAAAAACACATTGCATACGCATTATATGCTCAGTTGTTCAGGAAATTTCACATACTCCTTATATTCTCGTCATATGATCGGAAGATTCTCAGCGATTTGCATTAATCTTACGTTTTTCTGGCACAGAATCATTTCTGAAACTTCTCACGTCGGAAATGCACGGTTAAGTACGAATCAAACACGAGTCGCGTCATTAGCACAGTTGGCGCGGTTTCGCGGTAAATTAGCGAGCGAAATCATTTGTTAATTGTATTGTGTGGTGAGTGTATCTTCTTATAAGCTTCGAAAATGGAAACATTTCTGAGAGTATTAAATTTAGAAGAAGAATATATTCAACGTTTCTTGGGTAAGTACAACAAAATTGTATTTTGTATAATGTTGATTGGTAAATAATAATTTCGTTATCATCGTTATAGACAGCTTTTCAATTTTTCAAGTCACAGACAATAAGAATATTTCCATTTATTATTCATCATTAGTCATCGCAATTTTCCTCACTGTCGCATCATCTGACCTGTATTTCTTCACGAAATTTGTAATACAAAACTATTTGCTAAAACAAATTTTTTTGTTAATCCTGCAGTTTAGAAGTTCCATGTTCTGATATGCATGGCTCAGGCTCAGACACGGCTTGACCTTGGGAAACATTAAATATCTTGCGGCGTTGTCAGCTTCATAAGACAACGTTAGTTTCTGAAGAAATTGCAATTTTCATATGCAACATATTAATTAAATTAATTAATAGATAATAGATAAATTTAGCATAATGTGGTAAAAATAAAATAAAAAATAATTTTCTATTAAAGTACCTATAAAACAAATTAAACAAATAATAGTAAAAATAAAATTAATAACCTCTAAACATATGGTTCAAAATACAAGAAATGTTTTAGTCAATTAAATTATATAAATATTTAAAACAAAAACATTAAAATTGGATTAGGTATCCAAAATAAAATAAAAAGTTATTCGATGCAAAAAAAGTTTTTATAATCGAATGTAGAGTTGTAGACGTAACACATTTTTGTCTTTTATCTGTTAAATAAACATTTCAATATTTAGATATTCGACAGAAAACTGAATACTATTTCGGATTAATATTCCGATAACCGGCAACGCTGTACATATTTCTGATGGTAATTCGTATTGGGACTATGGGTGGTCTAAAGTTTAAACTGCAGGATTACCAATTTAATTTTGTAAATATGTATCTACTTATTTATTATGAAAACATCTTTGTGTAAAAAATTGTCTGTGAAGAAATTTCGACCAAACAATATTATTGATGGAATCATGCATACTAATTCCCTTGGAGTACTACAAATTTTCAGAATACAAGAATTTTTAACTGTCACCTTTTACTTGATGAAAATTGTTATATTATTTAGATAAATAAAACATTTTTTGATTTTCAAAAAAATATAACAATAGTTATTTTACATTTTTGTAAAAATTATAAAACGTTTTATTTATTTAAATATAGGCAGGCAGGAATATTAAAATATTTAAAATTGTCATTGTGAAAATGTTAACTTCAACAGCCTACATATACATGTGTTTATTGGGAAGTAGTAACACAAAACTTATTAAATTTGATATAGGGTAATGCTGAGCTGAGTTTAATTAAAATATTTTAAATTTTATTACATTTCCGGTTACCTATAAAGGAAGTTGACAGTAAGATTATTATTTTAAATGGAATACTTTGTATTTTTAACTTTTTAGTTAGTACTTTAAATTTAAATGTAAGATTCTGTAATAAAAACCATATCAAATGTTAATTGGTGTTTTACAGTGAGAATTATATCAGAAAAGACAACAATCTAAAATTAATTTTAATTACACATGGTGCTCCAGGAAAGTGATTTTTTTAAATGGAACATCCTATATTTTTTTTACATTTTTATAATCGTTCTAAAATGAATAGCATTGAAGTTATAGACAATTAAAAATCGTATTTTTTTAACTTTAAGTGATTACTTCGGCCAAACGAGATAAATTTAGATAAAACGACTTGGCTTTTTGACTTCTACTTGTTGGCATAAGAAAAAATGTATACAGGGTGATAATTTTTTGATAATTCTTTCAAATGCTTCCAAGTAGTATTTAAAAAGTTTTGTCCGAGTGTATGTTGTTTGACAGGAGCAATCACTTAAAGTTGAAAAAATGCGAATGTCAGTTTGTCTATAACTTCAAAACAATTTAATTTATAATATAGGTGTAATAGGTTTTTGAAATCAGCTTCTCAGAACGAATATAAAAATGTAAAAAAAATATAGGGTGTTCCGTTTAAAAAATATGACTATCATATATGAATCACTTTCCTGGAGCACCCTGTGTATATAAAAGTATCTTTGATTGTTGTCTTTTCTGATATAAATCTCGCTGTGAATACAGATATTAAAAAAAAGTTAAGTTTTAACTCTACCGACCGACACGTTACCAGTGGCCCACCCTTTATATACATGCCTAAACCATAACAATTAAAAAAATCTTTTTATATGCAATACAAGCTATATTTTAAAAATATTTATAAATGTACAGAGTGGTTCAAAAAAGTTTGGCATATCAAAGCTATATATTTTTAAATGGAACACCCTATATTTTATACATTTTTAGATTCGTTATGAGAAGCTGACTTTAAAAACCTATTTCACTTTTTGAGTTCTACTTGGTGGCATTAGAACAAAATGTTTACAGGATGATCAACATTTTCTTACTTTTGATCACTCTGAATACATTTTGTTCTTATGGCACCAAGTAGAACTCAAAAAGTTAATATAGGAACATGTAAGCCGTTTTATCCAAATTTATGTCATTTGGCCGAAGCAATCACTTAAGTTGAAAAAACGCGATTGTCAATTGTCCATAACTTCAAAACTATTTGTTTTATAATATAAGTGATATAGGTTTTTAAAGTCAGATTCTCAGGACGAATCTAAAAATGTAAAAAAATATAGAATGTTCCATTTAAAAATATATAGTTTTGATATGCCAAATTTTTTGAACCACTCTGTACATTTATAAATATTTTTTAAATGTAACTCGTATTTCATATAAAAAGATTTTTTTTAATTGTTATGGTTTAGGCACTAAATTCCGTGTCTTGGAATAAAGGTCTTTTATTCTTTAAAACTTTTTTAATTTAATGACGTTTCGACATAATTATGTCATCTTCAGGTCATCTACAATATATACTCAAACAAAGTTACATACATAAAAATTTTTTTTAAATGTTAAACTGATAAAAGAAGGTAATTATTTTAACATTTAAATTTTTTTATACATGTAACTTTGTGTATATATTGTAGATGACCTGAAGATGACATAATTATGTCGAAACGTTGTCATTAAATTAAAAAAGTTTTAAAGTATAAACGACCTTTATTCCAAGACACACCCCAAAAAAATATTTATCTCAATATCAAAAAGTTTCAGAGTATTTCCTACCGATTGTCACATTATTCTTCATTAAAATTTTGTCACCCTGTATAACTTCTATTATTAAAAAGACTGGCTTATTAGCCATGAATTATTATCCGATATATTTTTGGCATTTTTTTTCTTACAGATGAGGGAATTGATAATGAATCAGTTAAACTGCTGGATCAAGACACCTTGAAAATATTAATACCAAAGATCGGACCTCGCCTTAAATTTCAAAGAGCACTTGCACTTAATGTAGGAAGTGAATTTGTGAGTTTTTGCTATAAAATTGAATACACTTATAATCTTGATGCACGAGTAAATTTCTTGGCCTATTTTAGGACAAAAGTTCATATGTAAAAATATGTCCTAAATAATTTTGTGTGTACAGGGTGATAAAGTTCTAATATTAATAACCCAAACGTACACCACTGATTTTCTAGTATCTTTTGTAATTTATTCAGATTGTGCAATAAAATTACAACGGTTTTGTATCTTGAAGTCTTTTTGTATCTCGCACTTTGTTTTCAACATAAAAAATGGTTTTAGTTTTTTTTTTCTGCAAATCTATTAACTAGACCAGATACAGAAAAAAATTAAGACACAAGAAAGTTATATGTATTTTAGAAAGTTCCATCTGAAAAAATGAGACCTTGAGTAACATACAATGTTTTTTTCTATAAACATGAAATGGATTACCTGCCTCACAGTATAATTAAAATCCAATTATAAATAAGCCGCCCTCTACTATGAACTGAGTTTGATTAAAGTCAGCTAAAGCACAAATAAGTTTCCTAACTAAAAAAAAATATTTTTTATATAAACTTTGACACTTTGTTTTTTGAAAACGAAGTAAACAAGGACATGTTTATATGAACTTTCAGTCCTTTCAAGGAATTACCTCCTTCAATATGTACAGCGTGGGCTAAATTTGTAAACTTTTGAAGGGAAACTCCTATTTTTGAAATATAAATGTAAAGTGATATGTTGGTATCTGTGGGTCCATTGTTATGAAAATTTTAATAATGGAAATTATGATGCGGTTCTCGCCATTGAGTTTTTCAAAAATTGACCATCAGGTACCGACATCAGTTTTCGTCTATCTAATTATAGAATCGAATTTTCCCTTAAATGTATCAAATTAGACACAATCTGTACATAATATTTAGTAACACCCTGTATACAGAATTAGATTATCTAAAAGTTTTTATAATGAGATGTCGAGTAGTAATGCATTCTGAAACAAAAATTTCTATATATAAAAAATTAGGTGATTATAAGAAGTGTTAGACTGTTTGGGGTCTAATAATATGTGAATGTCAACTGATCATTTTTAACTCACTGAAAAAAAAATATTTTGCAGTGCTCAACTCCCATTATTGAACAAGTTTCAATCACTGAATCCGCCGAAAGTGAGGGCGAAACATATTCTTTTTCTGTCAGCTCAGATTTGTATGCCATTCTGGATAAACCTACATCAATTGATGATTTACCTTGCCGGGATTCACCTTCTACTTCAACACCCATTTCAATTGGTAAAAAACCTGAAAGTAAGAGATATTCACCAGACCCTCCCAACAGAAATCCAGAAGGGAGTAAGAGAAAGAGGGAGTTGCTTTTTCCCAAAGTGAGTAACTTCAGAATGAATAGAACAAAATTTAATTTTTATATAATTGTATTTTATTGAAGTTGGACAATACTGAAATCTTTTATCAAATATTATGTTTCCTTTTTTGTAGGGCTTGGAAGAATATTTAAAATCAACAATTGATGGAAGATTTGTTCTTTCATTTAAAGCAAATTTGGGCTATCGTAATAGTCTCCCAAGGAAAAAACTCTGCAAAGAAATTATTAGTCGATTTTTACAGATAGAACATATAGATGAGTAAGTATTTTTTCGTATTATCGTATTTGTATACACATTTAAAGACCTCATGTCATCTGACTAATTAATTTTAGTATCGCCAAACACACTTGGATGTTTGAGGAATCCTCAGTGGAAATAATTAAATTATTCCCAAATGAGCAGAAAGAAACATATTATATTCCCTATAAAAAAAAAACTACAACCAGTCCAAAAAAGGCACCTAGAGGACGCTTGTGGTCAAGGTATCACAACGTCAGGAATTTGCTAAGGATATCGGAGAATACTACAAACAGATCTAGAGGACTTCCCCATCGAGATACAGATGAAGACGGTAATTTTTATTCAATGATAAAATCTGCTCAATTTGAGATTACTTCAATTCAGGAAATGGATCTATTAACTTATTCGTTTATTCATATTTTCAGATATAGAAATAGATCAAACTGAAGATACTAACAGTTATGAATTACTGCATACAGTTTTGGAACCCAAAACTAGAGTCCTAGAGCTGTGGGAAGCATCTTTCAATATCCGAAAAACCCAATTCAAAGATCTTTCAATAGAAGATATTTTTAATGAAGTACCTGCACTAAAAAGTGACATAGGATCAGAACTAGTGAGTTCATTCATTTCAAGAATCTATTTCTGGTAATATAATATTTTTTTGTAGATTAATTCTGATTTTAACGAAAAATTTCCGGAAAAAATTGACAATATATATTTGAAATGGCCTAATTTATCAAATGCCATATTGAAAGAAGCAGAACATAGAAAAGTGAAAGCCGTAGAGTACTCTGCAGATGTTGGTGAGTTTTTCTATATTTCCTTAGGTATCTAGCTTGATTTTAAAATTTAGTATTTCATTTAAAATTGGTAACGTACAATAAATATTTCATATCATATGATATTTGAAACTAATAAAATCCGAATTTCTTTCAGATCCATCCATTGTAGCATTACTGACATTGCCTTACTTGATACCCCCAGTTACTCTGAGAAGAAGCAAGGGATTCAATTGGAGACCTAGTAGGACTGAAATACAAGAAAGTTTTTTTTTTCATGTGGATGTAAGTTGACAGTTTTATATAAAGTTTAGAAAATTCGTGTGCATAGTAATTCAATACAAAAAATTGCTAGATGTAATATACTTGATAAAAACAAATTTAATTAATATATTATTACATTTGTTTTAGAAAATTGAAGACCTACAAGAAATTATTATCCGCAGAAAGCAGAAGCTGAGTTGGACAAACTCCACTCTCCAGCCATTTGGACTTATTATAGGACCATTGAATATGGTTACAGAGTTTCGAGTATATGTGGGTGATGTTGTATACAAATTTGACTCTTTACTTCGTGCTTTTGAAATATTATTTAAAGCCTTCCACGCCTTGAATATTAAGTACCCAATAGAGTCACAACACATTTGGTACTTCATAGAGTCTATGATTTATGATATGAAATGTCGAAACAGTTCTGCAGCTGCACTAATATCTGATTTAAAGCCTTATTTATATACAGCATAAAAAATAAAGTTAATGGTTTTATGTAGCTCATAAACTCAAAAATGCCGAAATGTTCATACTGTTCTAAACATTTTGATAATTTCAAATACCTGATTACACATCTCAAACTAATTCACAACTGTGTTGAAAACCAAAAATATCAATGCATTGAAAATAATTGTTTTAGGAACTTTTCGAATTTGAATTCATTCAGAAAACATTTGAAAACTCATGAGGTCATTGAAGTCCCCAGTTGTAACAGTCATGAAGCTTCTAAAAATATTTTTGTGACAAATAACCATGAAACTTCAATAAACCATGAAGACAATATAGGTTTAAACATAGACAATCAAATTCAATGTGAAACCACTGACTTGGACTCTAATAGTTATGAATTTAAAAAATTATTAGATACCTTGAAAACATCATATTATTGTAGACTATATGGCAATACAACATTCAATAGAAAAGATGTACAAAATATTATAGATAATACTCAAAATCTGTACGAGGAACCACTTCAACTTATTCATCATTCGATGCTTTATTTTACTGATAAATATAATTTTGTCTCAGCTGATGTAGAAAAAATCAATCTCATGTTCAATTCTGTACTGAATATTTTTCAGGACAGTAATTCAGATTATCGTCGTTTGAAATGTTTGGAAAGATCTAAATTCTACATTAACCCTTTAGAAATTATTATTGCAGAAGATATCCGAAACAATAAAGTAATAAATGAGACAATTAAACATGTTGCTCATTTAATTCCTATCACTGATGTTTTGAAGAATTTTTTTCAACTACCATTTATTTTACAAAATACTTTGTCATATATGAAAGAGCTAACTTCCAATATTTCAAAAGATAAAATAACTCATTTTTTTCAAACGTCTTTTTGGCAGAACAAAATAAAAAAAGTCGCTTTGAGTGAAGGTGAATATGTTCTTCCTATAGTATTTTATTACGATGACTATGAAGTTGGTAATCCTCTAGGGTCACACGCAACTATACATAAACTTGGCGCTATTTACTATTTTTTACCAACAATTCCTCCAGCTTTTCGAGCATCTTTAAACAATATATTTATAGCTATGCTTTTCCATACAAACGATCTTAAATCGTATGGAACTAATAATGTTTTATCTAGACTCATTATAGAAATACAAAATCTAGAGAATGAAGGAATTGAAATAAATGAAATGGGAAAAAAAACGAAACTTTACTTTGCTATGCCTTTTGTTTTGGGAGATAATTTAGGGATTCATACAATGCTGGGATTCACAGAAAGTTTTTCTGCTACTTATTGTTGCAGATTTTGTAAATGCCCTAAGGCAGAAATGAAATATTTAACAAAAGAAAAGATGTCTGTTCTAAGGACAGAACAAAATTATAGGGAAGATTTAAAAATAGGTAATATGTCTGCAACTGGAATTAAATCACCATCTGTGTGGAGTAATATCAGGTCTTTCTCGGTAACAGAAAACTTCGTTGTTGATATATTGCATGATTTATTTGAAGGTGTTGTAATTTTTGATATAACTCTTCTCTTACATCAATTTATTTTTGTTGACAATTATTTCACTGTAGACGTATTGAATTGTGAAATTCAGTCTTGTAAATTTGGTGAAAACATATCTAATAAACCTAATCTTTTCTCAAACGAACATATCAAGAAGAAAACGTTAAAAATGAGTGCCTCTGAATGTAAGACATTTGTATTGTATGCTGGATTATTAATCGGCCATTATATTCCTGAAAATAATAAATATTGGTCGTTGTATATTGTGCTGAGGAAAATATTGTCTATCACATTGTCCAAAACCATATCTGAATCTGATTGCCGAATGTTGAAAACCTATGTTTCTCATCATCATGAACAATATATCAAGCTATTTGGTGAAAATTTAAAACCTAAGCACCATCATCTAACTCACTATCCAAGAATCTTACAAACAGTTGGACCTGTTGATTATTTATCATCTTTTCGTTTTGAATCGAAACACAGACAAAGTAAATTAGCTGCAAATGTTGTATCTTCGAGAAAAAATATCACTAAAACTTTAACAATAAAGCATCAGCTACAATTGGCAGACATATTTTTAACTGGGATGGGGTTTGATAATAAAATAGATTATTCGGAAACATTTTCATATGATAATATTCTTGAAGTACTTCCTCAATTCCAAAACTATGGTCGACCAGATATAATGAAAAATTTTTCTAAAGCTGCCATCTTAAATAAAGTAGTTTTTCGTAACACAAAATATAAGATAAATCAAGTAATACAGGTTATTGGTAATCTCAATCCGCAATTTGTAATGATTCAAAAGATCCTTGTTAATGATTCCAAAGAAATATGCTTCATTTCTGTCGAATTAGAAGCATCATTTCATGAACATTTCAATAGTTTTAGAATTAGAGAAACAAGGAAAATAAAATGTTTGTTACATTCAGAATTGCTTATCTATAAACCAATAACCATTTTTGATCATAGTGATGGACATAAATATATAACAGTGTTTTGATATAACTAATTTTTACGAGGTATACCGGGTGGCCACGAGTCAATGTACGCCCTCAATATTTTGGTTGCTTTTAAATTTAAAAAAAAAAGCTTTTTGGCACACATTAATTAGGCAATAATGGGCCACTTTTAGACTAACAGTAATAAAAATATCACTTCCGGTAATGCATACATTTCTAAGTACAACAGTTTTTTTCACTTTTAAAAAATTCCAAAAAATAAGTGAGATACGAACAATTTTTTAATTTATTCAAAATGGCCGCGCAGATGAATGAGATGTAAGAAAATTGCGAAGTATGCTAGGGAAATTAGTAGTAAAATTGTATACTTGTCTGTAGAGAAGAAAATACTTGTTTGAATCACTGATAGGTACCAGTATTTTTAGGTTTTTTTTCTTCCAAAAACTGAATTTCATTTTCATTTCCGAAGAGCTCCTATTGATTTTCTTTTATGGAACTGCTATTTTTTTATACCATAGTTATGAATCATTATAAAAATACTGGTACTTATCAGTAATTCACTATTTTCTTCTCTACAGAGAAGCCTACAACCTCACTAATAATTTCCATAACCTACTTAGTAATTTTCTTACATTGCATTCATGTGATGCGGCCATTTTGAATAAATTAAAAAATAGTTCATACCTCACTCATTTTTCAAATCTGGAAAATTATGAAAAACTATCAAAAAAATATAGTCATTCCATTTAGGAAAAAAAAGTTGATGTCACTTTCGGTTTAATCGGAACTGATATTTTCATTCCTGTTAGTCTGAAAGTAGCCCATTATTGTTTAATTAATGTGTGCCAAAAATCTATTTTTTAAATTAAAAAACAACCAAAATATTGGGGCGTACTTTTGACTCGTGGCCACCCAGTATTAGATATTCAATGTTTCTGAATTGGACTTCTCAGTAATTTTTGAGTTTATTTAGGTTAAGTTTACTGTATGTTATGTTTATTTTGTTGTTTTTGTTTATTTTATTGTTTTTGTTTGTTTTATTTTTGTCTTATCTCAAAAAATTGAGCCTACTTTTTAATAAATATATTTAGAGTTCAAATGTTTTTTTGTCACATTAACCCACCATCTATTTAATTACTTATGTTTATATATACAGGGTGAGGCAGAAGGGATGGACCAAACTCTAGGAGTTCATTCTTCACCTGAAAATAATTGCAAAAATTCATCAAATTTTCACTTGTCCTTAGACGAGGTATTGAAGATTTTTTCAATTATTTTTGGGTATAGAATATACTTAATTGTGGTCCGTTCCTCCAAAATCACTCTGTATATATTAGAAGAGATCAGTATTAGCCAGATAAACGTGATCACTAGTCTCATATGACGAGATTGCTAGCTTTATATGACAAGATTACTAGTTTCATATGACAAGAATACTAGTTTCATATGACGAGGCTACTAGATTTATTTGACAAGATTATAAGTTTTATATGACAAGATTCTCAGCTTAATATGACAAGACTATTACCTTCATCTGATAGGAATACTGGGGCCAAATCTTGGTTACCTAATTCTATTCGACTAGATTCCCAATTTCACATGCTCGAGTTACTACATTGGTAAAACGGGGTTTCTAACTTAATATGCCGGTTATTTGGGAATATATGGAAGTAGTTTAGTTCTAAGATACCAGAGTATCTGATCGTCTAGGCCGGTTATTTAGGAGTATATGAAAGTAGTTTAGTTCCAGGATACCAAAGCCTATTTGGAACAGGTGACTCCGTCGGATTATTTTAGAAGTGCGTTCTTCTGTCACGCCGGGTATATGAATTTCAGCTAATAAGTATATGAATTTCGTATACTAAGTATAGGATTTTTTTTCCGTGTAGCCCGTGGCGTTTGCAAATCATCGGTCGGAGTCGGGGCCATTTGGTAAATGGAGATTTTCACATGCAAGCATATCATCAGTTGCATTTAAGCAAGTTTATGCTTTTTTTCTTCCTTTCCTTCCTTTCAATTAATCTTTTTACTCATAAAGCGACAACAACGCAATGCTCTGTGCTTCTCAATTTCATATTGATAACTGATGATACGTATTAATGTGAAAACAACCGATGATCAGCGACGACCGATCATCAGCACTGATCATCGGTACTTTCTGAAACGGCCCTAAGTTAACATCGGTGCGAAATGTATTCGAAATTGAGAATTTCGTGAATCAGGCAACAGTGCTAGAAATTCGTACTAACAGTGCTTATAACGAGATGAGGGCGGTCGTTTGATGATTAAAGGAGGGTATCGTTTTTTTGGTTTTTTGCGACCCCGTACGAAATTTTTCTGACTAAAAGATATTTAAAAAAAAATGAATTTCCCAAATTATTTTTCTTTAAAACGTCCCGGAACATACTTTTTTTTAATTTTGAAATGTATTTTTTGACAAAATCACAAGGACTGACGAGGAGGATTTGGCAACATGGCGACCGCTGTCATTTAGCATAATAGTATACCGGAGTGCTCGAAATAGACTAGTTATCCACGAATTCTATTTTTTTTATTGTTACACTTTAAAACCATAAATACTGGTATTATTACTACAAAAAATGGAAATAAAGAACTAATAATGTAAAATGGTTGAATTCGTGATGTCATCAGTTGTCATCGAATGATAAATACAAAAATTAATTTGCAATCTGTCACATAAGATGTATTGTTGTCACCACAGTTGTTATTGGTTGTATATTGCTTAAAAATAAGTTCTAACATTGGATCGCGGTTAATACAGCAAAAATCGGAAGAAGCTTATAAAAAAGAATACGACAAGTTCATCACATGGATGGAAGAGCAAAAGGTATTAATTTGAATAGCATTTCCTCTAATTTAAAATACCGAAGTTTTAATATTTCAAATAATACTAACTATACTTTTCACGTTAACTTAAAAAATTATGATTGTTAAATATTTGTATAAAGCTTTTAAAAAATGTGTTGGTAATATTTTATTTGACGTTACAAGGTACTCCTGTCAGAACAATAATAAAAAGGTTATTTCTTCCACAGTATAAGACTACTATAGTAGCTGAATTTTATTTGCAGTCGGATCAGTTCACTTCTGATCTAGATTACTTCAGATACAGTTTTCTTTGTAAAATAATCGGAATTTATCCGATCTGGATCACTTCCCATTTACCGATGCTGCTCCACCCGCAAAAATTGTTCAAAAGTGAACTATAGAAATGTTAAGTACAAGGGGTAATTAAATTGACATATATTATCATCTATAGACCAATCCAAGATACTGTCAGATGAAATTCAAGATGGCTGCTGGTAGGCACACAAACCGTTAAGTACAAGGTGTAATTAAATTGACATATATTATCATATATAGACCAATCCAAGATGCTGTCAGATGAAATTCAAGATGGCCGCTGGTAGGCACACAAACCCATGTCTTTCACGTAGTTAACAGTAAAAGAGCAGTTTATTTTAACATATGAAACGATTGGAGCTTAAAACGGACATTTTAATTTAGAATAGTTGTGTGACTAACTACTCGGGATGCATTATTGATATTTAATGAAGTGAAAATGTACAGAAAAAATATTGTTTGTTAGAAAGAACCAAACATGCACACTACTTGTTCTGTAGTCAATGGGAGTCGAAGAGGTCGTGAAACTGTTAGATTTTATAGAATACCTAGTGAACTACATTTTCCACATAAACCAGAACGGAATGATCTCTCAAAAACCATGAAAAATATTTATAAGCTGACAAACTCTTGTAGACCTTGACTTGCTGTAAAAACTATGTGTGAGGACCAAATATTAGATCATGTGGAAAGCAGTAAAGCAGTCACTGATGATGGAAAGTCATCTTCTCGAGTTTTACATCAATTCCAGGAGTATTGTATATGTATTTTTTTATACTCTCATTATGTATGTTATAAGCTGTTATCTTTTTTTCTTATTTGTTTATTATTTGAAACAGCAATTATTTTTATTTCAAACACTTTCTATAAGCACAAAATAAATCAAATAAACATAAAACACATACAAAATGATGTTTGGTCACGTGTTCTGGAATGCCTTATTTAAACGTTGTTTAGGTTTAAGGTATAACCTAAAAAAAATATTTACATCTATTTGGAGAAATATTTATTTCTTACTACGAATGCTTATTTTTCTTGTTCCATATACTGTGGTTCTGTGTTAAGACATGCGTTGTTGCCATATTTACAAACTGAGAATTTAATAATAAATGTCAAACTTCTCCAGTTCTTGGATTTTTCAGTTTACAATTGTTAAATATTAGAGCCATTTCAGGCAGATGTAATATTTTTAAAAATATTAGTGATTTATTTTTTTCCATTACAAAGAGATTTCTTGCATTAAATATGTTTAATTTATTAATAATTTTATCCGTCGCGTATACACCATAAATATCAGGTAATTTAGAATTTCACACAATAGAAATTCATTTTAAGCTCATAGTTTTAATATAAAAACAAATTTTCATTTTCCTCTCTTTGATTTTCAAGTTTTTGAATCATAAAAATTGTTTTTATGAGAAACCCAAAACACCCATTTAAAACGATACCCTCCTTTAAATGTGTAGATATTAAGTGGAATCTGGCTTTTAATATTAAAATATTTTCAATTATATACAGGCGGTTTCTTTTATCATGTGCTAACATTGCTATATTCTAAACCATAAATTATACGAAGGCGATTAAGTGGACAAAAAGTTAAATGTTTTAGAGAATATTATATTGGTCGAAAAAAATCTACAGGGATTTTCGCCCTTCTCCAGTTATACAGGGAAAACTAAAAATGCGATTTTTGGTTTTCTGTGCATATATTTTTTATTTCAAAAATATAAAAAAATGGAAAAGGAAAGTTTTATTATATCTGACATTTTCTACGTTTCGTGCCTTAACGGCCACCGAGGGGGAAGCCGCTGGAGGAATTAGGTGTACAAGCTCGGGGAATTGCGAGGAATTTACAAGGAATTACGGGGAATTGCCAGGAATTGCGAGGAATTGCCAGGAATTGCGAGGAATTGCCAGGAATTGCGAGGAATTGCCAGGAATTGCGAGGAATTGCGAGGAATTGCGAGGAATTGCTAGGAATTGCGAGGAATTGTCAGGTATTTTTCGAGAATTTTCTTATTTAAATTATACTTTATAAGGGCTCTAGAGGAAAACTACAATTTTTGAGCTTTAAAACTTCCACTGTCGGCGATATACTTCTCTCTCAAGCTATATATAGGAGTATTACATACAGATCTGGTAATATTTTTACGGAACATAGGAAATTGATAATGAGAGAAGGAAGAATGTATTTATGCAACGATTCAATGCGAATAAATAAGAAACATTGACTCCACCCTATCCCACCACTCTGATGGTAACGAGTTGATGAAAGCGATAAACTCTCACCTCTCAGGTCTCAGACTGTCTGTGTACTTTTCCAAAACAACGCCGACGTAGACCCGATACACTACGATAAATTACGAATTATATTGATAATCATATTTTAAAAGCTTTAGTGTATTAACTTAAGGTAAGTTATTGTTATTTATTTGTTGTATTTAGTCGATTAGAAGTAGGTACCTATTTTTTATTATGATAAAGCCCTCAAGTCATTCCTCGAGTCATATACTAAATAATGTTCTTGTTATGTAAGATCTTGGACCACAATAATAATAATAATTTTATTGAAAGCTGACTTATCCAGTTATAAACAAATAATATTATGACTCGTATTATATATTTTTTGAATTAATTACTTTTTGGTTGTGTTTTCATTGTTAGGAAATGAAAAATAATTGATACATGGTCTTTTTCGGGTGTTTTTTTAAAAAATATCCTCCCTACATAAATGTGAAGGTAATAACTTTATAACAAAAATCTGATGTGGCCAGCACATGACCTCTCGCCATTTTTGAATCAAAAATTTACATGTTATCACAGAAAAGTATGAAAAAAAATTACTTTTTTGTAAATCTGGCAACAATGGCAAAAGTTTTGAAAATTTTAATGATACGGAAATAAACTATAGTGTATCCAAAATAAATGTGTAAAACTTTATTGCCGATTTGTATAGTAATGACGTCATCACTCATAGCAACTGCCACTTCCGGTTGTCCGATATTTGTCCGATATTTTCCCGATGATGTCTGTGTGTCTGCGCGCGCGTGAGTGCGTGCGTGTGTGTGTCAGTGTGTTAGTGTATTAGTGTATTAGTGTGTTAGTGTGTTAGTGTGTTAGGATGGATGTTGTAGTAACGATAACTTAAAAACTACTGAATTGAAAAATTTGAAATTTTGCATATAGGATTCTAATACCCTAGATTAGATCTAACTAGATTTTGGAGCCGATCAGATAACCGGAAGTGGCAGTTGTTATGAGTGATGACGTCATTACTGTACAAAAAGGCAATAAAGCTTTGCACATTTATTTTGTATACACTATAGTATATTTTCATGTCATTAAAATTTTCAAAACTTTTTCCATTGTTGCCGGATTTACAAAAAAGTAATTTTTTTCGTACTTTTTTGTGTTCACCTATGAATTTTTACCTCTTGCCCTTCAGATAAGAGAGGTATAGGAATCATGCTAAAAATTGGGTAGTGAGTTTTCAATGGATAAGCACGTTTTAGGGTCCCTAGAATACGATTTTAATATTTTCGCGATGATGTCTGTGTGTGTGTGTTAGTGTGTGTGTGTGTTAGTGTGTGTGTGTGTGTGTGTGTGTGTGTGTGTGTGTGTGTGTGTGTGTGTGTGTGTGTGTTTGGATGGATGTTGTAGTAACGATAACTCAAAAACTACTTAATAAAAAAAATTGAAATTTTGCGTACAGGATTCTGATGCCCTAGATTAGATTTTGGTTCCAATCGCACAACCGGAAGTGGCAGTTGCTATGGGTGATGACGCCATTATTGTACAAAACGGCAATAAAGTTTTACACATATATTTTGTATATCCTATAGTTTATTTTCATATCATTAAAATTTTCGAAACTTTTGCCATTGTTGCCAGATTTACAAAAAATTAATTTTTTTTCCTACTTTTTTGTGTCAACCTGTAAATTTTTGATTCAAAAATGGCGAGAGGTCATGTGCTGGCCACATCAGATTTTTGATTTAAAAATGGCGAGAGGTCATGTGCTGGCCACATCAGATTTTTTTTTTAATTAGAATGTACTCTCGTACAGTGCCGACCTCAAACATTATTGAGATAATAACAATTATGGCAATAATTCTACACAATATTTTACATTAGATTTGAATGATGGGTTCATACTTAATTACAGATGGCGTCACCCTTAACGGAAGCAGAAGAAGCTCTTCACTTGACAATCCCAAACGAGTTGAAAAAAATGTTATCTATAAATGGATACGATGATGAAGGAAATCTAGCAACACTAAAAGAAGATGATATAAAAAAAATTGAGGACTTTGCTAGAAATATTTTGCCTGATGTTCTTAGTGACGAAGAATATCCAGTATACTATGGAATATTTTCAAGAAAAGTTGAGAAGTATACTATTCCTAGTGGTCTTATAAAAACTTTGGACCGAGTTTCCACATACTTTCAGGAAAAAAGAAAAAAAATGCAAGTACAACATCGAGTGCAACATGAACAAGAAAAAACAAAACAAATCTCTAAATCTACGTCGATATCTACATCATCTTCATCAAAATTGTCTTCCGGTTCTTTAAATAAAGAATCAAGAGGAACTGTATGTGATGTTAACCTGACAGCAGAAAATGCTTATGTATCTTCTAGATTAAGAAGCTGGCTGAAAAAAAAAGTGGAAGGCGATGATACTAACTTTGGTGACTGGAACTTTTGGAATGAAAAATTTAAAGAAATACGTTTTTCAACAACTTTTAAATCCGATAAATTATGTTGTAATATATCTTGTTTTTGCTCTACTCAAATTAGAATAATGAAACTACCAAAACCTCCAAATCAGGTATATCGATGGATTTTTTCAAATTTTGAAACTCACTTTTTCAACCAGCATATAAAATCTGTAAAACCTAATGCACAAATGGAAAAATCATCTCACGCTTTACAAGTAAAAACTAAGCTTATAACAGATTATATGAACAGAGAGTTACCTTCTGTTTGTATATCAGTACCACAGGAACCTAAAGATGTTAAAAATACGCACAGCATAATCCCCAGCACAAGTAATGTAATTTGCACTCAATATGTTGGAAAAATCTACGATGAGACGGCACAACCAAGTTGTTCTTACTCAACTCACCGAGAAACATTAGAAATAATGGGAGAAATACGAAATAAAAATTCTGATCCTATAAATGAGACGTTAGAAATCCTCAACATAGTAAATAATCAAGTAAATAATGTAGAAATCCAGACAACGTCTAGCTCACAGGAAGAAGAACTATTAGAAGAAAGTATTGAATCTGTTGAACCAAATACAATAAATATTCTCCAGAATGTTTTACTCCAAGATAAAAATATACCGAAATTAAACACGAAAACAAATTCCAAATGGACAGAAAGTAAGTATCAAAGAAGTGAAAGAGAGAGAAGACAAAGAGAAAAAGGCGCGTACTCAAACCAGATGCTAATTACTCAGTTCTATCCTATTATCGAATTTATTAACAGTGATCCATTGATGAGAGAAAAATTTTTAGACAGGATTAATGTATTTGGATCGCTTTATGTTTCGGATATGGATAGTAATCGATCTGTTCTGAAACAGTTAGGTTCAGAAACAGAGAGTAGAACACACGCAACTCACTTCTTGAACTTGCTCATTGATATTAGCAAACGCAATGCAGAGCATTCAGATAATCATAATTTGTACTCTGATGATTCACTAAAACAATTTTCATTGTATCTGTTTTATATAGGCGGAAGATTATTATATCAAACTTTGCAAGCAAATTTAAAAAAATCACTACCTTCCATTTCAACTCTTAATAGATTTGTTACTTTTAAGAGTTCAAAAATAGAGGAAGGTCATTTTGACTTTGCTGGCCTTAATACCTTTTTAGAGAATCGAAAATTGCCTAAATACATATGGATAGGAGAAGATGCCACAAGAATCACAGGGAAAATTGAGTATGATCGCAAAACTAATAAGATTATTGGATTTACATTGCCATTAAAAGACGGCCTTCCTGATAATAGTGTTTTTTGTGCCCTTTCAGCAGAAAGTATAGAACAGTACTTTACCGAAAATTCCAAAGCAAATTATGTGTACGTAATAATGGCACAGCCCCTATCTACAACTAGCCCTGCTTATTGTCTGGGTATGTTTGGAACGGACAACAAATTTATTTACAGTGACGTAATGAAAAGATGGGACTATTTCGAAAAAACTGCTAATTCATATAATATTAAAATATTGGGTATATCTTCTGACGGTGATACCCGCCTTTTGAAAGCAATGAGAGTGGTGTCATCCTTTCCATACGAAGAAAAAGAAGACACTAGTGGCAAGGATAGTAACTGTAAAAAGTCATTCAAAATTGAAAATCGTAATGCCAAAGAACATAACAAAATAATTCCATGTCCTGTTACAGTGTGGCCATGGTTTCAAATGGAATTACAGCTAGAAAATGTTTGTTTTTTTCAAGATCACGTACATATATTAACAAAAATGAGGACCCGGTTATTAAAAAAAGAAATTACATTGCCGATGGGTAAATTTGTAGCGTCAGTAACTCATTTAGAACAATTAATCGACAATATTCCGAAAGACCACCATTTGCTTACAATGTCCGATATAAAACCAGAAGATAAAATGAACTTTCGAGCTGCCGAAAAAATTTGTGATACGAAAGTAAGTAAAATGCTGTGTGACATTCCAGAAAGTATTGCAACCCGTAGTTACCTAAACATTATGCATTTAGTTTTGACTGCTTTTTTGGATATAAAATTAACAGTAGAAAAACGAATATATAATATGTGGTACGCAGTTTTTTTTTTAAGAATTTGGCGCAATTGGATTCGCAATCATAAGGATTATTGCCTGAAAAACAATTTTTTATCTGATAACTGCTATCTGTGCATAGAAATAAATGCTCATCATCTCATTAAGTTAATAAAATTGTTTCAAGAAAATTCTGAGTTATTGCCCGAAATGTTTCTACCTTGGATTTTCAGCAGCCAAACATGCGAAAAAATTTTTCGAAGTACCCGTTCGTTAACTTCTAC
Organism: Neocrepidodera transversa; assembly: GCA_963243735.1. Classification (NCBI taxonomy): domain Eukaryota; kingdom Metazoa; phylum Arthropoda; class Insecta; order Coleoptera; family Chrysomelidae; genus Neocrepidodera; species Neocrepidodera transversa. The sequence continues at coordinate 24,143,376 of OY725349.1, read as the reverse complement.
ATTTTCGACAGTGGTAAACTTTAGTTTAAAGGATATACTTTCTAGAATGGACAGATTAAAAACAATTAATAATATTTTGAGTGACTTAAAAGAAAATTTTGTTTTTCCTCGAGAACAGATTCGAAGTACACGTGAAAAAATTTCTGTAGAATCTTCTAAAAATATTAACATCAGTCTATCAGACAGTGATATTAGTTTAATTATAAAGGAAGCTTCTTTTGCATGCATTTCGGATGCTAAGGAACTTGGTATGATTGTCTATCCTGAGGCTAATGTAGATGTCGAAACAATGGATATAACTGAAAGGTTTAAGAACATTTTGAATTTTGTAGATATTGGAAAAATTAATGTCAAAAATAGTAAGAAAAACAAAATAGATTTGACCGACTTAGTAGACGAAGACGATAAGTTGATAGATGGTAATATAATTATTCAGAATGATGAAGCCGAGGATGAGGCCTTATCAGATTTATGCCCGGTTATATGTGATGCAGATCGCCTTATTGGACAGGATGGAAATGATATTTTAAATGAAATAAGACCAAGCAAAGACTCAATTCGCGGTGCCGGCTTGAAGGACTTCTCCAACAGCATAAAAGAAATTACGGAGAAAGATCCTTATATAAAAATTAACGTGGGGGAAGGGGACTTCCGTGTGGTAAAAAAATCGTCCTACTGCTGGTTATTAGATCAGTCTGAAGGCAGAATTAGTTCGGATAGGCTAAGGAGGTTTTTTCAACCCAAATCCAAAACAAAACCGAAAAGCGATACAACATCCAAGATAGGCTCCAAGACTCGATCAAAAATAACTAAAAAACAAACCAAACGATTGAGACTCGAATCTGAGCTTGATGAGAGCTCAGATGAAAGCGACAGCAATGAAGTCATAGAATTGAATGATTCATCTGACCCCGAAACGTTTTCGTCCTTATCGGATGAAGAAAACAAAAATAAGGATCATGAAATAAACATTATCATGGATCATTATTACGCAGTTTACTATGACGAAAGATGGTATATCGGAATAGTTTTAGCAAATATGGAAAATGGTTTTCAGATGAAATTTTTCGTTGAAAAATCTGGTTATTTAGAATGGCCCTCATCAGAAGACATCGCAGTTGTTACCCCAAAATACATATTTTACGGGCCTGTCAAGCTAATGGGAAATAGGCCTTTCGAATTAAAAAGATCTGATCGGGTAAACATCGAAAAAAAATACAAACTACTTAAAAGGTCTTTTTTAAATCTGTAAAAATTTCTTTCTTTTAGAATTTTTTTTAACACCAATGTTTACTGTATCTAACAGTTTTTGTTTTTTAAATATATTTGAATATGCAGAATTTTTCGTTTAGTTGTGATATTACTTAATTAGTTGGATAGTATTATATAAAACATGTTGTCATTTTATTTTTCTTGAATATAAAAGTTTATTTTTTTAAAAATGCCGTATTTTATTTTCCTACAATAATCAGATTGCCGGATTTTTTATTGATTTTAAAAAACCTGAAAAAATTAGAAACTAGCATAATTTCAAAAAAACTTATCGACAAGAATTATTTTTTACGTGTTTCTTCAAAAAATTTGAATATACAGGGTATTAATTATGTTGGCACTTTTAAATATAATAATTTAGTATGCTCCTATAATCACAATACTAATTTTTTACAAACAATAATATAAAAATTAACAGATTTCACAATGAAAAGATTCTTTTCTCTTAATTTAGATAAAAGATTTTTTTAAATTAGGAAAATAAATGGAAAATATTATTTATTATGCTATAGGAAGATGGTAAGTGCTTTTTAATTTTTTTTTATAATTTTTAGAAATTTGATATAACAGGAGGTGCTTGCTTGAGAAATTGAGAAAGACGTAACGAGTTACATAAAGGTGTTGTGATCTCTTTGGCGAGTATAATTAAGTAGTTCTGGAAAATTTGTAAATTGTATTAAATTTTCTCTATTGCAAAAAAAAATTAGGAAAGGAGAGAAACGCTAATAGAATCCTGAAAATTGTCAACGGAAATGCTTTGAGGAATTGCGGGGAATTTCGAGGAATTGCGGGGAATTGCGAGGAATTGCGAGGAATTGCGAGGAATTGCGAGGAATTGCGGGGAATTGCGAGGAATTGTGAGGAATTGCGAGGAATTGCAGGGAATTGCGAGGAATTGCGAGGAATTGCGAGGAATTTCAGGGAATTGCGAGGAATTGCGGGAATTTTTTAACGTAGAGGAATTAGGTGTACAAATTTTTCCCTGCGGTTTCCCCCTCGACGGCCACTATCAAGGTATTTTTTTAAATACGGACCTGTCTTTTTTATTTCAAATATTGATAAACCGGCAAAATCCAAATTCAGGAATTTATCTTTCTTGCCATTTTAAAGACGTTTTATATGAAATAATTAACATCATCAGTGACAATATTTTTTAATTACGGTCCTGTCGTAGTTCTTTTGTAAATTCGTTTTGATTTCAAAACAAGCCTAATTTAACATTAAAAATTCGATAAAGAAAGATAGCATTATCAGTGAAATAAAAAACCAAAGTAATATATTTTAAGCAAGGAGAAAAAGTTTTTATTTTATAAGGAATTGATGTTAGAGATTGAAACGAATAAAGAAAATATTATACAGGGTGTCCCAAATAAGAGTGATCGATTTTAAATGTAAATGCACAGCTTATTAATTGCCTTAAAGAAATCGGGTTTTCACTAATTGTTTTCGTTGACCCAAAAGTTTTTTATGAACTTTGTTTACATTTGTTCCCATCAATACAGGGTGTTTAACTAATTTTGGTCAAAATAAATGGAAAAATATGTATTATTTTATTATTATTATTTTGGCATTCAAAAGAGCGATTCATCTTCTTTTAAAAAATGTAGCGTTTGATATCTTTTGCTTTCCTAACAATAAAGATATTACAGTTTTTAAGAAACACTGCATTTTCCTTATGGAAAAATAAATAAAATTAACAAATCTGACAAAGAATTTATTCAACAACAAACATAACAAAAATTTAATGCAAATTAGAAAGCAATTATAAGTAATAAAGAATGTAAAACTTACAATAAATGCTGTATGTGCCAACCCTATTCTTCAATGCACATATGCAAGCGAAATTTTAAATTTTAATTGGATACATAGTAAAATAAATCAACTCTTGCTGTGACAAGTAATTTAATTTACTACGTCACTTTCAAAGTGATTTACTCAGCAACTGAAAAAGCTCAAACTGTGTTAATTTACGCAGAAACTTACTCTACTACTCAAACAATGAGGATATTCCGAAGAAAATTTGGTAAAAATCCTTCTCTATGAATATTATTAAAAAGTGGCGTGTAAGCTTTATGGAAACTGGTTGCATTGCACACCTAAAAAACCAATGAATGTTGATGCTCTTTTAGAAAAGTTAATTTCTGTTAATGAAGTGCTTCAAGATAACAATCAAAAAATTTCAATTAGAAAGATTGCTGGAATTTTAGAAATCACCACAAGTGACGTTCACAGATGTTTAAAAATTTTAAAACTGACTCCATATAAAATTCAGACCTTCCAAAAATTGTACCCGTCAGATTATGAAAAATGACTAATGGTATGCGAGACTTTATTAGATTTATTCAGGAATGAACCCAATACGTTGTTAATTATGTCTGATGAAGCAACGTTTCACATTAGTGGAATGTGTAACAAACATAATTGCAGAATATGATGCTCAGAAAAAATCAGTTCTTTTAACGAATTTGATAGGGATAGTCCAAAAGTTAATGTTTGATGTGCGTTGCCCCAGAGAAAAATCTATGGACCTTTTGTCTTTATGGAACCAACTGTGAGAGGTACAAATTACACAGATATGTTGGAACAGTTTTTTTATCCACAATTAGTTCAACATGGAATTAGAGACACCGTTTACATTCAACAAGATGGCGCACCACCTCATTATTCATTAATAGCACTAGATTCATTAAATAATTTTTTAAATCAAAAATGGGTAGGTCGAGCTAGGCCGATTGAGTGGTCACCGCGATCTCCTGACTTAACTCTCCCAGATTTTTTTCTCTGGGGATATGTGAAGGATAGATGCTACAATCCTAATCCTAACAACGTACAAGATCTAAAAAATAATATTATTAACATTATAGGAGACATCCGGCCAGACATGTTAGAAAAATCGTTTAAAAATTTAAAATTTGAGCATTAAAGAAGAGAGTAGGCACATACAACATTTATTGTAACTTTTATACATTCTTTATTACTAATAATTAATTTCTTATTTCCATCAAATTTTTGTTATGTTTTGTTGCTGAATAAATTCTGTGTCAGATTTGTTAATTTTATTTAATGTCAGTTTTTCCATAACGAAAATTAAGAGTTTCTTAAAAACTGGAATATCATTGTTGTTAGGAACGCAAAAGATATCAAATTATAAATTTTTTAAAAGAAGATAAATCGCTCTTTTGAATGCCATCAAAATATATAGGGTGTTCCATTTAAAATAATACATATTTTTTTCATTTCTTTTGACCAAAATTAGTAAAACACCCTGTATTGATGGGGATAAATACAAAAAAAGCTTTTGGGTCAACGAAAACAACTAGTGAAAACCCGATTTCTTTAAGCAAATTAATAAGCTGTGCATTTAGATTTAAAATCGATCACTCTTATTTGGGACACCCTGTATTAATGGAATTTGCTACACGTAGGATTTAAGAATTAAAAAAAATAATTTTCAATAAAAATTGATTCAGGTAATATCAGATTTGAAATCTTAAATCTACGTTATGTTTTATTATCTTTATCATGTCTATTGTCGTATTCGTTTTGAAAGATAATGTTACATTCATTTTGACAAAATTAAAACAAATTTACAAAATAACCACGACAGGAACGTAATTAAAAATTATTATCACTGATGATAAATCACTGAATTTGGAATTAAACAGTTTATAAATATTTGTAATAAAAAAGACAGGTCAGGTCCGTATTTAAAACAAATAACTTGATGATGGCTGTTAAGACCCGAAACGTCATATCAAACATTTATTAGTGCACTTTTGTACAAAATTTTAGATAAAATAAAACTTTCCTTCTCTATTTTTTGATAGTTTTTTTTTAATAAAAATTTTATGCGCAGAAAACCAAAATCTTCAAAATAGTTAACTTTTTGTACATTTAATCATCTTCGTATCTCTTAGAGCGTTTTTACACGCAGCAATATTTTGTGAGCAATAAAAAGTCATCGCACCCGACATATTGCAAATGATTTTCACACGACGTATAATTGATGCAATAAATGGTACTTTGGAATTTGAGATGTTGCCTAGTTTTATAATTAGTTAAGTTAGTTGGTATAAAATCAAAATAAGAAGAAAACGTAGGGTTTTACTGTCTTCTTCAAAAGAGAACAAAAACAAAACCAAACTATTTTATAGTACTGAAGGAGTATTCATAAGCTTCTTTAATAGTCAAGTTATGTTTTTAATAATATTGAAAACATTACCTGTTTGTATATTTCATTTTCCTTCTCTATGAAAAACTGGAAAATTTTATTCCACGCGATTTATCCCATAAATATTGTTTTTGCTACACCCCCATAGCCAAATGGTGCCATCAATCATCAGTAAAAGTCGCCAGGAGCGCCACGGCAAATAATAATATTAATATAGCCGTCCCTTCCCCGCACAAGCATTTGGATTCTGGGGTTCACTCGTAAGGGGGTGAAATATAGGCAGAGTATTATTATTATTATTATCATTATTATTATTATCATTATATTATTATTATTATTTCATAATAAATATATCTCGCAACACTGTTTACATGATACTAAAAAAAAATTTTGCTATTGAAAAAAATAACAAAACAACAATATATAATTTTCTGATTCATATTTTATAATAAGTATTTGCAACACTGCTAAATAAATTGCTACTATAAACAGCGAACAGTGTGAACATGTAATAAACTCCGTAGGGCCTTGTGCTGTCACCACGGTGAATGCTTTAGGTCCTTACGTCCTTTATTTTGTTGCGTTTGGCAGCGCGACTGTCACCAGGGCTTGGCAGCCCGAAAAATAAATTATTTCTCAAAAAAAAAAATCGAGGAGACCGAGCGGGTGGGTCTGGTGAGGGGTCGCTACCCCTTACCTGGATTCGCCAGGGTTTACTATACCTGGTTGTAGACAGACGAGTTTGATCAGTATTCTCCAATTTTTATTTTACTTCCCTTTTGATCCCTCCCTGAACTAACTCTGTAGTTCGGAAAAATATTCTACTCAGCTCTAGGGGTGTAGGTTCTGGGGAAGCTAAATAAAAAGACCTGCGATAAATTTTATACCCAATTATATTAAATCAAGACAAGACTGATAATCAAAAATAAAAAAAAATAATAATAACAAGACACCAAAAGAAAAAAATTAACCCCGTGACACTGACTGAAATTTAATTATGGCAACTAACTAACCCTGAACCAAACGTTAATTTTGCCGCTTAGCGACAGCAACTAAATATTATTACGTTACGGTTATGGATTCTATTCCTTGCAGGATTTATAAGTAATAACAAAATTAAGGTTTAGTTCGAGTACATAGGACAACGAAACAGACAGCATGTGTATAAGTGACAACTTTCTAAATGGTAGAGAAGTTCTCGCAAACCAATGAAACTCATATGCCTTACCCAGTTACCTTAATAGACGAAACCCTTCCCTTTTCATAAAGAAACAATATCTCCCTTAAAATAATAGTATCCTTTAACTAAATATATTTATATCCCAACCTTGCCTACAATTAAAATATTTATTCCCCTTGTCCGTATGACATTTAAACAAAAACTACCCCTGGTTAGAAGGAAAAACTCATCTCCCTTAAAAAAATAATAATATTCTTTAACTAAATATATTTATATCCCAACCTTGCCTACAATCAAAATATTTATTCCCCTTGTCCGTATAACATTTAAACAAAAACTACCCCTGGTTAGAAGGAAAAACTCAATTCCCTTAAAAATAATAATATTCCTGTACAAGCTAGGTTTGTATCACTAGCGCCCCCCAAATTAAGGTGGAAGTGACCGTAACGTCTGGCACTGACGAAAATGGCTTTAAAAATATAGGTTTATGTACTGAGACTAAGAAAAAAGGAACTAGTGTTAATCGAATGGAAAAATTATCCTCACCCTTTCTTGAAGTCGCTGCTATTATTCTTAGCTTCCGTGTTAGCCGGCAAAACACACCCTGGTTAACCGACACGTTCAGAAGAGTAAACAAATTAACCCCCGGTCCCAAAAAAAATGAAATCCGTTACTCCGCCGATGGCGAAAATCACCCTTTCGGATAAATAGAAAAATAAAATTAACCCTTACGGATAAATAAAAAATTAATTAACCGCTAACTGCGTGACGGCCCACAAGTAACCCGTCAAATTTTCGACTGCCGACTACTCGACTGCCGACTCTTCGGACCTTCCGCGGCCCCCCAAAAAAAAACGAAACTCCGCAGTTTTTTTTTAACGGCGTCTTGATGTCGCGTTTAAATATATACAAACATCGCTTTCTTGAGCAATAATCTTTTCCTATCCGTCCTTGATTTAAAAAAAAATGTTTAAACATTTGAAATGGCGAATTATGCTGATGTAGCGTTTTCAGCCTGCTACTTTGTGTTTAAATTTTGTTATTTCTTTAAGTACAGGGTGATTGTGCTTTAGCCGGTTTTATTTGAATAAAGAGAAAAATTGTTAATTTTTGATTATGATATTTTATGTGCCGTTTATTACAAACACCTGCATAAACAGACATGATTTTCTACTATTGACACAATACGATATCGCAGAATTCCGTAGAACATATTGCACGTCATTGCGATAGAAAAATATTGCTGCCATGAATGTATCGCATCGCGTTGCGTGTGAAAACGGCTCATTTAAATGCATGTATTTTAGTTGCAAAGCGAAATTGCAACTTGTTATCACTGCAAAATATTGCTCCGTGTGAAAACGCTCTTATGGTCTAGACTATGACAATGTTAGCACATGATAAAAGAAACGGTCTGCATAATCAATATTAATAAAAAATGATTGACTGTCAGTAGATAGAACGTCCAATAACTTTAAAGGTTCAATAAGTAAAGGTGATGACGTTTAGAATAAAACTTTACAAGTTAATTTCTTGTAAAATTGTCACAATCTAAACGTCATTGTTGTTAGTTACAGAACCGTTAAAGTTAACGAACGTTCTATCTACTGACAATGAATCTCACTGAAACCCACCCTGACCCTAATGAGGATAATACTGGTCATGCGCATTTGAAATTGTCTTGCACTTTAGGCATCACTTTCATTCCATTGAATTGGCATTCTATAGTCATTATATTATATAATATATAGTAAGAAGAAACGCTATTTGAGACACATTATAAAGATCAACTGTAATAAACTACCTACCCTTAACCACATTTAACAATGGTTTCTGGGTACTGTCATAAATTCCACCTCGATTTAAAGCTTATATAGCTCTCTGGTCCGTATTACACATATTGTTTTTAAGATAATAGGTAATACTTAAATCATATTGTATTTACTGTCAAGGTATCTGTTATTTTTCAACAAAAAACTGTAATTTTAATTTTCTAGAAAATTAGATAGGGTCGATTATATAGTAATTAAAACGAATTAATTTTTAGCAAATACATTTTTTGAACTAAAACTCAATTTTTTTACCATTAAAATCATGTACATAACAATTATTTTGTTTTTCTCAAATAAAGGAGGCATGTTATTTATTTACAATATCATATTTTAAATATAAATGATTATTATGAAATAAAAATAAATAATTAACAAAATTGAGACTTTTAGGTAATTTCAGTTTAATTATAAGGAATTAAGACCAAATCAGAAATTGATTTATTAAACCTCTATGTTTTTACTCCATTATAATTATTTTTTTTTGTAAATTGTTGTTTTTTATACTAATTTGTAATACACCTATTTGTATATATCTTTGTTTTATTTTAATAAAAATTAACACAACTTCATTATACCGAAGTGGGGCCCATATTTAGATTTTAAGAGGGGTACCTACCATTTGTTTAAAAGATTTATAACAGTTGCCTATAAAAAAGTAAAACCCTCATAATCCCTCGTAAAAGATGCATAAGTCAATCTCAAATAGCGCTTCCACTTACTACATTATTTCCCTTTCATCTCTTTGGAATGTATTAGAAGCCATTTTTTTATATTTTTTTCTATTTTTCTTATTTTCCCCAAATTCCTATTATTTCTTTTTCCGTATTTCTCATAATTTTTCCTATTTTTTCCGACTTTTCCTTATTTTGCACTATTTTTACCTACTTTCCTTTATTTAGTCCCTATTTTTCCCATAGTTTTTACTATTTTTACTATTTGTCCTATTTTTCCCTATAGCTTTAAATTTTTCCTTGGTTTCCATTAGTTTTTCCTGTTTTCTTTATTTTTTCCTATTTTTTTCTATTTGTACTTATTTTACTTGTTTTTCTCCATTTTTTCCATATTTTCCATGTTTTTCACTATTATTCACAAATTTTCCCATTTTTCTCCCATTTTCTCTATTTTTTCTCCATTTTCCTATTTATTTCTATTTTCTTCTGGTTTCCATTACTTTATCCTATATGTACCTATTCATCAATATTTTGCTCATTTTTCTGTATTTTTCATTTTTTTCCCATACGTTTTCAAATTTTACCCAATTTCCTATTTCCTTTTTTTTCTCACTATTTGTCCCATATTTTCATACTTTTCCTTATTTTGCAATATTTTTCCCTATTTTGCTATAATTAGTCCCTATTTTTCCTAAAATGTGCCCTATTTCCTCTTGGTTTTCCCTATTTTTCTCCATGTATTTCCATGTTTTCCCCCATTTTTCACTATTTTCACCATTTGTCCTATTTTTTTTCTATTTTCCTATATCTTTCTATTTTTCCTTGTTTCCCTTAGTCTTTTCTTTTTTCTTTACTTTTTTTATATTTTCCTATTTGTACTTGTTTTTCCTATTTTTCACGTTTTTCCTATTTTTCACTATTAATCGCAAATTTTTCTATTTTTCCCTTTTTCTCACTGTTTTTCCTATGTTTCCATACCTTTCCTTATTTTGCCCTACTTTGCTCAAAATTTGACCTATTTGCTCCTAGTTTTCCCTATTTTTCTAATTTTTTCATAATTTTTTTATACTTTTCCAACATTTCCGTTTTTCTAATTTTTTAATGTTTATTTTCATATGTTTCAAAAATTTCTCTAATTGACCTGGTTTTTACTATTTTTCTTTGTTTTTAACAATTTTTCCCAAATTTTCCTGTTTTTTCTATTTTTCCCTTTCCATATTTTTCTCTATTTTTTTGTATTTTTCGCTCTTTTCCCTATTTTTCTCTATTTTTCACTATTTTATTTGTCCCTATTTTTCGATGTGGTTCCCCATTTTTTCTCTATGTTGTCGCTATTTCTCCCATTTTTTCCTACATTTTTGTATTTTTTCCTGTTTTCCATTATTTTTTCTAATTATACAGAAGTACGGTCCATATTTTCATTTTAAAAGAGGTACCATTTCCTTAAAAGATTTACAACAGTTGCCTATAAAACAGTAAAAACCCTCATAAAACCGAATGAACCCTCATAAAATATGAATAAGTCAATCTCAAATATCATTTCCAAATACTATAATTTCTGACTTCCACACACGCATCTAAATGTGAAATAATATATAGTCAAGTATTTTTAAAATAAGACTAGGTAGGGTAGGTAGGTTCAATGTGAGTGGAGCGTTTGCTCGCCCCTCCACTGCGGCCAACAGAGGCCTATTGTGGCTCACCCCTATGGGCTATAATTCACCATACAATCCACACCTTCTTACGAAGTCTATGGTTGATTTAGGTGAAGCTTCCTTGAAGTCGGTAGGCTCCAGCTGTACAAAACCAAACGTACGAAGCCTATTCATTTCCAGGGCACGGCAGGAAAATAAAATATGCTCCGCCGTTTCGTCTTCCACACTGCAGAAGCGACAGTCCGATGTTTGACTCAGACCTAGCTTCTTCAGATGGTACCGCAGACGACAGTACCCTGTAAGCAGTCCAATTAGGATGCGTAGATCACTTCTACTCCATTCTAGGATCTGCGATAGGGTGCTACCTGAGGGTTTGACTATAAACGCCTTAGAGTGAGCTAACCCAGGAATATCTTTCCAGTGCTGGAGAGTTTTCCTCTCGTCCCATTTCCAGATAGTGTCTTTGGCACTGCTTTTGGCCTTGCCAAAAAATGGTTCCGGTCCAATGAACTCGGATTCTGCACCTCTTTTCGCAAGGGTATCGGCTTTCTCATTGCCCTCCACCCCTTCATGCCCAGGTACCCAGAGTAGGGTTACTCTGTTACTGGTAGCAATGCGATCCAGGGATTCGATGCAGTTCCACACCAGCTTCGAGTCCAGCCGGCTGGAGCTCAGTGCTTTTAAAGCTGCCTGGCTGTCTGATAAAATATAAATACTTTTGTTGACAAGATGATGGTTTACCAACTCTCTTGCACACAATTCTATAGCGAAAACCTCCGCCTGAAAGATGGTAGCATACTTGCCGAGGCTTACTGCGATGCCAACTCTCGGTTTTCTGCTGTACACTCCGGCTCCAACACCACTTGGGGTCTTTGAACCATCTGTGTACAGTACATAAGCCGTTCCTGGAAAGAGGATCTCCCCCCTTTCCCATTCGTCTCTTCTCGGAAGAAGGACGTTGAAGGACTTCTGTATGTGAGTTCTGGGAAAGAGCACATCCGAAACCATTCCGAGAGTGTGGTGAGTACTCATCTCTCGCAGCAGTCCAGAGTGGTCCCATAGCCTCTCCCCGTCAATTTGACCTGCCACCGACATGGCTCTATAGGAGGTCATTCTGGCCTCCTGCTCCAGTAATATATGGAGAGGAGTAAGACCCAGAAATCTTTCCATTGCCGCTGTCGGGGTAGATGACATAGCGCCTGTAATAGCCACACATGCTAATCTCTGTAGTCCAGATAATTTAGCCGCCGCAATAGACTGGAGCCCCTTCGTCCACCAGGCCATTGCGCAAAAAATAAGACTAATGTGGCATTTAGATATTACATGGAATTTTATTTTTGTAGTGTTAATTTAACGAAAAATGGCAATCTACGCTCACAAAACATTACAATTAACTGTAACAAATAAAATAGATTTTAGAGTACAATAATCTGTTACTTCATAATTGTAATTAATAATATTATGTATCGCTTACTATATAGACATATTATAAAACGATTCGAAAATAATTATTTGCATTACGAGATACTTATAAGGGAGATTAGAAATACTTTGACATCGCAGCTATAATGACAATTTTATTTTCACCAAAAATTAATTAAGTTGAATATTACTGTCACTTTTGTGCCATTACCTTCAAAACTATAAATGGGTGAAAGGTATAGTCCATGCAATATTTCTTTTAACTTTATGACAATCCCCAGCTGAGTTGGCGAAAAAAAACTCACTAAATCAGAAGAAATTCTGTCAATAATTCGTCAAAAAGGCTATTGACACTATTTTAAGTTAGATTAAAGGATATAGATCATAGAAATCATAATATATATACTTACTCTAGAATGCTGGTTCCAATATGTTCCACAGGGGAAAGCATGCCGCATATGTAAGTGTTTCGCAATGTGCGCATGCGTACCATCAGTTTATTTCAAGTAGAACGTTGCCAAGTTCTTCAATCTTGTTGATCAAATTTTAAGTTTAATATAATTCAGCAATAAACATATTTCATTCGAGAAACGAATTTATTTTTTGGCTCATACGAGACTTGCCAAAAACTATTCAATACATAAACAGCATAGGTGAATTGTGATATTTGTGTGATTTGTCAGAAAATGAGCGCAATGATGTAACACCTTTCCTTGAAATGATATAGATTATGCAACAGCGCTTTTGCTCCCTGACATCAAATGCCATTATTGGAAGTATCGCCAGAGACGGTTTTGTCAAGTTTTGATATTCTTGTATTGACTATCGTTATCTGCTTTGAAAAAATTAAATGATTCTTTCTGGAGGCAACTTTAGAAGAGGATTTCACCTATTTATTATTGGATTTTGTAGTACAATACAATCAATATTAGGAATTTATGATGAATATGTCAAGAAAGAAACTTCTTCATTACAATATGTGATGACCTACAAGTTTAGCCAAGATCATCTTGAATTATTTTTCTGGAGCATTTGGTAAGAAAGTTCATTGAATCACTAAATATTTTCTGAAGTCTTATTTTATGCATGTTTTGTGTATTGTTGAATTCCCAAGTACTGAAATTGATATATTCTAAACTACTCTTTTTCAGGGGATGGAATGGTTGGAATAATAATCCAACTGCATATCAGTTCAACTACACTTTCAGAAGACTCTGCTTAAACATTGATTTAAAAGTTTTAAAAGGGTATTGCGATATATTAGACCATACCAAGGTGCTCACTTTTTCCAATACAAATCAAAAACGAAATTTGTCTCCAGAACTTCATCTGGGTGATATAGCAATTATAAAAAAATATGAAATTGATTACTACGACCTGGTTATAGAAGACGATGAATGTCTTTATATAATCGATATTTTACCATCCTTGCCACTTTTGAATGAAAATGTGGTGACTCACCTATTGGGATATGTTGTACGCTCGGTTAATAAGCAAATTACATGCACAGTATGTCTTGATTTACTGGAAAAGTCATATTATAATGCAGTGGATTTTCAACAATTCATGTTATTACATAAAACCTTCTAAAGATGTCATACAAATTTGTATGTACAAGGTTCAATGTTTTGGTTTCAGGAAAAAAATATCTTTAAATGTTTGGCAGATTTTATTTTTGATACTTCTCCATACGAGTTGAATCACACAATAAAGTTGAGAAGACTCATTGTAAGAATTTATTGTAAAATAAGATTTTACAAAGTTGCCAAACGACAGACTGATCTCATTAGAGGAGAATTAAAAAGGAAAAATTTGAGTAAACTAATTTTATTTTATAATCAATAATTAGAGTTACTTTTTTTGTACTGTTCGTTTATTTTTTATTTTTACTCCATAGTTTAGATTCGAATAAAATTGTAATATTTTATGAAGTAAGACTTCATCGAATTTTAATAAAAATTGAAATTATGCTTTTCGATTTTCATTGATTACAAACATGTCTATCCAGTCACACCATGAAATTGGTTATTTGTATAGCAAAAGAACAATTCAATATTGACTCGTCATTAATGAAATCTTATAAGTAAATATCGTGCAATAGAGCTAAAAGGCAATGATGTGTTAAAATATTTTTTTTTAAATCTAGTTTATGAATGTCGAAAATCGTAATTAATTTCAAAAGAAAACTAATTTGAACATCAATATCCTATTTTTTCCTAGGTTCAGTTCCATAAACATTTGATTAACTCCTTTATATTTACGTCTATTTTGTCAATAATCCCAAGATAATAAATATTAGCTATGGTTAAAATGGCTGTTGAAAATTACCAATGAATTCAATGCAATTTAATGACTCGAACAAAATAGGATTTTTGATTTGATATCTTCAATTCAGGTTTAACGATAGCATAATATTTTATTAAAGCCGGCCCTGTTCAGAAATAAACTGATGGTGCGCATGCGCATTAACGACTATGGTGAACATTTTACAACACTTCTGTCCAATTGAAGTAGCATTCTAGAATAAGTATATTTATTAAGATTTCTGTGATATAGATATTTTAAAATTTCACCAGTTTTCCTGCCTTCATTCAGAATAATAAATTTTTAGTAACAGATTAGAATATGCTAAATTATACTCCCTGAAATTATATTTGTTTTGCATATTATGTTCAAATAATTCACCACTTTTTAAACTTGGTAATGGCCGAGTAGACACATCCAAACAGATTAGCCACACTATTTTAACAAAAAATTACTAGTCGACCTGAAGTCTGTCATTTTAAGAAAAAAGAAATATTGGACACAGTACAGAAAGAGGATTATTAATGTTAAGTTATAGTTTTGGCTCAAATTCAGTTTCAAATAAATAACTACAATTAGTAATAGAAAATGCAACTAAGAGTCATTTTACGTAATGCAGATTACAGTGTTTTTTAAATAAACACTTGAGAATAATTTTGCTGTGAAAATTCAATCTTCTAATATGTGGTAAACATCCAGTAACATTAGCCGTTTTTAACATGTTAGTTTTTGCTTTTTTTTCAAATATTTATTGAGACATCACAGAGAGCAATGTGTAAACAGAAAAAGATAGTTTCAATAACTGAAACAAGAAAATGATTAGAAGCCTATTGTATGTAATTTTCAAATAAAACTAATTAATTACCTTCACAAATGTGTCCATGTCTACTTGATAAAGATTAAAAGTTTTTAACCGTGGTACTTGCTGAGTATGATGTATTAAGAACATAACATCTATTTTCAATCCACGTGTTTCCAATTGTCTCCAATTCGATTTATACATGTAATCGGGAAGAAGACTTGCCTAAAACAGACATCTTTTTTTTTTAAATTATTCATGTTCATGAATATATAAAAATAAAATAAAGACTAGTTTTATGACATTTAAAATAAGTAGAGGTCCCCCCCAGTCAGACGACTAACCGATTCAGACCTGTCTGGAGAAGCGGGACCGTCCACGCGCGTTTATAAATAGATATTAGGACATGCGGAGGGGAGGGCCTATGAGGGTTATGTTTAAATATCGTAATAATAACCTATTACAGAGTGATATATTGTCGAAGGAGCAAGTAGTTGAGTTTTTCTCTTCCTTTTATAAAAACCAAATCTGCATTCCTAGTTAATGCATCTATTATGATAGGAAATTGATGTACAGGAGTAAATCCACTCTGCGACTAGTGCGTCAAATAATATTCACAAGTTCCAAAAATAGCTACGCGGTGCTCGTACGGAAACGGAAACAGATGTTTATTTAATTTGCCAGATGTTAATAAATATTTTTCTCCGAACTTCTATCATAACTAATTAAGAAAATTAATAACATCTCTGTGAACGTGTTTGGTCTCGAGTCATACTATAAAAATTGCAGAAATTATTATGAAGTTACACTTTACAACTGATGGGAAGACCACCCATGTTTATCTATAAATACAGCATTATAGATTAAAATGTTCTATTTCCGCGAATTTAAGAACATAATCGAGGGCGACTAACTTTAACATAATCTTTCATTCTAGTTATAACAATTCAATCAAGATAGAACGAAACAAGCTCTTCCAATTTGCGTCCAAGTGTCCGGACGGAAACTCAACCTAGTAGGGTAAAACCTCCATAAAAACAATGTTAAATATCGTCAAAATGTACCTTCAACTTGCGTCCGAGCGTCCGGACGCAAACTTAACCCAGGGGGCTAAAAACCCTCCATAAGAACAATGCTAAATATCATCTAATATACCTTCCATTTGCGTCCGAGCGTCCGGACGCAAACTTAACCTGGGGGGTAAAACCTCCATAAGAACAATGTTAAAAATCATCAAAATGTACCTTCAATTTGCGTCCGAGTGTCCGGACGCAAACTTAACCTAGGGGTAAAACATCCATAAGAACAATGTTAAATATCATCAAAATGTACCTTCAATTTGCGTCCGAGCGTTCGGGCGCAAACTTAACCTAGGGGGGTAAAACCTCCATAAGAACAATGTCGTCAAAATGTACCTTCGATTTGCGTCCGAAGAATAATGTAGAAAACACCATGTCACTATGAATACTGTCTTATATATAAAAATTCTGAATAATTAACATTTTAAATACTCATATTACTTTCGAAGTAGAACCAATAACAACATGATGTTTTATCTTATTTTCACATATTTAACGCATGAATTATGAATACAATACATATAACAATCGATTTGTTAAGTTCAAACATGGTAAATAGTCATATTTTTTACTTTACTTATGGCACGTAAAGAGTCATCATTATATTTAATTTTTGAGTTTTTTGTAAAGTGCTTTCGTTTAATGCGCCTTTTTAGATTATCAATTCGAATTATAACGTTACACTCCTCACATTTTTGGACCTTGTTATTTCCCATCTTGGCAGTATGTGTTACGAGTACATAAGCTTATAATAAATATGGTCTGAGATACTCGGTTTCATTCGAAAGTACTCGAAAGTGATTTTTTAATTTTAGTGTATTATTATATTTTTGGAACTTGTTCCGTTCGATCTTGTTTGAGTTGTTATAATAGTATGATAGGTTATGTTAAAGGTAGTCGGCTTTGATTATGTTCGGAAACACTCGGAAATCAAACATTTTAATCTATAATGCTGCGTGTAAAGTTGATTATATTGAGTTTATATCGTCCGCTCTTGACTATTTTGTTACAACTGAGGAGTACAGAATGATAGGTGAAATACCGAAAAATTGTGAAAATACTTACTTCATGAAACCGATTGTGTGGAAATACGTTTTGATAGAGCTTGGCACTAAAATAACAGCGATTGGATAAATAGGATTAGAAAAAGAAAAATAATGATATTTTAGATCTCTATAACGAAAAAGTTTAAACTGGTAGTGAGTTTTATAGAAAGGAGAACACATTATATTGATAGAGAAAGTACAAATTATGGTTCAAAAATTTTAATGATGAAAACTAGTATGTTGTCAAGTAGCGCTAAAGTATTGTGTTAATATTGAAGTAAGAATGTTAAAATGGGAATTATAATTGAAATGACCCACTGTCCGCTGCTTAAAGTGTTATTGATGAAAAAGTATTATGTTGGTGAAGTAGCATTAAAGTAAAAAATATGACTATTTACCATGTTTGAACTTAACGAATCGATTGTTATATGTATTGTATTCATAATTCATGCGTTAAATATGTGAAAATAAGATAAAACATCATGTTGTTATTGGTTCTACTTCGAAAGTAATATGAGTATTTAAAATGATAATTATTCAGAATTTTTATATACGAGATAGTATTGATAGTGACATGGTGTTTCTACTTTATTCTTCGGACGCAAATCGAAGGTACATTTTGACGATATTTAACATTGTTCTTAAGGAGGTTTTACCCCCCTAGGTTAAGTTTGCGCCCGGACGCTCGGACGCAAATTAAAGGTACATTTTGAAGATATTTAACATTGTTCTTATAGAGGTTTTACCCCCCTAGGTTAAGTTTGCGTCCGGACGCTCCGACGCAAATTGAAGGTACATTTTGATGATATTTAACATTGTTCTTATGGAGGTTTTACCCCCCTAGGTTAAGTTTGCGTCCGGACGCTCGGACGCAAATTGAAGGTACATTAGATGATACTTAGCATTGTTCTTATGGAGGTTTTAGCCCCTAGGTTAAGTTTGCGTCCGGACGCTCGGTCGCAAGTTGAAGGTACATTTTGAAGATATTTAACATTGTTCTTATGGAGGTTTTACCCCCTAGATCAAGTTTGCGTCTGGACGCTCGGACGCAAATTGAAGATACATTAGATGATATTTAGCATTGTTCTTATCTAGGTTTTACCCTACTAGGTTAAGTTTGCGTCCGGACACTTGGACGCAAATGGAAGAGCTTGTTTCGTTCTATCTTGATTGAGTTGTTATAACTAGTATGAAAGATTATGTTAAAGTTAGTCGCCCTCGATTATGTTCGGAAATACGCGGAAATGGAACATTTTAACCTATTATAGATTAACATGGGTGGCCTTCCGATCAGTTGTAAAGTGTAAAGGTCCCACAATTTCATAATAATTTCTGCAATTTCTATAGTATGACTCGAGACCAAACACGTTCACAGAGATGTTATTAATTTTCTCAATTAGTTATGATAGAAGTTCGGAGAAAAATAATATTGCCAATTTTTAAATATTATTTATTTAAATCAACAATAACTCTATTTTTATAAAAGTAGATATATTCTCTAAGCGCAAGATTTAATAAACTTTCCGTAGATACCTCGCAAAACCCATATAAAAGTTCTAATTTATTAAACTCACTATTGTACTGTATAACGTTTGTTTTAATTAAATATAAAATATTATAGTAAGTATGAACAAAAGGAAAGTTGTTATAACATCGATACTCGGTATGATAATAGGCAGCGGTCAGTTTCCAATATTTCCTTGACATCTTCATGCGTGAGATGAATCTCAATACCATGTTTTCTTATTTCAAGAAATTTTGTGTCATCGTAAACCAATTGTCTAACTGTACAAAAGTCTCCACATGAAAACTCTATTGGGTCATATTCGTCTGCGTAGGTTGGTAGCGGTTTATTAAAAAAGGCAATATTTTTCTGAACTAGTGAGTCTGTAAGCAGAGACCATTCATACATTCCAAATGATAACTCACTAAACCCTTTCTCAGGTCGAGGTATAACGATAGCTGGGCTAAATGATCTACCTGGACTTAGATCACATTGAATTTTTACTGTTCCAAGTTGAATAGAATTTTGGAGCAAGTAATTTTGCTCAGCAGCACCACTGACGGAAAAACCACTTAAATTATTTATAGACATACTGTAATAACCACTTTCTTGACTAACCATAGTGAACAACTAGTAAAACAAAATAATTCGCTTCACATATATACTAAAATAGAGTGACTTGCGTCCTGCCTCTCGGACGCAAATTGAAGGTACATTAGATGAAATTTAGCATTGTTCATATGGAGGTTTAACCCCCTAGGTTAAGTTTGCGTCCGGACGCTCGGACGCAAGTTGAAGGTACATTTTGACGATATTTAACATTGTTCTTATGGAGGTTTTACCCCCTAGATCAAGTTTGCGTCCGGACGCTCGGACGCAAATTGAAGATACATTAGATGATATTTAGCATTGTTCTTATGGAGGTTTTACCCTACTAGGTTAAGTTTGCGTCCGGACACTTGGACGCAAATTGGAAGAGCTTGTTTCGTTCTATCTTGATTGAGTTGTTATAACTAATATGAAAGATTATGTTAAAGTTAGTCGCCCTCGATTATGTTCGGAAATACGCAGAAATGGAACATTTTAACCTATAATGCTGTATTTATAGATTAACATTGGTGGCCTTCCGATCAGTTGTAAAGTGTAAAGGTCCCACAATTTTATAATAATTTCTGCAATTTTTATAGTATGACTCGAGACCAAACACGTTCACAGAGATGTTATTAATTTTCTTAATTAGTTATGATAGAAGTTCGGAGAAAAATATTTATTAACATCTGGCAAATTAAATAAACCTTCGACAATATATCACTCCGTAATAGGTTATTGCTTGCTTGCTTGTTTGCTTGTAATTTTAGCGTCTCTTTTCTGCTACTAAGGCTAATCTGGACGGGACCTACAGCTTATCGTGGTTATTATTACGATATTTAAACATAACTCTCATAGGCCCTCCGCATGTCCTAATATCTATTTATAAACCTGTTGCAAAGTGTGCAGTTACAGATATTACAATTTAAACCTCTGGACATAGCACAGAACACATACCCTTAGAATGGAATCTCATTGTTAATTTTCTGGAATACTGTTTGAAGCGACACGAGTGTTGGTTCCTTTAGTTAATTGACATAAAATGGCGGGAACTTTTAAAAAATATGCAAGAGCGGGAATATTCAAGATCAGTACATAAAGAATGTTAATATCTGGCTCCACTATTGCAGCGCATGTCACGAATAATGTTACTTTTCTGCAAAAACATATTAATTTTTTGCAAAAATGTAATCAGAATCGTGCAATGAGCTTTAATTGTGCAGATATGAACAAATCTTAATCTAACTACTAATTTTATAATTTTCATCATGTATAAGGACTGTCAGTAACGAATAAGACACTTTCAGTTTGTACAATGGATTTAATTATTTATTCAATTCTGATGTTTAGTAAATAACTATTATAATAAATATATAAACTTACAAATGAACTTAAAACTTACAAGAGGTAGATCTTCAAATAAATCTTGGTAAATCAGTAAATCTTCGACCACTTGGTTTTAGGTGTTGATTTCTTATTTGTCCCAGTATAAAAGTATATGTGGGTTGACTAACAAATTTTAACATGCCAGAAAAATTAGGATTGTCAGCAAGTCTAGTTACATTAAGTTTTCGTAAAATGGACTTTTCTTTAATACCTGTAAAATAAACAGATATATTTTAATAAATAGTGCTTTACTTAAGACGATTGTTACTAAATTTAATTAAAGTATCATCTACTTTGGTTTAAATTTATTTTTGATCATACATCAATAATAAGAGTTAACATATGGGAAATACCATTAATATTTAAATTATTTAACTTACCTACTACAGCTGATACAGGTTTTACTCTTAATTCTGTAAGAACTTCGGCAGATGATGTAGAAGGTACATTCAACTGATTGTCATCACAGGTGGAAGTTGACGGTAGTTCATCTATCACAAATCGACAACGTGCAGTAAGGATTTGAGTATTGGCTGTAAATAAATAGGATCATAATTAGTTTATGTAATGTCTTTCTTTTGTCATTGAGTTACTATAAGTATGGTATAAATAATATATAGTACTTTAAAATGCAAATATATTTCAACGTAACAGAACTTATTGAACGTTACATATTATATATCAACTACGTTTTTGTAATAAACAGTCTCTTATATTTGTATTTATTATATTATCGTATCAAAGAGTACAGTTTGGATGTATTCTCTGAATAAGGCACAAAATATTTGAATATACTATATAATATAATCGTTCTTACTTGGTAAATGTAATGTTGGATATGCTTCAACCATTAAACCTCTACGAGTTCCTGGAACCTTAAATTCTTCCTTAAAATGTCTATCACACACTAAATAGTTTTTATGGATTTGTTCTTTTGTTTTATTATGAAACAGAGGACTGTTCACTTTTTTCACCCAAATATCAAATAAAATCGGATCTGATTTAGGCAGTCGATGTCTCTTACTATACATATCATCACAGTTGGGAACACTACATTTTTTCGGGTTTATGGTGAACTCCATGTTTATAAAATTTTTAAATTTTTTTGAACTAACAGCACTAATTATAACGGACAACGTCCAACAAATCCCAAAACGAAATATACAACCGTCGAAAGCCCTCTCACGACATGGTGAAGAATTTCATAAGTCATTAGAAATAATTAAGTAGAAAACTTTTAAACCGACACCAGCGCCAAAGTGCTAGTTCCGTGAACTTTTATATTGTTTCAAGGTCGCATATCCGAGTTACACGACCCTGGGACATAGTGTCAATCAATTTATTAAACATCAGAAAAATATGTAACAAAATAAATAAAATAACAAAATCACCATGAATACAAATAATTATTTGGTTTGTTATTTTAACAGTAATGTTTATTAAAGCGAACCGTGTAAACTTTCTTTGCCTGATTCGGATTAAAAATTTGTTCCGAAAATTAAACTGCTTCGAGTGATTCTATGATAATCAAAATTTTACTGAAGTCAGCTGACCACATAAACCCGGTTATGACAGAGCCGAAATTTTAAAATTTGACTTATATAGTTTAACCGCTAAAAACTGAAATTATTATTAGGTAGGTCAATTATGTTAAATTAAAGACCATATTTTTATAACGTTCTAGTGGCTATGCTGTTTATGGTACAGGTTTGAAAGCGAAGGGTCGTTGGTTCGAATCCCCCAATGATCGAGTTTGTTTAACCATCCTTAGCCGTTAGGTCATACATTGTCCAACTTGATCTCTCAATCATGAAATGGATGAGACGGAATTGTGACGTCATTATTTCTATGTTGACGTAAATGTTATTTATTACTTTTGACAGTTTAATTAATTTTTCATTGTCAAAATGACTTCCCGGTATAATGAGAAAGAGCAAAGTATAATCTTGAAGTTGATTACTTACTTTTCAATAGAAAGAGATGCTGGAATACTGGTTTTACTGTTAAATGCAGTCTACAGGGTTTGGCTTCGCGCCAAAAATATAATCGTGTATTACATTTTTTCACCATTTAATCACGATTTGATTATCCGCAATTTTTTTAATTAAGTCAAAAATCATGCTTAGGGACGTTAAACATCCCCAAGCTAGAAATTTGAAACAAATCAATTTACCAAATTAGGTAAAAAGGTACGCAACACAAAATACAATTTTTGGCATTACCAATTTATTCATACAAACACACCTTAACTTGCATCATTGAAAACAATCCTTAACATATGTCTTGATTATATTTTAATTTTGAGGTTATGTGTAAAATAACATTCAAATAATATACGACAAACGTAAAACAGCAGAATACGTCACCGATTATGACGTAACGGCAGAGTATGGTTAAACAAACTCTACTGAATTATTTTTTTTTCGACAAATAATTTTTATTGTTTTTATTATATTTTTTGATTCGGAAAACCTAAAAAAATATCTGTTTTTCATTTTGAATGAAATGTTAATCAAAGCGAACCGTGGGTAGGCTTTGTTTGTCGTGACTGGGATTAAAAAGTTTATTCGCGAAATTAAACTGCTTCGAGCGATTCTATGAAAATAAAAATTATACTGCAGTTTGCTAACCTCATAAACCGGGTTGTAACGAAGCTGAAATTATAAAATTTGACTTAGTTTAACCGCTAAAAATTAAAATCTAATAAATGTTGAAAAAAATTGTTTAAATAATTAAATATGCACGTGCAAAATTTTAAATTAAAAAAAAAACATTCATTTGTCATATGAAAACACACATAATAGCTTCTTGATTCTCGGCTGAGGGTTCGCGCTTTGTTTTAGCGAATTTTTGACCGCCTAATTAAGAAAAATATTTAAGAGGGGTTTATCCCTAATGTAAGTAAAGTAATGTACCGCAAAAATCAAACTACTCGGATTCTGATTAAAAAATTCAAGATATTTTTTTACTTTTGGATTAGGAAAGGTTGGATCTAGGCATCTCTCGAAGTACTTTTTTAATTTTTGAGAAAAAATTGAAGAAAAAAAATTGACAAAATGGGCCAGATTCATTATTTTTTATCTCACAAAAAAAAGTTTGTTTCAAAAAAGTACTCTGAGAGATGCCTCAATAATACATTTGCCTTTGTTGATAAAAAGAAATGTTAAAATCAATCGAAAATTAGACCCTCAAAAGTGATTATTGCCGAACCCCTGCAAGCTGAATTTTGGAGCATTTTTCATCACTGATCCAAGCGCCCTCGCACAAATTTGCACTTTTATATGAATACTATGAATTGCTGAATGAATCGCAATTTCATTCTTACAAATAACAATAGCACAGGCAATAAAATCAATAGAAGTGTTCAAATAAAAATACTAAAAATAGCACAGGAGATGAAATGAATAGAAGTTGCAAATGTGTTGATTGCCTTTTCGAATACCTATGACATATTATTAAGTTATATGTATATATGATGAGTATAATCATTGTCTTAAATGCGTTAATTGGAAAACAATCCAATATTTTTAAAAAAAATCTTATTTTTGATATTTTCAAACTTTCAATTTTTAAGCTGCGTATACCTGAGTTATGACTTTATTATTGATAGTGAATTCATTTGTGAAATTGAAAATGAAACACTGATATCCTATAAAAAAGATTTAGCTATTATTATTAGAAAACCCGCTGTTATCGTTTTCTAGTCAGCGTGGACTGTGAAGTGAGTGAAATAATGGATTCTTGCACCTAGAACATGTACATTCTTTTGACGGCGACTCTTTGTTCGGCATTTTCTTTGATATTAATAAAAAACATTTTTTAAAGAAGAATTCATAAAAATAAATTGAGGCTATTACAGAAACGGAATAAATATTGAAAAATTATTGTTATGTCTGATTAAAATTATTACAAAATTGTGCCAATAATCAAGAGTTACCATTTTTCATTACTATCCTACTTGTTATACCATATACCGGGTGTAAATGGGTTCATAGATTTATACCAAATTTTGGTGGATTATAATAAAGCTATTTTTGGATTTTTTTAAATAAAAATCCAATTTGGCCGACATTCGGTTTGACCGGAAATGAAATGAAAATTCACTGGGTGGCCCATCTGTTTCATTTAAAAAAAATGAGTTTTAGTTAAAAAAACTGGATTTTCTGATTTAAATGTTTAATAAAAGTAACAAAAATAAATAATTGACAAAATTGAGAGTTTTTAACTAATTCTAGTTTAATTATAAGTAATTTACACCAAATCATGAAAGTGCCGTCTAAGGTGACATTTGATATTCGACGTATACGTATCTCAAGTCGTAGAATCCAAATATGTAGAATTGTAGCAGGTCTTCCATTTAAATTTACAATTTTCATGTGATTTCCAGTCGAACCGGATATCGACCATATTGGATTTATATGTAAAAAAAATCTAAAAATAGGTCTATATAATCAACCCAAATTTGATATAAATCTGTTTACTCCTTTAAGTACTATAGGGGTGGAAAATGACCCATTTACACCTGGTATACTATAATCGATTATGTATGTAATTCTTTAGAGCGCGTCTTTGTACTTTTTTAAATTAGTTTTAATAATAGTGATTCTATTTTCAACTGTTTTTTTCTAGATAAATTTGAAAAAAGTAACACAGACATGCTCGTATAATAAAAATTACAAATATCATATTTGCAGTTACTATATTTTTAGTTACTGTTAGTTGTAGTATATATTTTAGGGTAATTTTGTTAATAATATTTAATCTGATAAAGTTGTTATACAACGTAACATGTAACTGATAATTAAACAACTTTTGTTATATTTGTTGTGAAAATTATAAAACGTTGTTTTATTGAACTAAATAAGATTTATATTGGAGTCTATTTTAATATTATAGGTATTTTTTAATGAACCAATTATGAATATTTCGAATATTTAAATACTATTATTATTTAAAAACTTTGTTAACAAAATATTCCTATTTACCTATTCTTCTTATAAGTAATAAACATTGTAACATCCAACAGGGTAAAAAAATCGGTTGTGTCGCCCCAAAACTTTCCCAACGAGTATTCAGAGATGCACACTTTTTCAGATATTTTATGTTTCAAACTTTGACATTTTTTTATTCTTGACACGTGACAGTTGGACTGGTTTTGACTAATCTGAAGAGATTTTCAAGTGCTTTGAAATGACGTATTACAAGTCAAATTCTGTGACTTATTGCTTCTATTATTTTTTGACAGTTACAGTTCCGTTTAACAGATGTCGGATAAAAACTAATGGGTTCTTCCCATGGATAACCGAAACCCATATACCAAATTTGAGCTTAATCGGATTAAGCGTGTTTCTTATATCGTGGAAGAATACACACGGACAGACTTCCATCTAGAAATGGCCATAATCGTCTCAGGGGACCTCAAAATGGATATTTCCATATTTATCTCGAAGATTTTCTAAATTTTCTAAAAATTGTTAAGATCTATCTAAAGTTAGACCCTCAGAAATGATTTGTGGAACCCCTGCATGCGAATTTTGGAGCATTTTTCATCATTGATTCAAGCGCTTCTATCGTAGAAGAATACACACAGACAAACACAGAAAGACAGACACAGAGACACACAGACAAAGAGACACACACACAGTCAGACAACATTTTTTAGCTCGTTCACAATACTTTCCCTTCTAGGATGGTGGGTCGAGAGAGTAAAAATCTCATGTAAACTCTACCCTGATGTAAATGATTAAAAATTAAAGAAAAGCTACGGAGCCAAGTAAAATGTAAAATATAAGAAACCGAACTAAAATTCCATATCTTTGTCAGCCGGAGCGATAGGCGTCCACTTACAAATGACTACTCGAAATGTGTTATGATTTTATTTCGCCCAGACGATCTGATGTTTACGATAATTTTACGCAAAGCCGCATGACAGAGACACTAAATATATATTTCTTTATCATCAGGCCACGCCTTTATAGCTCTGTATTTTTACCTCGTCTTTCACCCCGCAAATATACTCTGATCTTTTATAAAAGCTTAACCCCCTTTTAAGTAAATAAAAAGTTTTTGATTCGATATAAAACGTGTCACAGAATGAAAATTATTTTAATTTCAGCTTAACGATGTTCGTCACGTGGTCGATTGCAGTTGCACGTGCATTGCACAAGCGTTGAAAAGGTGCAAGCATATTTGTGCTTTAATTCATCGAATTAACAATGATAGAAGTTTATCACAAAATGTGCCAAAAAAAATCGTAATCTTCGAGATGTTGTTATTGAAGAAAGTCCAATAGGAGAAAAGCGTAGTTATGCTGCATTATTAAAAAAATTTGCGCAAGATAGAGCCGAAGAAGATGACAACGATTGTATCGAAGTGTGCGCTCTGAGTTTTCTCAACATGCTAGCAGAAAATTAATTTTACAAACAATTCGAGAACGAAAAAAAAATTACAAATGATCATGTTAAAAATTTTTATGAAAAATTAGTGCTTATAAATGAATCTGATGCGATAAAATCATGCATTAAAACAAAAAACCAAATAAACGTGCAGAATAGTTTAATAAAAATGTGATAAATGGTGCAAAAAATGAAAAGATGGCATTGGATGCATATACAAAATTGTGTAATGTTGATGTCAAATGTGTTAAGACTTTTTGTACCTCCAGGGCTATCATGGTTTGGGGTGTCACTTGATGGCGTTATGGCGTTGTTGTCAAAAATATGGATATTGTCAAACTAGTTGAAATAAAGTGCCCCAGCTCTTGCGAGAATATTCCAATCAGTGATGAAACTACGAAGTCATCGAATGTGCCTTATTTAAACGCAGTCAACGGAATTGTTGAACTCAAAAAATCTAGCGAATATTACACGCAATATCAAATTCAAATGTTTGCGACGGGTTTGTTGGAATGTGATTTATTTGTATGGTTCGCCCATAGGTTACTGTACTGTTGTACTTGACTAAGACGAACAATTTATTTTTAATGTCCTTCCAAAATTATCAACATTTTATTTTACTTTGTTTTTGCCAATGCTTTACGACGACTACAAAGTAAAAAACATGTGGACGTGATTAGTTTTAATATATGTTTTTATTTATCATTTCTATTTATTTAATCATTTTCATTTCACCGTGTTTTTAAACAGCTGTAGCAATTATTTCAGTATTTCTGATATAATTGTATTTGTAGGTTAATTCTAAGCACAAACCAAATAGGGAGGGGCCCATTTCGGCACAGCGATGAGTTATACCAAATTTAATCCTTTGTCACTTATAATGGTGTAGCCTTTATTTGTTGCAAAAGCTGGATTAAGGGGTTCTAAGAAAATGAAGTAGGATTATTTAAATATTAAATAATTTTTTTGAAATCTCTTGAATTTTCTCTGAAAATTATTGTGAAATGATTGGTTTTATGAATGTGGTTGTCTTATTTTAATACTCTATGGTCCGGTACTTTGTGCTCTTGTTGAATTTTTGATTAGTTAATCACATTGTTAAACTTACCATGATCAAATTAACAGAAAAGTAGTAAATGGGTACTTTATAAGTAACTTTGACAAAGATTAGTTAATCCATGTTTGATTTAATATTTAAGTAGTGGTAACACTGTCTCTTCTTCTTTTTATATATTAAATTGCATTTAATCAAATTTGATGTAAACTGTTAAACATACGTTTTGAGACAGTTGTCATGTATTAGCATATATGTAATACTCCTATATCGCCAACGTCCTATCTTTGCCTGTAGAAACAAAGTGTTTTTTTATTCAGTAGTTTTTGAGTTATCGTTACTACAATATCCATCCAAACACACACACACACACACACACACACACACAGACATCATCGCGAAAATATTAAAATCGTATTCTAGGGACCCTAAAACATATTTATCCATTGAAAACTCACTATCAAATTTTTAGCATGATTCCTATGGGGGCCATTGACTGTACTCATGTGTTAATAATAACCTGCTTGGCTATTTCTTTAACTTTTATTTTTGTGTGGCCACCAGTTACTGATGCATGAGTTACATAACCAAATCATTTAATTTTGCACTGAGAAACCAACTCTGCACACATTTGCAATTAACATAATTCACTTTTTTAGGGGGAGAAAATGCTGAATTCTTGAGAAATAGAAAAGGATATTTCTGCTTAAACGTCCAAGCTGCCTGTGAAAGTAAGAATTATATCAGGGATATTGTAGCTACGTGGCCAGGTTCTTGCCACGATTCCCATATATTCAGAAATTCTGTTTTGAAAGAAAGGTTTGAAAATGGCGAATTTTGACCCTTCATTTTAATAGGCGATAGTGGCTATGCCCTTCAAAAGTATTTAATGACCCAATTGCTCAAGGCCAGAACAAATGTACCACCAGGCTTTAATAAGCACACGTACTATTATTGAAAGGACATTTGGTATGTGGAAAAGACGATTCCCTATTCTGGCAATAGGAATGAGGTGCAAAAAGACCACTCTTATTCAAGAAGTTATAATTGTCACTGCAGTTTTGAATAATATTGCAGTTTCCAAAAGAGAACTGAACGTCT
The DNA here is from genome assembly GCA_963243735.1 of Neocrepidodera transversa. Taxonomy (NCBI): domain Eukaryota; kingdom Metazoa; phylum Arthropoda; class Insecta; order Coleoptera; family Chrysomelidae; genus Neocrepidodera; species Neocrepidodera transversa. The sequence goes on along the minus strand of OY725349.1, from coordinate 24,113,917 downwards.
TGAAAGATTTATCAGAAGAATTAGACTTACCTGATGTGGATGAGGTTAACGTAGAGAAACATGGATATGAAATTCAGCTACCTCAAAGAAGCTTCATAAATTATTTTCAAATTTTTTTGTAACATTTCTTTGTATTGACAGTTATTTTTTTATTATTAACTTATTCCTGATGGTGGTAATCGCTTGATTTAAATATTGTATCAAGATTTTTTATGTATCTTTGTATTTTAATTTTTTTTTGTATTAATTTTTTTTGTAATGAGGTTGATCTAGTAAATAAATAATTTTAATTGTAAAAATTAATACAAAAATCTGATGTGGCCAGCACATGACCTCTCGCCATTTTTGAATCAAAAATTTACAGGTTGACACAAAAAAGTATGAAAAAAAATTATTTTTTTGTAAATCTGGCAACAATGGCAAAAGTTTCGAAAATTTTAATGAGATGAAAATAAACTATATGGTATACAAAATATATGTGTAAAACTTTATTGCCGTTTTGTATAATAATGGAGTCATTACCCATAGCAACTGCCACTTCCGGTTGTGCGATTGGCACCAAAATCTAATCAGATCTAATCTAGGGTATCAGAATCCTGTATGCAAAATTTCAAATTTTTTTATTCAGTAGTTTTTGAGTTATCGTTACTACAACATCCATCCAAACACACACACACACACACACACTAACACACTAACACACACACACACACTAACACACACACACACTAACACACACACACACACAGACATCATCGCGAAAATATTAAAATCGTATTCTAGGGACCCCAAAACGTGTTTATCAATTGAAAACTCACTACCCAATTTTTAGCATGATTCCTATACCTCTCTTATCTGAAGGGCGAGAGGTAAAAATCGGTTGCGTCGCCCCAAAACTTTCCTGACGAGTATTCACGAACACTTTTTCAGATATTTAATGTTATTGTTATTGTTAATGCTTTTTTTTATTTTTGACAGGTGACAGTTAAAGTAAATAATTTTGACTGTTATGAATAGAATCTTTCAAGGGCTTTGAAATGACATATTGAAAGTCGAATTCCGTGACATATTGCATCTGTGGTTTTTTGATAGTGACACTTCCGTTTGACACATGTCATAAAAAAACTAATGAGTTCTGCCGACGGATAACCCAAACTCTTGTACCAAATTTCATCCCAATCGGATTAATACTTTTTCAGATATTTAATGCTGAAGTTTCAAATTTTGACACTTTTATTTTTGACATGTGACAGTAGAAGAAATAATTTTGACTGTTCTGAATAGAATCTTTCAAATGACATATTGCATGTCCAATTCCGTGACATATTGCATCTCTGTCATTTTTTGATAGTGACAGATTTCGTACAAAAACTAATGGGTTCTTCCGAAGGATAACCCAAACCTATATACCAAATTTCATCTCAATCGGAATAATACTTTTTCAGATATTTAATGCTGAAGTTTAAAATTTTGACATTTTTTTGTTTTTGACAGGTGACAGTTGGAGAAATAATTTTGACTGTTGTGAATAGATTTTTTCAAGGGCTTTCAAATGACATATTGCATGTCCAATTCCGTGACATATTGCATCTCTGTCATTTTTTGATACTTTCGTTTGACAGATCTCGTACGAAAAATAACGGGTTCTTCCGACGACGGATAACCCAAACCTATATACCAAATTTCACCACAAGCGGAATAATACTTTTTCAAATAATTAATGCTGAAGTTTAAAATTTTGACATTTTTTTATTTTTGACAGGTGACAGTTGGAGAAATAATTTTGACTGTTGTGATTAGAGTTTTTCAGGTGCTTTCAAATGACGTATTGTATGTCTAATTCCGTGACATATTGCATCTGTCATTTTTTGATAGTGATACTTCCGTTTGACAGATCTCGTACAAAAACTAATGGATTCTTCCGACGGGTAACCGAAACCCCTATACCAAATTTCACCTCAATCGGTTTAAACATGTGGCCTCTATCGTGGAAGAATACACACATACATACACACATATACACACATACAGACAGACAGACTTCCATCTGGAAACGGTCTTAATCGTCTCAGGGGACCCGAAAATGGATATTTCCGTTTTTATCTCGAATTTTTTTTTAGCTCGTTCACAATACTTTCCCTTGGGGAAGTAAAATAAACTGAAAGATAATTTTATTACTTTTACACAGACCGAAAAATATCCTATTATTTTCCTCTTAAAAAATCCTTATAAATTTTCCCTTATCCTTTTATTCAACTTGCATCTTAATAAGTCTAGTTTTATTTTTTTTCTGCCTCCTCAATTTCGTTTTCTTTCTTTAACAATTTCTAAATATTTTTCCTCTTTTTTCTTTAAATCCATTTCCATAAGTTTTCTTTTAGTTTTCCATTCGCTCCTTTCTCTTTCCATTCCTACGATGTTTTTGTTTTTTTCCTGTTCGTAGCACTCTCTTTGTAAAGTACAAATTTTTATTTGGGATGAAACTAATTTTTTCGTATCTTCTATTTCATTTTGTTTTTCTTTTCTGTTTACCGTTCTTTTCAAATTCCACCCTGACAGTTTCTAAAAATGCTAATTATGACTTTAGTGTTTTTGAAAATGTGATATAATTTGAAATATGATTGCCAAACATTTAACCATTTTTCACAAGTTTCTTCAATATGTAGATACTACACTAATTTTTCTCATTTTTCTCTTATTTCTATCAGAGTCACTTTGCGTCATTGATGGAGTTTCAGCTGCTTTCGATACAGATGGTTGTACCTCGACTATTGCTGGTGAACATATATTGTTTTCTAAATTAATAGTTGAAGTTCCTGAAATAATTAAAAATAGTACATAAATGAGGTAAATAAATAATATAGTTAGATTTCTTGAACACTCGAAAATTATAATGACAGAAAATAAATCATATTTTACTAATACCTACTTCATTACTTTGTTGGTTATTTTCGAATAGCTCACTAATGGGTACATTTTTGGTATTATCCGAACCTCTATCTGAAGATATACCAGAAATGCTTATTTTTAAGTGATCATACAACTGCTCCTCATACCACAGCAACTTTATATGCTTCTCTGGTCCATCTCCAGTTCCTTTAAAATTTTGATTGGCTTGCGCCACTTTCAATTTTAGTGTTCTTTTGATGTTATCAAATTTTATTTTCAATGAATTTATATCCCGAAATTTTTCTGTTCCACTATTATAACTTTCTGCAATTCTTCCCCAAGCATCTTTCTTATCTTTTTGGCTTATTGCATCAGTTAATTTTCCTTCGATAATATATATTTCTGCAAGAAGGAACTTCATGAAAATATTTTCATTTAGGGTGAAATTTGTACCTCTTTTCTTCTTTTCGTCCAATATTTACTTTAACTTATCTTGACCACAGAATCACACATACACACTTTACCTCTAAAGAACGCTATAATCAAAAATCAAAGTGGCTACAATTACTCCAAATACAAAAGCAAAATGAAATGATAAATAAAATAATAATGTCAATATGTCAATGTCGAATGTCAAATTAAATTTATGTACAGAACAAGCAAATGAGAATTCTAAACCATGAAATTATAAACTACAGAGCCAATAATTCTGATTAAAGCTTAAATTTAAGAAAAAAGATGATGTTAAATTTAACAGAGACACGCCCACATTAAATCATGGTTAAGGCATAAACATAGCAGAAAGTACCGAAATTCACTGTTCAATTTAATTTTCTGTTAAATTAACTTAATCAGATCGCAAAGTACCGGGCCTAATGCTCTTAATGGGTTTCTGATGTGATGTGAGTAGGACCGGAAAGTCTATTTCTTAAGCAATTAGGTAAACCCTCAGATAAAGGAACTACTAGATATGCCCTGTATATCTAATGTCATTTACAAGATTTAAGCCAACATCTAGCCCTCTCTCTCGGCAAAGTTTGTGGGCGAGGGACGTGAGACGCGCAGAAAAATCTCGTGCAGAGGACGAAATCAACAATAAAAATTGACGTGATGTTTTAGACAGTGGCGACGCGAAGAATTATAACTTTTTATTTATTTTAGCAAAAAAATAGAAAATTAAAATTACGTATTTTACATTTGAATTAAATATGTCGTGAGAAGTTATATAATCTCGATAAAGTTGTATTTTCTGTAATACTGATAAATATTAACATTTTGTAAATTTATATTAAATGTACGTATTTAATATAATGGAATCAAATAAATAATATTTTTTATTGCTTCTAAAACCTTGTTACAGAAAGGAGTACCTAAATGCGAATAACATAAAAAAATGTGAATGCATAACATAAAAAAGAAAGCAAGCAAAATAAAAAATTATCAAATCTTATCAACTTATATTATATTTTAAATTATTCAAAAACTACTTTCCTAACTTACTTGTGCAGTGTAAGATTGATTATCTAATGGCTTTAGAAAAGCACCACATTTTTCACATTTCTTTCTCATGGTTAACAACCCGGGTCAGTTGTAGAGAATAGGATCATTTTAATTACAAAATACCAAGCATTAGATTAATTTATGGAACAAATTTTAAATAGCAAGCCAATGGTGAATAAGTCTACCGAATTGATATTTCAATGTTCATATGACATAAGCAGACGCATGCACAAAATATGTAGCGCACTGCTACAATTAGAATCTCCAAAAATCATGGGTGAAAACTATTGGGAATTCTGGAAAAAGTGTAATATAAAACGAGTAGGGAATTTTATGCTCTACAACTTTGCTCTAGAACATTTTGCACTAAAGCCTATTGTTTGTCTTCAAAATAAAAAAAGACAAAAGCCTAAATTTGTATATTTTTCGCACTCTAGCGGCGAAACTATGGGGAATTCAAAGTAATGTTAAAAATAAAAGTTAAAGGTAATTTGGTTCTCTACAACTTTGCATAAAAAAATTCACTAGGACGTAAATATTATGTTATCAACGTATGGCAGCTCTGATATTAAAAACTTTGACGTGATGTTGAAAGTCCTAATTTTTTGCATGATGTGTATTCTTACACCAGCAACTTTTTCAATTTCTCGTACTTGCTGCGCTGTAAATGAACCACCTTGAAGAAATGGTGGCATTACGATAACTACTTCGTTGCCACTTTCGTCCAAGCATGTTATTATTTTTGGAAAACCTTTGTCTACAAGTACAATTTCACCTTTTTCTAATACATTCAAAAAACCACTTTTGTTAGTTATTTGGACATCAGTAGTTCGACCACCAAAACATTGTGACACAAAATAAATTAAACCGCTTGGTGTACAACCTATAATAATTTTAATCGTAAAATATTTTTAATAGTACGAATAAAAAAAACATGGTTCGCTTATTTCTGGTGGCTGTTCAACACGAAATTCTGTACAATCAATGATAACTCGACAATCAGGATAAGTTTCTTTAAATATTTGAGGCATAGTTTTGATTACAGTTTCTTTGAAGGCCATTGAAGGAACTTTTGGCATGCAATATAAGAAGTCGATTCTCTCTTGTTAATTTAAATTCTTTACATTCACCTAAAATTTTCAACAAGAGGGCAAATGTACCAAAATTTACCCTGCCAAAGTTAGAGCCGCGTTAGTGGAGCCCTTATGTATATTTTGTTATAATTATAAGTAGTAATTGTTAGAATTGTATTATTATGGCATGGGTAATTCGTGATACCATTATATATTAGATTTGTATTTGAATCATATTGTCACAAATTCTAAGTAATATAAAATTTCCAAGTTCCATATTTAATTCTAATATCCTATTTAATTTTAAAATCAAATTTGGCAATAAAGTAATTCACATTAAAATTAACTGTAAACAAGTTTTATTTGCAATTTCATAATTTTATTTCCATATTTCCTGTGTATCTATTAATTCCTGTTAGTTCAGCGGATTTTTAAATTTATTAATGGTAGAAAATCGCGGTTGAATTAACTCGAAAATTATTGCAGACCTTAGCAAATAAGTTGTAAAGGTAACGATTCTGACAAAAAACATTCATTCAGGAAAGTCCTGAGTTACCGCGAGGAAGTGACTTTTCTAAGCGTTTGAAGAAAATAATAATAGTAATTTGAAAAACTAAAATTAAGTAAAAAATTAAACAATTTTAATATAAAATAAATAGTAGAAAATATATAGAATTTGTGGACGTCCTCCGCAGATTAGTTGGATAATGTGGTAAGCATAAACTTTGTTACTTTGTTAATTATTGGTCCCATTGCCCTTTTTTTTTGGTAAATAAATTTCTCTGATTAGGAGTATATAAGATAAGAGTTATGTTGTTGATTTCATTTTGTTTATTCATAAATATAAATATAAATTAAAAAATTAAATTAAATTGGATTAAACTAAATTAAAATTAAACTAAACTAAATAAATTAACGCTCCAGGTAGGAGCATATGAGATAAGAGTTTTATTGTCGATTTAAATTTGTTCATTCGTGAATATTATAGGTAAATAAATGTATATTTTTTATTTGGTGATTTTATTTCTTATTTAAACTAATAACAATTAACTCACAGTGACTCAATAAATAACCCTCACCAGGTTGTATTTTGAGTCGGGCGGATAGTATCCGATCTTGGGGAAGTCCGACCTACTCGAAATACAGCGTGGAGAGCTAGAGCTCGTCGTCGTGTGGTCAGATAAAAGTCTGAGCTACAAAACCCCCAAAAAACATAAAAGGGACCACCACGACGTGACATGGTGGAGGTGCGGTGTTGTATTTCACTCGTTTTTAGTAACAAATAAATGATAATTTACTCCCTGAAACCCGATTGCGCAAGTAAAATTCTGTATACCTGCAGTAGAAGGTCGTGTTTAACCTACACATCGATTTACTGGAGAGATACAAAAATTACTAGCAATTATAAACTGGCGAGCCATAAATTTAGTGATTTCTTTTATAATTTTGAGGGTCGTGTTTAATTTACACACCAACAAAGTTGTGAGAGCTAGACTAAAGTAATATAAAATTGGCCCAGTACAAGGGTAATATTATTATTTATATTATTAAATGACACAAAAAAGGCCAAGTGTGGTCAGATAAAAGTCTGAGCTACAAAACCCCCAAAAAACATAAAAGGGACCACCACGACGTGACAATATAGTCTAATACATTTATATTCAATAGAACGGTAAAATACACTTGTTAAATAGAAATATGTATTATATAAGAAACCGATGAATCAACACACGGATATTTGGTTCCTCGAATAAAATATTGTAGGCAGTCCAGTTTCAGCCATCGTTTTGATAAAGTTTGTGAATAAAAGTAAAGTTGTTAAAAGTTTTATTTTTTGAATTGTAACAATTTACATATATTTATAACTAATTACAATGCTTTCCTTTTTTATTTGGTACATTATCTTGACTATCGATCACAATGTATCTGTTCTTTTATTAAAACATTAATTTTTTCCTGTATTTCATTTGAGCAAATTCGTTAATAACACTATAAAATTCCACTTTGGAAGTCATGTCACTTGCCGTATATAACACCATTAGGCTGTTTAATTTTCCCTCGCCCATAGTAGATCTCTTTTCACTTTTTATTGTGTTAAGAGCGGAAAATCCTCTTTCCACAGAACAGCTTGTCACAGGAATAATTAAGAAGATTCTCATGGCAATTTCCAGGTTCTGGAAAGTACTTTTTAAATCATTATTGCTAATTGAAGCAAAACATTCTTTTAAATATTTAAAGTTTTCGAGTTCCATGTACCCTTGAAAGTGAAGGCACTGATTTACAAGAGAATCAGTGCCAAGATCATTATTTGGGTACGATTCAGACAACCTCTTTGCTTCAACGTTGATCCCTATTTTCCCTATTTTTATCTGCAAATCATTCAGTGTTCTGTTGCGTTGATGATTGACACTGTCCATATTACAAAGAGCCAATGCTTTCTTTTCGTACTCATCAAAAGAGTCTCTTTTGCTCTTCAAGAAAGTTTCTAGGGTTTGTAGTTCTTTATTGACGGAAAGACCCAGGTATCAAAAAATATTGGCAAAACATTGTTTTACAATATTTTTTTGAGTTGAAAATATTATCTGAATATTGAATTTTAATATTGGCTAGAAGTCGAAGTGTTAACATTTTGTAAACTTGGCCAAATATTGATTTAAAATAACTCCAAATATTGAAATTCAATGTGGGGGAGATATTGAATTTCAATATTAATTTTCCATATTGGGGAACTATTTATTTACCACAACAATATTATGGGTATCAGAAAATGATATTTATTTTTTACAGTAAATTGGTCTACATATTGGCAGAATATTGGCAAAATATATCTTACATATAAGTAGAATATTGATTATGCACATCTTGATATTGAAAATTACCATTACATTTATATTAAAAAAACATATCATTACCATATTTAATAGTAATGTTGGTCCAATATTGAAAAAATATATCATTACCATATTTAATAGTAACGTTGGTCCAATATTGAATTTCGTAGTAAGTATCTTGCCAGTGATTTATTTCTTCACAATCTTTATAAAAAAAAATATGTAAGCTGAAAACACTTCAGTTTAATAACAAATACGAAGAGAGGTCCAATCTCTAATGGCCAAATATAAAAAAAGTTATCTGATACTTAGTACCAACAGTAATTTATACAATTAACGTACAGTGCTAACGCCATCTATGGGTAATATTTTTCAATATATTATAAATATTTAACATAAATTTCCTACCAATATTGTTTTATTATCTAAGCATCATATTCTGACCTAATATTATTAGTATATTGAAAATGTTTTTCCAATGTTGGTTGTATATGGAAATTCAATATGTTTTAAACATTGAACATATATTTCCTACCAATATTGTTTTATTATCTAAGCATTACATTTTAGTCCAATATCATTAGTATATTGAAAATATTTTTCCAATGTTGATTTTATGTGGAAATTCAATATATTATAAATATTGAATAGAAATGTACAACCAATATTATTTTATTATGTAATAATCGTATTATTTTCCAATATCATTAAAAGATTGAAAATATTTGTCCAATATCGATGTTATACGGAAATTCAATATGTTATAAATGTTGAATATCAATATCTGACCAATATTCTTTAATTATTTGGGTATTATATTTTTGTAAAATATCATTAGTATATTGAAAATCTTTTCCCAATATCAAATATATAAATTTTTTTAATATACTATAAGTATGTTCAAACAATATTTTACTTATATTGGTTTCAGATGGAAAATATTTGCCCTATATTAAAATTTTGAGCCAATATTTTGCCAATGCCTGACCAAGATTCATTGATACCTGGGGAAGGTCCAAATCTTCTTTTTGAAGGTTGTTTCTAGTCTTATCTACTCCTTCCAATATATCATTCCAGACTATGGCAAGAATGCTTGTTTCTAGTTGATCCATATTCTTCTTAAATCCCTCTGCGGATACTCTTATGTTTGGTTTTTGGGAAACGTCCTGAGCCAGACTTTCAAGAGCTTGTTTTATTTCTTTGTAGCCCCGTACTAAGCTCTTGAGATCATTAGCTCATGCAGACCATCTTGTTTCACTTAGTGATTTTGGTAAGGAGATTTTCGGTTCTTTATTATGTTTTCCATCGTTGCTTTTCTTTATACATTCTTGTAGAAGACCTCAACTGTACGATGAAGAAGAAAAGAAAGTGTATATTACTTAAACGAACGAAAAGAAAATTGTCACCTCAGAGCAAGACTTCTCTGCAGCGTAGCAACCAACTAAGTTTAAAGAGTGAGCTGTGTACGGCACAAAATCTGCAGTATAGTTCCTTTCCTTAATTCTGGCTTGGAGACCAGTATATTTACCGGACATATTTGAGGTATTGTCATAACGTTGTCCTCGACAGTTTTCAATGCTAAGTTTCATGTCATTCAAAATTATACAACTGCGTTTTCCAAGCTTTCGGATTTATGTGAAACTGCAGGGAACAGTGCAACTAGGCGCTCTTTGACGCAAGCTTCTGTAAGCGAAACATATCTCAACACAAAAGCCAACTGATTCGTGTGGGACGTGTCAGGGGTAGAATCCACAATTATGGAATAGTATCTTGCTTCATGCACTGCATCCAAAATTTTCAACCAAGGAAAATCACTTAACAACAAGTTAATATTACCCGTTTTAGTCTTTGAAATCCCGGCTGGTCAAAACCTATTTTTGTTCCCAGCATACGGGCGCCCCTGGGCATTTACCCAGTCTATAAAAGCGGTCCTGGCCAAAGTCAAGCAAATCTCTGTCTGTCTTCAAAGACTCGAAACCATAAAAACCTTTACGGCCAAGCAAAGATTTTGGTTCTGATTCATGCGAATTAGGACCAACATTTTTATCAACATGCAAGATAGGGTCTGAGCCACAACCTACATCAACAAATTTATTTGACTTCCATTTTCCCTACTCTGATTGCATATAAATATATTGGAGTCTAAAGATTTTTCAGGACAATCGACTTGAATCGCTTTTTCATTGTACCGCTTAGCACAATCATCTCGAAATTCCTCTATAACCCATACCATGTTTCCTATAGTTGTCACCCATTAGGTATTTTTTGGCGTTTCTAATTTTTCATCCTTTATCTTCTTTTCATTATTCTCGCAAATCTAAGAAAAAATAAATAATAGTAAAACCTGACAGGAGTGTCATTTAATGGCGGAAAGAATTCGACATGATACCTTTGTTTTACTACTTTTCCCGTATGACTATACTAGATAAAGAGTCGGAACAAAATTTGGGCTGTGAGGATGATTGCTATTTGCATTCCCAATAAAATGCGTGCTGCAAATTCGATTATTTTGTTCACAGCAAAAAAAAATATTCGAAAAATTAAATAAGATGCCTCACGCAAAACAAATTCATCAATGCGTCTCAAGAGGCGCTAATACCATATGTTCTAAATAAAACAACGTTTTAAGATTTCGACAAAAATTTTTGTGGAAATCTTAAAACGTTGTTTTATTTATTCAAATTTAATAATGGATTTTCATCAAGTAAAAGCCGACACAGTTAAACCATATGTTCTCTTGGCTGATATCGTTTTTGGATGGGCGCTCCGTTAATATTAAAGATAGGAAGCTACGGTTTTCATCAATTAATTCTGTATTTAATTTCTGAGAGCACGTTTTAGACACTTTTTTTAAATTATTTTTAGTAAAATTGATAAGACTATCAACTATTTTGTTTAGATAAATTTGAAAAAGTAGCACAGACGTAGTCTATTTATAAATATTTAAAATATCATGAAAAGAACAGCATATTTTTAGCTGCTATATTAGGCGAGATCTCTTCCAAAAACTATTAATTATGTTTTATGGCACACTCAACCCTGTTCTGCGCAGAAAAAATTGGACTAGAGAATAAGATTACTTATCATTAACCGGAAAATACTAAAAATACAATTTTCCACCCAATTTATTAATATACAAGAATATTTTCCTTGGGTAATTCTCTAACCGGTAACCATAAAAGTCAAATGGTGTGCGGGCTTCTTAATAAACTAGGCGGTCATAAATTCCCAAAAACAAAGCGAATCCCCCAAATTAATTTGAAAGAACGAATTTTTCCAAATTTAAAATTTTGTGCGTGCATAGCTAATTTTTTAATATTTTTTCAACATTTATTAGATTTCAATTTTTTTGCGGTTAAACTATATGCTTCGTTACAACCCGGTTTGTATGGTCGGCTAACTGCAGTAAAGGTAAAATTTCCATAGAATCACTCGAAGCAGTTTATTTTATCCCAATCACGACAAAAAAAGCTTGTACTTACGGTTCGCTTTGATTAATATTTGATTCAAAATGAAAAACAGATATTTTTTTAGGTTTTCTGAATCAAAATTATCCAAAATTATAATAAAAAATAGATATTCGATAAAAAAAAATAGCAGCATTGGTGATTCGAACCAACGACCCATAGCTTTCAAATCCGTGTCTCAAACCGCATTCTCAATATAATATTAAATTTTTATTTATAATATTCCATTAAAATATACTTTAAAACAAAAAATATTACATTACTAATATTTTTGTTGTTCTTTTTATTACATTTATTACCGCAAATTTGCAAGTCTTCGCAAATATTGCACTTTATTTTGCCTATTGGCATAATTTTCCACATGATTGGCCCCAGCTGTATATAAATTTTCATATTTTCGTTTTTTTCGTTCAAAAAAACCTGCCTGAGCATTCACTAATGTAAGAGTATGGCAAGCCAAATCCTTTTTTAACCCGTCAAGTAATCTCGAAATGCTAGGATGGCTACAATGAAATAACGAGTTCAAAGCGTTGTGAAATCCCTCACAACAATTTGTTGTTTTTGGACATTTTTGCCGAGCTGCATTGTGTTCATTCCACATTTGAATGGAAAATTAAGGATTTCTTCCTGCTGCACCTTCAATATATGTTGAAAAGAAATAAGTTAATATGTCATTAAAACCTTCTTCATCAGGAAATATATAGTTCATCGAAATCTTGACGAACATCACCTGGTGGAACGAAAGCCAATGCCGCTAAAGATTTTAATCTTAATTTGGTGTCAATATCACTTTCAAATTTAGTCTTTAAACCAACATTCCCCACTTTTATAATAATACTTTGTGATAGATGAAAATATCATCCTTTAATTTCTGCCAATGGAAAGGCCATGCACGCCGAACTTATGCAAGCTTTTTCAAAATCGACTAGAATTTTTTTAGGCGAAAAATCAGGATTTAACAGTTTTAGTATATCAAATATCCGTGAATATGTTTCCGAATTCTTCCTTTGTAATAAAAAGTATACGCAGGGTAAATAAGAGTTCCCAATTTTAGCATGCCACGTATATAATTGATAAAATATATTTAGAACTGTATCAAAGGTACCATCACCGGAAATTTCTTCTTGTTTTAATTCCATTAATAATTCCTTACTACCGGCTAGCCATAAATTAAGTATACCTGCCTACCTTTTCTATAGTGTAGACAAGTGTAGACAAGTAGCAATTTTGGCTACTGTAAATACTAGTTGGATTCAAAATTATGTTAATTTTGTACATTTTTATTTCTATTCAATAAATTCATTTTCAATTCAAATAAACAAGACATTTCCTAAGATTGTTATAATAAGATAAAATAATATATCACTTGTATCTTAATAAATAACTTTGTAAGTAATTTTTCAGAAATGAGATTCAATACCTTTTGTTTTTCGTAAGAATTTTTATATACTTTGTCAAAAATAAGATAAAATAATACCATTTTTTTTATTCTAATAAACATTTTTTTCTTAAGAATGTTTATATAATCAAAACATAATATACCAATTACAGGCTCAAAAGTATTTAAAACTTATTTTATACACTCTTAATTGTTAGCAAAATTTTAATAGACATTTTGGATGGATGCTGAAAATATATCAACTGATGAGTGTTTGTGGTATTTATATATATTTTTAAATTTATTTTTGCTGATATAAAATTTTTAAAAAATTGTGAATGGTTTAGTGGAAATTATATTTATATAAAAAAATCTTGTTGCATTTGGTAGTATAAAAATAGTACATTATGCAACGAAAATGTAATGATAGCCATTAATACACGAGCATGTTGTAGGATACGAAACAAAGCATTTTAAAATAGATTTTTCAGAGTTTTGCGGAACAGTTGATATATAAAAGTATACAAATTGCCATTCATTTACATAACATCTAACATGACTGAGGAAATTATTGAAAAATTACGGGCTAATCGTGGTAGTATTAAATCAAGGCTTACTATTTTTAAAAAACACTTGGCGAGTTGTCGCAGCCGATGTAATCGATTTGAACCGTTAATTAAATATTTTACTAAAATACAAAATGAAATCGATTCATTGGTCGACGAAAATGATATAGAAGCTGAGTATTTAATTATAGAAGAATTTGAAAATAGTTTCTACTCTGTTCTTTCAAGTGCACAAGATTTCATTGCGTCAAACGAAGAGCCTAAAAATGCTAATAGTTCAAGCAGTGACCATTCAAGTCTTACTAACCATAATAATTATTATACAAGTGACAATAACCCTTCAGGCATTAAACTACGATTGAGAATCTCGTGAATGGCTTCAATTTCATGATAGATTTCAAAGTTTAATTATCAGTAATTCGAAAATTTCAAACATTCAAAAGTTTCACTACCTAAAGTCTGCATTACAGGGTGAAGTTTTAAAAACTATTGCAAATCTCCAGCTCACCAATGATAACTTTAAAATAGCATGGGATACAATGCGTGATCAGTATGCAGACAAAAGGGCTTTGTTACACGAGCATACCAAAGCTTTATACAATATCGATTCTATAAAAAAGGAATCCTCTAAATCATTGAAACATGTGGTAGATCATATAAAAATGCATCTGCGTTCATTAAAAACGCTAGAAGAACCTACCGAACATTGGGATACTCTTCTAACGTATTTCATTATAAGTAAGCTTGACCCGATGACAACCAGCGAGTGGGAGACGAAACCATTTCCTGATAAGCCGCCAACCTTAGAGGAGCTCCTAGTTTTCTTAATTCAAAAATCAAAAATTTTAAAAAAGATTGAAGAAAACCAATTAGAATCTAATCAAACTCAGTCTTGCAAAGCTTCTTCTGCTACAGCCTTCAAAAAAAAAACAAACCTCAGCATCAGAGGTCCTTTCATTTTTCGGTACGCCCTTGTGCAGCTTGTAATTCAAATTCCCACAAGGTGTTTGGAAGTCCCAAATTTCTGAAGATACAGATTCCAGAACGTGCAGGTCTGGTGAAAAATGCAAAGTTATGTATTAATTGTCTTAATTCAGGCCATCAACTTGATCAATGCAGGTTCAATAATTGTAAATTTTGCTCTGCCAGACACAACTCACTGTTACATTCCTCAACTCAAAGCATAACAGACAATCGAAATACTTCAAGCACTTCATTTTCTAGTATAAATTTGAACTCAAGACAGGTTTTGCTGTCTACTGTCATTCTAGAAGTTATGGATGCCTGTGGAAATCCTCACGATTGTCATGCGTTACTTGATTCCGGTAGTCAATCCAATTTTATCACTTCTAACTTCTCAAAGATATTAAAAATTCAACCTCAACCAATTAACCTAACTGTTTCTGGGATCACTAAGGTAGAATCCACTATTAAATCTCAAGGTCAAATTAAAATATTTTCTAAACATAACGCATTTTCAGCCTCATTATATCTCATAGTCTCAGAAATATGTGATAGTCTTCCAGATGAAAACCTTAACTCAACTTATCTTCCTATACCTACCACCAAACTTAAAGTTAGCGGACCCTGAATTTCATTCTACAAAGGCAATTGATCTTCTCATAGGAGCTGATCTTTTTTGGTCCACCCTTTGCATAGGCCAGATACCACTAGGTTCGAACTTACCCGTTCTTCATAAAACCAAATTTAGTTGGATAATTTCAGGCACCATGGGTAATTCGGTTTCAAAAAGTTCAACAACATCTTGTAACTACCACAAAAGCTGTTGTTGAAGTTCAAGACCACCTTGCTCGGTTTTGGGAACTAGAGGACTGCCTTGTAGAACGAAAATGCTTGTGAGCACAATTTCGTCTCTACTCATAAGCGAGCTCCAGATGGGCGTTTCATTGTTAGCATCCCATTGAGAGATTCGGTCCAAAAACTTGGGGACTCCAAAGAACAAGCCCTAAAGCATTCGTCAAAACACATTCAGTTTTTTCTACCTTCTTATCCATTTTACATTACTGAAGTGGACTATGTCGGTTCATTCATTCTTAAGGATACATTAAGGATAGATTAGGGCGTGGTTGTAAAAAATATAAACCTTGGGTATGCTTGTTTATCTGCTTAACAACTAAAGCAATTCACTTAGAGATCGCTACAGATCTTACAAAGGATTCATTTATTGCATGCTTGAAAGGTTGGTATCTAGACGAGGTAAGTCTTTTAAATTAATGTCTAATAATGGGACTAATTTTACGGAAGCTAAAAATGAAATAGATGAAATTTCAAATTATCTAAAACATTCAGATTCATTTACTAAATATTGTGCATATGAGGGATTTGAGTGGAAATTTATCCCAGCTTACTCTCCTCATTTTGGCGGCCTATGGGAGGCTGGTGTTAAATTATTACAATTTCACCTAAAAAGATTTATTCACAATGCATTACTTGTGTATGAGGATTTTCAGACGATTCTTGTGCAAATAGAAGCGATACTAAACTCCAGAATCCTTCATCCTGCAAGTTCTGATCCAAATGACCTCAATCCTATCACACCTGCTCACTTTCTCATCGGCCGAAGCTTCACTACATTACCAGATCCAAATCTCATTGAGGGTCACATATAACCGACTAAGTCGTTTTCAACGTCTTCAAAGTCTTCATCCGCATCTATGGGATCGATGGTCAAAGGATTACTTAACCGAACTTCAACAACGTCAGAAGTGGCCTGTGAAGGGACCAAACATTCAGTTGGAAACATTAGTTACAATCAAGGACAGCACACCTCCATCCTATTGAAAAATGGGAAGAGTGGTTTCATGGGAAGAGTGGTATATTGACGCTATCTCTGTTTCTAAGACAAACCACCCTTTCAACAACCTGACCGTAGACCAGGCAGTTGGCTTTGTCACGCATAGCAATAAAAATATTTTTTAAGTGATCTAATCTTTCATTTACTCATAGTTCCAAATTAATTGACACAAAGAAAAAGTGCATAATAAGCATACATAATAAAAAACAACATGCGATTATATTCATGGCCATTACATGAGAGTTGCATACGCTATTTTTTCTATTCCCATTAGTAAACGAAATACATATTTATTTTAAGACTTTCATATGTTAATTATCTTAAATGAAAAGGAACATTTTTATAACAATGAAAAGAAATAAGGCTAAACACTTTTTTTCACAATATATTTAATTAGCAATCTTTTTAGAATATATTAATAATTTAACCTTTTTTCTTATCGATTTTAAACAATTTAGAATATTTTGAAGAAGTAACTGAAGGTTACGGGTTGGTGCGTACACACTTGATGATTAATAAAGGAGAGACGAATGTATTTTAAAGTGTGTAATTAGAAATTTAATATTTTTCAGCAGAAAATATATATATATATATATTCTTTAGTTAAGTATTGTCAAGCGCTTTCGGCAACATTGGCCATCATCAGGACAACTAGAAATATTATAAAAGATATTCATTATACATGGTATGTTAGAACATTAATAATAATACTTACAATTCTTAGTTACTTAAAACTAGTGAGAAGGATTTGAAGTTAAAAACTTAAGCACTAAATTTGTAGAAAGACTACCCCAAAACAAGGGGGGCATCTTAAAGACAAAAACATGCCTCCATACAAAAGAAGGACATGATAGGTAGGCCCAGGCCTGAATGTTGTCTGAAGAAAAGACAACATTAGATTTATGGGATTAAAAAATTTTTAAAAATTCGAAAAGATTTTCACCATGCGGTTATTATAAAAAAGCGATATTAAATGACAAGTTTAGGTTAAGGATTTTGAAAAAGGTTTTAAAGGTGAATTAGTAAAAAGAAGAAAGGGGAGAGAATCGAGATGTTTAAACTACTTGAAGGATGAAGGTTAGATTAGGAAAAGAAGAGGAGTGAAAGGTGACAAGTGACTAAAGGTATAGTGTTATGACAACGAAAAATGGGAGTGACTACCCATCACAGACTCAAAGGTTCTTAAACAACGGTTTGTATTTATTGATATTAAGATTAATTTGAGTATTAACACAAGACGAAGAAGGATTATTTATCTCACGAAGGATTTCAAGATCCTCAAGTAAATCAAGTTTAAAGGTGATTTACTTGAGGATCTTGAAATCCTTCGTGAGATAAATAATCCTTCTTCGTCTTGTGTTAATACTCAAATTAATCTTAATATCAATAAATACAAACCGTTGTTTAAGAACCTTTGAGTCTGTGATGGGTAGTCACTCCCATTTTTCGTTGTCACAACACTATACCTTTAGTCACTTGTCACCTTTCACTCCTCTTCTTTTCCTAATCTAACCTTCATCCTTCAAGTAGTTTAAACATCTCGATTCTCTCCCCTTTCTTCTTTTTACTAATTCACCTTTAAAACCTTTTTCAAAATCCTTAACCTAAACTTGTCATTTAATATCGCTTTTTTATAATAACCGCATGGTGAAAATCTTTTCGAATTTTTAAAAATTTTTTAATCCCATAAATCTAATGTTGTCTTTTCTTCAGACAACATTCAGGCCTGGGCCTACCTATCATGTCCTTCTTTTGTATGGAGGCATGTTTTTGTCTTTAAGATGCCCCCCTTGTTTTGGGGTAGTCTTTCTACAAATTTAGTGCTTAAGTTTTTAACTTCAAATCCTTCTCACTAGTTTTAAGTAACTAAGAATTGTAAGTATTATTATTAATGTTCTAACATACCATGTATAATGAATATCTTTTATAATATTTCTAGTTGTCCTGATGATGGCCAATGTTGCCGAAAGCGCTTGACAATACTTAACTAAAGAAAATATATATATATTTTCTGCTGAAAAATATTAAATTTCTAATTACACACTTTAAAATACATTCGTCTCTCCTTTATTAATTTAGAATATTTTGACAGCTGTCAAAATAATTGTCAACTTCGCTAAAAATAACTCGATTCTATTCGCTGAAAAATTTGTACTATCAAAATAACCGCCTACTTTGCTAAAAATAATTCAATGTTATTGGCTGAAAGAGCTGTATCTTAATGAAAAATAGTTTCATAATAAATCTTGTTATAAAACTTCATAATAAATCTTATTACGAAACTGGTATTAGTCTTTTAATTAGCGTATTATAAAATAGAAGTAGAAAAAGAAAATTACATTCGTGATTTTAATAGGAAACTAATGTGTGTTTATAATTTTATTATTTATTATCAGTACTGCACAGCTGAGACATAAATCCGAAATAAATTATTGTTAAATTTTAAAATTGTTTGTATGCTGCTAAAAATGTATCATGTAAATATTATTTTTATTGTTGCAACCTTTACTTTGTGGAATCTATTCATATTATGCGAAATAAAATGCAAAGTTACATAAAAAAATCCAAAATTTATTGGAAAATCCTAAATTGTTTGATATCATATCTTTTATATATTGTGGAATTTTTTATTTAACTTTTTACTTTTCATTTCACATAACAGGTAAATATATTTTAATATGTGCACTTTACTATAATAGTTGATTTGATCGTTAATTTAATGGAAATCCACTTTTGGATAATACATATTCAACGAGATTCAAATAGTGTTATTTAAACATAATTTATATTTTAGATCTCTGACTTACATTTGGCTTAAATACATTTTGTACACACTTTCGTACAAATTGTAATTTCACCCTTAATAATTAACTATTCAGTTGGAGTAAACAATTTCTTAATTTTTAGTAGGTAGCAGGTGACATTGAGAATAAAATTTAGGCCAAAGCTGAAAAATTAACAACATTAGAAATTCCGGTGCAACCACTTGTGATAGAAGGCAGTAGGACTACAGTTGGGAACATTTTTATTCTATTTTTATTGTAGCTCCGTCTACTTACAATTATTTGTAGGTATTTGTATTTTACTTAACAAAATAATAATTCTGTAGTTTATTTATTTCTGTAGTTTATTTTTATTTCCAATTATCCAATCATGGAACTCACACACCCATACTGGCACACCAAAACAAGTCCTCTATTCGTGGAAAGTTACACTACTCTATCCCATTACTCAAACATCCTATATACCAGCAAAACCCTACCATGTTATTCAGCAGAACCACACACCCTATACTCATATAAAATACACACCTGCTACATAAATCCTAATGAAAATTTTGCAGAAGTTTTAAACTCGAAATGGCCAGAACATCAGTACTTATATACCGATGGCTCAAAGATGAACCATAAGACAGGCTGCGCATATTACGTATCGAATACAAAGTACTCACAAAAATTCCAACTACCCGAACAAGCATCTATATACACAGCTGAATTAGTTGCTATATGCCAGGCACTCAAGTACATACTAGACAATAACAACAAACATAACGTGATATTTACAGACAGTAAAAGTACGGTAGATAAACTTAAAAATGTAAATACTGCAACAAAACTCACCCATATAGAAGTAGAAATATTAAAACTTAACTATTACATCCATTATCAACTTAAAACTGTAATTATAACATGGATTAAGGGGCACTCAGGAATAAAAGGTAACGAAAATGCAGACCGATTAGCTAAATCAGCCCTCACTACCGGAGAAATACTATGTTATAAATGTGTTACCAATACTGATCTAACCCCAACGTTAAAAAAAGAACTTAAAAATAAATGGCAACAAAAATATGAAAGCTCCACAACTGGATTAAATTATAAAAGTTGTCAAGAAAAACTTCCAGTTACCAGATGGTTTAGTTCATTATCAAATAGACATCTAATAATTGTAATAAATAGAATACGCTCACAACATGCCCTAACAGCATCGTATCGGTACAAAATTGGAATAAATGATAATCCGTATTGCATATGTGCTGAATTAGGAAATCTTGAACATATAATCTTAGAGTGTTCTATGCACACTCAAAGTATTGAACGTCTATATAGCGACTTAATTCGTCACAAACTTACGTTGCCTATTAATTTGAATTGTATAATTTTTTCAAATAACCCCAATGTATATTTTAGCTTGTATCAACACACCATACGGTGTAAAATAAAATTGTAAATTACTAATCAAACTACTAATATATAAAAAGTGTAAGCAATTTGCGGTGAAAATAAAATTGTATGTGTGTTCACGAAAAAAAAAAAAAAAAAATTAAGAGTAAAAAAGAAGACAAAAAAACATAATAATAACACAGTTAAGAAAAAAAAAAAACTAAACTGCATTTGCAATTTGATAAACTGTAGAGCATAAATATATCAAACAATGGTCTGGCTAATTGGTCTCTGCCAAAGCCAATAAACTAGGAAAAAAAATAAATTATCCCTACTTATTTAGGCATTATGTTTAAAATGGTTTATTCAATAGAAAAATACATTTTTGCTTCATAAAACCAGGGTTTTTAAATATTAAGTAAATATACTTCCAAGTATGTCAACAGTAAGATTAAATTAATTTACGTTTAAAATTATGTTTGATAATATTGTGGAATCGTTACTTTAATATTAAAAACTGGTATTTACTCCTTAAATAATTGATTATTATAAAATATCCTGTAAATTAATTTTAAATATTCGTAAGTTCGTGTTATCTGTTTTACGATTAAAGTCAATAAAGTGATAGTGATTATAAATTTGTTAATAATAAAGCAAAGATGTGTTAACTGTTAATAAATATTAATTTAGAA
Organism: Neocrepidodera transversa; assembly: GCA_963243735.1. Classification (NCBI taxonomy): domain Eukaryota; kingdom Metazoa; phylum Arthropoda; class Insecta; order Coleoptera; family Chrysomelidae; genus Neocrepidodera; species Neocrepidodera transversa. The sequence continues at coordinate 24,092,543 of OY725349.1, read as the reverse complement.
ATATTAACAATAGACTTGTTAATAATTAACTAATGTAACTTAGGCATTATCCAAGACACATATTTGTAATGGTTAATAAATTTTCACTTGATAATAAACTAGTATGATTTAAAACAAATAATTCAAATTGTATAGTCTTATATTTAGTACTGGAAATTTAATATTTCCATTATAACAGATACATCTGACAATGAAATTTTCTACACAGGACAAAATGCTCAACGGAACACAATTATCGAAAATATGGACTTCCCCTTTTGTTAACAAATATGAAAAATTGGAATTTTTAGAGGATAATAATAAAAACAGTGGTGGTACCACAAACTCTGGCCTCGATACTTCTGTCGGGTCCTCTATCGGAGACGTTTCCTGTCGAGAAATTGGATTTTTCGTACCACGATCACTCGACAAGACGATCTCGATAAATCATTCGGATGTACTCGTGAAAGAGACTACATTTCATATAACACATTGTGAAAATATTCACTTTTCTTCCATTTATAAGTAAATTTGGTAAAATACTTTATAACATAAAATGTAAGGCCACTGACAGACAAGAGGAAGAAAAATATAACATTACATTATTAAGAATAAGAACGTGTTTGCTGTGAAAGTGTTTTGTAGATTGTTTGGTTTTATAGTTTATATGTATATTTGTGAAAAACTATTTGTATAAGCAGTGATTTTAATAATTAAGTTGTAGTATATAGACATTAGTTTTTTAGAATTGGACTTTATTAGAAAAATAAGTGAATAAAAACGAACATTTTTCGAAATGGTACCTGAAAATATTTTGATAATAAGGGAGCGTAGACGACAAAGACTTCGTCAGTTCAATCTTGAAAGAATCCACCTCCGGAATGAATATAATCCTTTTGCAATGGATGATGTGGAATTTATTAAAAGATTCCGGTTAAATAAACAGCTGTGCAATAATTTAATAAACGAATTACTTCCATTTATGACAAATAATGGAAGGATCAATAGTTTGACTTCCATAACACGAATATGTATATATATCTAGACATCTTGCCAACAGATATGTTAAATTTCCAATAACGATTGAAGATAAAACTACAATCAAAGCGGGATTCTATGAAAAATTTTATTTCCTAGGTGTAATAGGAGCCATAGATTGTACACATGTTAGAATTCTCTGAGCTTCTGAAGAAGAAAACAATTATGTTAATAGAAAAGGATATCATTCGTTAAATGTTCAGGTAAGTAATAAAAAGTTCTTTTTAATTGAAAAATGAGAATTTTACTAGTTTTATTTTTTATAGTTATATTGAAATCATTAACCAACAACTTCTTATTTGTAGATTTGCGATTCCAGATGTCAAATAAATTCAAAATAAAACGAACGTCAAACAATTCACTACACTCACTCTCGGCCACTCAATAATACCCGATAAGTTTCGTATCGACAAGTTACGATGCAAGTAGTGTAACGAGAGACGGTGGTACCTTTTGATCAATTCTCGATAGTCAGTGATGACAAGGGACGGGAGACGTAGAAGGGGTACTGTCGAATCGAGAGTTTGTGGTACCACCACAGGATCTTAAATGTATAGGTCCAGTTTATCTAGTGTTATTTATCACTTACTTCATAATGTAGCTCGTTTCCAATAAAACAGTACACCAACAGTTGATTCAGAGCAGCGCTTACAAAAATAATTCCATAGAAGGATTCTCCCTTTGTCAAATTTTTCTGTAAAAACCACAAAACTTGATTAAAAATGTGCTCAAGACAATTTTTATTCAAAGGAATAATAAAGTAATATTTGTTTACACTTACGTTAGAAATAAAAACAAATGATATACACATTGTGGTGACGCTAACAATAAATTGGAAAATTATGGGTAAATTAAATATTTTGTTTACTTCATTTATGTACCTAAAACAATATTATATTATAGATATTTATTACAAACAAAACAGTTTATTTATTTCCTTGCATATTTATTTTTTTGTAATTATTATATCTTTAATTTGTTTATAAGCGCTATTATTCAGAATATAAATCAAGATTTGCTAAAATTTTAGTTGCTTATTACGCTAAACATAAACTATCCTGTAATGTCATGAGGTTGTCATATCGACAGATACGCGAAACGTACAGTCTATTTATCAAATCGTAAAGAGTGACAATGCCGAACGATTTTTAAGAAAAAAAATCGGCTGTGTCACCCCAGAACTTTCCCGACACGATCGTAGAGAATACGTTATTTATTATTATTATTTTAATTATAAAATACTAAGCATTATATTAATTTATGGAACACATTAAAAATGGCGAGCCGATGGTGAATACGTCTACCGAATTGATAGTTCAATGTTGATAATGACATAAGCTGCGCAGGCGCACGTTGTATATCACACTGCTACAATTAGGATCTCCTACAATGTGTGAAAACTATTGGGAATTCGGAAAATTTCTTCATACAATAGTTGTAGGGAATTTTAAGTGTGTATTTTTCTCGCCATCTAGCGGCGAAACAATGAGGAATTTGATGAAAAGTTAAACATAAAACTTAAAGAAAATTTGATGCTTTACAACTTTGCACAAGAAAATTTGGCACTAAAATGCATTGTTTGTCCTTAAAATCAGGAAAAACTAGAGAAAACCTACATGCACATTTTTTACGCGCCCTCTAGTGGCGCAACTATTGGAAATTCTGGAAAAAACTTGAGAAAAAAGTTGCAGGGAATTTTATGCTCTAAAACTTTGTACTACAACATTTTGCACTAAAGTGTATTATTTGTCCTCAAAATCATGAAAAACTAGAGAAAACATACATGCTAATTTTTTGCGCGCCCTCTAGTGGCCCAACTATTGGAAATTCTGAAAAAAGCTTAAGACAAAAGTTGTAGGAAATTTTATGCTCTAAAACTTTATACTACAATATTTTGCACTAAAGTGTATTATTTGTCCTCAAAATCAAGAAAAACTAGAGAAAACATGCATGCACATTTTTTACGCGCCCTCTAGTGGCACAACTATTGGAAATTCTGAAAAAAGCTTAAGACAAAAGTTGTAGGGAATTTTATGCTCTAAAACATTATACTGCAATATTTTGCACTAAAGTGTATTATTTGTCCTCAAAATCAAGAAAAACTAGAGAAAACGTATATGCACATTTTTTACGCGCCCTCTAGTGGCGCAACTATTGGAAATTCTGAAAAACGCTTAAGACAAAAGTTGTAGGGAATTTTATGCTCTAAAACTTTATACTATAATATTTTGCACTAAAGTGTATTATTTGTCCTCAAAATCAAGAAAAACTAGAGAAAGCATACATGCACATTTTTTACGCGCCCTCTAGTGGCGCAACTATTGGAAATTCTGGAAAAAGCTTGGGACAAAAGTTGTAGGTAATTTTATTCCATAAACTAAAGTCCATTGTTTGTCCTTAAAATTTAAAAAAAATAAAAAATTGTTACATGCGTATTTAATCAATGTCGGTCTTGAGGACCTTCTACAGGGCCGGTATTCTCGTAACTAAAAACGGTCGGCGTTTCGTGCTCGCTGACCGTGTAATGATGTAAAATTCGGATACCACGTGGTCAAACTGGCAAAAATAGTATTCACGTATGTTAAACGCTAGGCGTAATCCAAACACGAACGCCACGTGGCGACCGTTTTCAAAACACCTACCATTTGGTAGCTGTTTTGCCCTTCGACATTCAAGTTTTGTCAATTTTGACAGTTGTTTTTTTGAGCGAATTGAGTTATTTTCTTTCACTTCGGTTTTTTCGTGCGATTTTTATATCTTTATTTATATCTTTACAGAGTTATTTCTGAGTATTACTCTTCCCTATATAGGAGGGATTGTTTTAGATGAGGTGGAAATGCAGCGATTTTTGCCGGACGATCCTTTTGAATTTTCGGACCACAATATTATAAACCTTTATAGACTTCGTAAACAAGATGTATAAAATCTAGAAATGTTACATTCTTTTCTCCCTATAAGAAATAGAGTGGATGCCAGTAGCAATAGAGTCAATGTAGGTTTATTTATTCTTGATTTGTGTTGAACTGCTTAATAAGTGTAAAGGTTTCATTTATGTTTAGTTTTTGATTAAAAAAAAAAACAACAAAAACTAAAAGTGATATAAAATTTGTACATCATTTGTAGTCTAATCAAGAAGTGAGTTTTCTGCGAAAAATAGTCAGAAGGGTGTATTAAAATCACTTTAACTTTTGAAACTCTGCTACGCCACTGTTAAGTTCCCTTTTTTCTCAACAACGGCTCCCGCCAAGGTGAGCACCGTGACAACCCTCTCTTCAACTTCAACCGTTGAGCAGTTAACATGTAAATTAATATAGTGCGTCGTAATCTACCTGTGTATGGTTTTAAACCTAAAATATAATGTCTAATGTGTGGAATTTAAGGTAACAGTCTTTTCCATTTTATTACAAATATGCTAAGACCGCGGGTCTATCTTATAATTAATCAATCATATGGATCTTCGTGCATGAGAACGGTGTTACCAAAACTAATAGAACAATTTAGAATTCCTTAGGACACGGTCCAGGATATACCAAGGGAGAGCTCCTCTTATGGACACCCTTTTTCTGTAATTATATTTTTTTATATGCGCTGTTGTTAAATGTATTGTGCTATATTCGGAACTATTTAATTGTTGTCGTTTACTAGTAGAATTTAATTGTTGTTTACTAGTAGATGAATTTCTATTAGATAAACATTGTTTAATTATTGTAAATTTATGTGTTAACCTTTAACGTTTAAAGCTTGCTGATTAAATCTTATCAGAAAGCAGGACGATATGTTTCATTGTCCCACGTCCCCTAAACGTGTAATAATTATAGCGTGGTCCTTCGAAATATTTATTCGACCACGCGATAGCTTATGTGTGATTTTTTGAACCAAACTTCTATTACAAGTCCACAAATCTACTAAATCCATTCACTCTGATTCACACAGGGTGGTACAAAAAATAAGAGCGATCGTTCATTCTATGCGGATTGCAATTCTGAGAAATGTATCGTGTCGATTTTTTTCTGCAAATAAAAATTGTAATTGTTATTAACAAAAAACGAAAAGAAAAGCAATTTTGTTTTTTTGATGATAACTCAAAAACTATACAAGATAGCGGAAATTGCAAATAAGATCCTTAAAGAAGAGGAAATATCCGAAAAAAAATTCGTGGCTCCCGGATCTCTAGCTGAAATATTTGTAATTTTAATTGGCTGCTGAAAATAGGGCTCCGCGCGGCCGATTTTTTTGTGCCTGTGTTATCGTCTTTTTAGCCATTTTCAACAAAATTGAAAAAAAAAATCATAACAAAAAAACACTGAGAATAACAAATCAATATAAAAATGACAACGCCCATAAAAGAAACGTCAAATTAATCAAATACTATGTTGGGAACAATGCAAAATGCAGCGATGCCACAATGTGCTAAGCGGATTCGTTTCAGTCGTATCGCACGGCGACGCGTTCGGCAAAAATAAAACGAAAAGCCGCGGTCAGCATCTCGGTGAGCGCTCAGTTTGCCATTCGTTTCGCTTAGCGCGTCCAAAACGTAACGTTTTACGAGAACCAGGCACACACCGACCCTTCATACCAAATTTCAGCTTGATTGGTTAAACGGTTCGGCAGTTATCGTGGAAGATTACACACGGACACACAGACATACAGACACACAGACAAAGTAAAAAAATAATATATTATAAAAGTATGTAATGTCAAACTAAGTATATGTAGTTGAAAACGTCGCCAGAATATTTGTATCATTTTACGCATATTTATCATCATTTGCTATACTTCATGTTATTATGGTTCAAATTTTTCAAATTTTATGGTCAGCATACGGGTTTTCTTCAGATTCATATGCTGCATTTCTCCAAACTCATACAAACCACACTTACCTTGTTAATAATTGATAATGATTCAAACACCTAATAAAAAACTCTTTTCTAACATCACAAAAAAAATCTTCTTCATCGCCAAATGTTTCTCTTAATTTTGTATTAATATTTATCATTTCTTGCGTGTTGTATTTTGAAAAACATTCTTGTAAAATTTTATACTGACTAACTGCGCATGCAACAAGACACAAATAAAAACAATCTGCTCCAACAATAATGGCAACCATATATTGCCAAAAAATAATCTGTATAAAATTTATCATCTCGTATATTGGAGAAACCATGGAGTCAAATGGATACTAAAAAATATATTAACTTTAATAAGTAGATAAATAATACCAGTTTTGCCCTAAAGGAAAGTGTGAATTTTATTGCTGAATAAACAATTGAATGAAGAATATTTTATTGATATAAGATTTTTTATTCTTTTATTTACAACACATTTGACCTTTAACCTTAACCTTCTTGGAATCAACTTAATGTGTGTGTGTGTTGTAATAGTTTATATCTACCAGAGGGAGTCCAAGACCAGATATGACGAATCCGATAGGTCTGAAGTTAATTCAGACGTATTTAAAGTACCTCATATCGTTCTGCATAGGCTTCGGCATCCTCTGTTGCTGTTGATGTGTGATGCAAAGATGTTACCACGAAACAGCATTATTTATATTTTTTTGCCGTATGCGTTTGCGAAATATGAATAAAAGAATTCGAAGTTACGTTTAATAGGTAACCTTGTACTACATCTCTTTAGTTGATTTTAAAAAAGATAAGGTCAAAAGTCACTGGTCACCCTCTTCTTCTGTCCAGAGCCGGCATTCTTTATGTGTTTGTACAAATGTGCTAAAAGTATGAGCCATTACCTTTGAACCTTGTGAATTCACTAAATCAAAATTTTAACATTACAATAATACCATTATAATTGTACCCCTATAATTATAAATGAAAGTCCTATCGTATAATATGACATTTGTGAACAATTTTAACAATTTTAAAATAAATCCCAAAGGTTATCCACAAAGTCAGGTACTACAAGAATTTAATTGTAAGAAAAACAGGCAACTAGTTTCGGTTACTAACCATCATCAGGCATAGGTCAAACTTTCGCAAATTAGTAGTTTAAAGTCTCCTCCTCAGTACTGGAATACTCCTCCTTTTCATTTTTCAAAGACCCAACACAACCTTGTTTTTCCCCTTGCAGCATTTTACTGATTCTGGAGCACTCAGGAATACTCTATATCCTCACAGTGTTTTTTTCAGGAATAACCTTTGAATTCCTTACACACTGAAGCCGTATTCCCTTCTGGATACCTTATAGGCTTTCCAATTTCCAGTTCTTTTGGACTGGTTAAACAGTCTGCGGACTTCTGCTTTTTTATTAGAAAGGTCCCTATTTCTCTCTTTCTTTAGCAGTTTTCTCATACGATTTGATTAAGGTGTATTTCAGGCATTCCGCCATCTCAACTTTATACGTCTCATTTATGACGTGCCTCACAAAAATTTTCTGAATTTAAATGATTAAAATGGAAATGGTTAAAAATACATATGTATTGTTTGGTTCATAAAATTTTAAAATACTAATCACCGCTATATCTGCACAGTAAATTGACCTTTAGAATAGATATTTATAATGTGAATATTCGGCAAAAGTCTTTAATTCATATACCTAAATTTAACAAGATGTTTTTTAAGCGGCGATTTACTTTGCTATCTGCATCAATGATATTCATACCATAAATCCTGACTTTACCGACGTATCTTCGATAACATTTAAAAATAAATTCAAAAAAATTTTTGTGGCAAAACAGTGAACATACCTTTTTATCCTATTCTATATTATCCTTCCTGTTTTCAGTTTCTATTTCATTTCATTTGCTCTTCTCTTTCATTCTTTTATTTTACTGATCTTTTCTTTAAAATTTTCATAATACGGTGTATAGATATAAAGGCACTGGTGGTAGAACAGGGGTGGAGTTCCCACAACTGAACCAGTTAGAGCCTTTTACCTGATTTGAAATGTGTTATTTATAACATTATATATAAGAAACAGATAATAAATTATTTATTAATATTATTATTATTATTATATACATAAGATTCTTGAATATCAATGTTCTGTTAGTTATACAACGTTGTAGAATGGGTGTCTCCGCCTTACAGTGTTATAAATTTATTTGAATTACTTTCATTTTTTGTGCCTACCCTTTTACCCCGGATTCTGTTCGTCCTGCACCACATCCGATTCTGGATCCGATTTCGGACTAGATACTGGGTTACCAAGTTTCGTGAGCTCCATGGGAACCTTTACCGTCTGTTTCAGACTATCGATAGGATTTTCCTGCGATACTTGGCCACTTTGGCTCTCTACTATGGGATCGGACTGCACTTCTTTAGGTTCTGTCCCAGACGATTACTTTTCCTTTCCCAACTCTCTGAAAAGAATTATTAAAAAATTGAAGTAAAGCTTGTTCTATTTATCCTGGATAAATTTCTAGGAGCTTTGTTCCAAGGACAAGATCAGTTGTTGCCCCTTAGAGTTAATTTTTCTGTCCATGGTCCTCCAGTGTTCGGTTTGAACCCGAATTCGCCTATGAAAGCTATCTTTTTCCATAGCAGGACTCGGTATCCATGTGAGGATCCTAATTGGTTTGATGGCTCTAAGTTTGGCATCTTGCTAAGTGGACAACGGTATCCTGCACACACTACTTCGTCGATTGGTCGGCGCAAGAAATTGCCATAATAGAGTACTTATATTTAGATTCAGTGAACCTTGGTGCTTTCCCACCTTTAAATTTTGTTTTATCAGCGTAGGAGTACGAGGGTCCCTCACCACCAGCCCTAACATTCGCCACATTTGCCACGGCAGACGATGGGGCCCGTGCGGACCAGTTTTCCTTTTCTGGAATGCCGGTGTCCGATTGGTTTTTCTTCTGTCTGCCGACCGGTCCGTGCCCTCCACTACCTGCTCATGTGGTGGTCCTTATTCCAGAGATGGCTAGTCCCTTTGGTTTTGGTGTCCACTGATGGAAGAATTATGAAGAAAACAGATTTAAAAACTATACATTGCAGTATTCCATATTCCATTGGTTCTTTACGTACGGATAATAAAATTAGATTTATGTTTTTAATGAAATGCTAAAGTTTTTCGATTTTGTCAATTTGTTAGTTTCAAAGTATATGGTCTCTATTAAGAATTTAAATATTATTACCTTAGTAGGAATTACGAATTTTCTAACATCTCCATTGAAAGAAAGGAATACCATTCCAATACCAAATGTTACTCCCATAACATATAAGGGTATCATAATGCAGTTTATAAGTAAAAAAAAAGATTTTATTTTTTTTTCAATCTTTCTTCCAGCCAAATCATAAGACCAAAACTTTGTCATAACTATACTCGAAAGTTTCTTTAGATCTTCGTATTTGTACCATAAAATGGCAAGTTTAATGGTAGACTGAAAATAAATTAAGTGTTTTCATTAGAAAAAATGATTAATGTTTAACGATTATTTTCAGTTAATAAATAGTTAACTGCTGATATTATTTGACAAGTTTTGAAAAATAATATTTAATAATACGTATATTATTTTTTACACCGCGGGTGCCCAAGTCCCCTAGAAATTCAAATAATTATTTATCTCTTAATTTTGCTAATATTTAAACGTAACAATCAATTCTATTATTTGAGGTTTGATATTAAATTATGTATTTTAAGAAAACAATTTTTTTTATAAAATACCCGCTCTTACAAGAATTAAAACAAACTGATGTTCTCGCATTGGGCTCGAACTCGAACTAATTGTGATCCGCATTCAAGTCACCGTTGCGTGAACCAACTGAGCTAATTCTAATAATAACAACTATTTGCAAAACATTGTCTTATACGGATATATTATGAAAATAATGATAGATATTTTAGATTTTTCGTGGTTTTTAATAAATAATATAATTCCAACAAAATCGTAAAAAAACATATGAAAAAGCTTACGACGATCTCGTAAAGTGATGTTAGAGAAAAGACATCTGAATACTTTACTACCGAAAATTGTCTCCTATACTCATTTGCATAATTATTTGACATTTCGATCCTACCGAAATAATGTTTAGAAGATTGAATTAGAGTATTGGAATAGAATAATAATGGGGCAAGGCGAGTCCACAGAACAAGACGTTAAGGAAACTGGTGTTGTAAATTCTAATTTTATAGTACAGGAGAAACAATTACGAGTGTCTGGAGATGTAAAGGTGTTAGTTTACATAATTGTAGTTGTTCTCATTATCAAATTGGTATTAAAATTCTACAACGTCTATACGAGACGTATAAAAAGAAATTTTAGAAAAGAGATGATACGATCCCGAGCAAGTATGGTGTAACGTTATGGTGCAGCGGAAGGCATAAAGGTGTAATTGAAAACTAACTGATGGTTTCATTGTAGTAGTTTAAAGGTCCATTGTTTGTTTTGAGAAGTGAAAAATGTATGTTCTAGTGATTACGACTAATTTTAGGTAAGGCATATTGATGTATCCGATTTTTTTTCTCTTTTTCACTCCGTACGTTACTTATTTACCCTTATTAATAAATTCTAATGTGGGAACAAATTATTGTTCAACTCGAATCTATTAAAGATGATATTGTAAAATAAGCCAAAAGAGCTATTAAAAAGATTATACCTAAAAGTGTTTCAATCAGAGATGAAATTAGAAATAGCTTAACTTAGTTATTTAACGATTTAACTTGTATTTTGACTTTTTCTTGGGACAATTTAGACAATAATCCAAAACTTATTTCTAAACAGTTGTTTCAAAAAGTCAGGGACTTAGTATTAAGATTATTTCAGGCGCTTAGCGTTAGATATAAAGTACACCTTGCATTCAACGTATAGATCCTCGTATACTCGAGGAAGAAATTGAAGAAGAGGATAGCGATAACGGTGGAACCATGGCGGGTAGCGCCATAGATTTTTTTAATTTAGCGAATTTGACGGTTCGCTAGAGAAATTCCCATCATTTTTAGATGCTTTCGAATTACTAAAATGTAATACTGGAGAGCATATGGTTAACGCCGTAGCTTTTGTTAAAACTCGTTTAATAAGTAAAGCCCGTGTCTTTATAACTGTACAAAATATTATAAAATACATTATAACTGCGCTAAAAAATGGAATCTAGTTCCCTTGCTACTAAAATCTTAAATTTAAAACAAATTTCTCTAGACATTGTAAGTTATTCCACAACGATCGAAAGCTTAGCTGAAAAACTAAAAAGATCGTTTATTAGCTGAACAAATATTATTAAGAATAGACATAAGTTTGGAATAAATATACTAGGTGTTATATTTGTAATATAACCTTCATCTCTGAACAAATGACCAACCTTAATACAAAGTATCAAGGATTTATTATATTAACATAAATAAATCATTTAAGTGAATTGTAAGGGCTATTTACTCACCTATTTATTAGCAAACCAACATTGTTAATCTTTACATTTTGTATTACAAGTTAATCTCATTATTCATTATTATTATTATTAGATCAACTGATCTCACTAATACAAAACATATTCACAATTTATGTACATTTCTCATCTCAGAAAATTTATATTAATAATTATTAGGGTGCAGTCAACCGCTTTTTATAACGTCGAGACATGATATGTAAACTGAACTCTGATACATGTGATGAGACTATATTGTTCTGAAGCTATTTCCCTATTTATAGTGCCAAAAGATTTATAAGTGGGAAGTTGTAACGGTTTTCTTCTCTATAATATGAAAACCGACCCGTTCGGCGATCACAGCTATTTCTGCGCTTGTCGCTCAGTTGATGTTAAATGGGAATACAAATGAGCAATTCCGGTCACGTATCACGTCTGGTGCCGACGGGGTAATAGGAATACAAAATGAGCACTTCCGGTCACGTGATAATCTGGACACACAGGTGTTCTCGTATCTTAAGCAATCTACAATTCCGGTCACGTGCCACATCTGGCGCCTACGGGGTAATACCGGTACAAAATGTGCACTTCCGTTCACATGTGCAGGTCATTGAACTAAAGAGACAAGCTAAGGCAAGTTAAATCTAAAAATAGATAGCCCCCTTCCACAATTAAAAATATGATAAATAGCTGTGTATCTCCTCAGTTACTTAGTTCTGTCCGAAGAGACATCATTAAAATGAATACATACAATATTTCAGTTGACAATGAAGTTGATGTATTTTTGGATGAACGTAGATTTTATTTAAACCCATCAAAATCAAAGTTTGTGGCAGTTTCTTTAATTTATGGTTTAAACTTTGCACCATGTGTTGTAATATCCGGAAATAAAAAGGATTGATTGATATTTAGTGAATCGAAATGGTATAACTTTTTATCATAAACCGCTGGCATACTGTTCCACTTCCAAGATATCTAATGGGTATTCTAATGTGTTTTTGGGCGCCAACTCAATTTCAGTCCTTTGGAAAGTTTAACCTATGATAAAGCACGTAGTGGATACGGTAAAGACTTATCCATTCAGCTCTACCCTTAAACTGTTACAAGTGGGTGTTGAGAATTCTCATGATGCAATTTCCTCTCCTCTAGATATATTAAAACTAATTAAGGCAATAAATCCAGAGATGTAGAGTATATTTTTAAAAGTGATTTATTAATATCCTAAAATTCTAAAAGAAGATTTGCAGTTATGAAGAAAGTGAAATTTAATGAAGGCATGAACCAAACTTACTATATATCTGGAATTATTCGTATAAAGAAGCCAGAAAAAATAGTCGACTGTAGTAGACCCAATATGAAGTATCATCTATAATTATTAATCCTATATTAGATATAGTTCATGGAAGTAATATTTACAAAAGAATAAATAAAACAAATATATTATTAAATTGTATTTTATTTAAAAAATATTACAATACATTATTTTTATTAATCCAAGCCATTTAACAAAAACTTGATTTCCTCGTTTTCTTAACACCTTTTCAACCAAATATATGTCTGGGTATTTAACTTTTGTTTCGTGAAACCCCCTTGAATTTCTTCTTTTTACTATCCTCCAATATGAATGTTGTTGGGTTAGTATATTTTACTTTTTTAATTTTAAAAATCTCATTAGACCTGTTCGGTGTATATCCCATGGAGAAAACATGACGATACTTGGAAATTCGGACATCATCTCCCACTTTAAACTTGGGCATTTTTGTTATATTTCTTGACAATTTCAGGTAGAATTTTCAACCAGCTGTAAGTTCCTTGCATACTAAATTGTTTCCACAGCATAGATTTAAGGTTCTTATCACCCGCTCAGTAATGCTTGCTTTTAAAGTCGAATAAGTGCTATAATGATTTATTCCATATTTTTCCATAAGATTTTGAAATTCTTTATTATAAAATTCGGTTCCATTATCAGTTTTTTCCACATCTGTCCCGTTCTCAGTTGCCCAGAAAAAAAAAGACTTTTTGGATCCGGCAAAACTGACCGTCCAGAAGAAAAACAACCTTCTCAGACGTGAGAACCAGCAAAAAAACAAAAACACCTATATAAAAAGGGAGACAGAAAAAAATGAAATCTTCAGTACATAACGCAGGCGATATAAGAAGGCAAACATCAAGCGAGTATGATACTATAAAATATACTGAGTATAGGAATAATGAAAATACAGGGTGGCACAAAAAAACGTAACAATGCATTTTACTTTACCATCAAATAGTTATCTTTATATCGAAGGAAAATTGTTGACAGATAAAGGAAGTGTTCCAACCAAACTAAAATTTATTAATAGTGGAATAGCTTTTTTGTTTCTTGAATTACGTTATGAACTAAATGGATTCGTGATTGATTCCGTTAGAGATGTTGGACTTGTTTCTACACTTAACAATTATCTATGTCTTAACAAGAGTGATAGTATTTTGATGCAAAATGCTGGATGGTTCCCCAAAAGGGAGGATCAAAAAATTGTAGTAAATTAAAACGGAAATTTTAATATTTGCATACCTTTAAAGTTATTGTCAGGCTTTTTTAAAGATTTTAAAATGTTATTGTGAATAAGAAACAAGAATTGGTTTTAATTCGTTCTGGTGATGATAGCGATGCTATAATTAGAACTGATGAGTCCGAAAAACCTAAAATAGAATTAAATAAAGTCTATTGGAATGTACCAGTATGTGGTCCGTCAGAAAACAAAACAGTGTCTGCTTATCAAGCATACTTACCACTAAAAATATCTGATACGGTGGACAAAGGCATCTGACTTTATAATTGCTCAATGTCCGGGTAGTGGGTTCAAATCCCATTGAAACTCTAGTGAAAAAAAGTTGGATAAGACCTTGCGCAAAGGTATGTGTGCCATGCGCCGTTACCTGACCGGATATCTCGTTCAACTCATATAGGTTAGAAGCACAGGAACACACTTGCTAGTCGGTAAATCACCTTAATAACTACGGCATAGTCCGGGGTTTAAGGTGATCCAAGACCGTAGCTTAGATCCCACGATAAGCTGTAGGTCCCGTTAATTAAAATAAAAAAGTAAACGGCCAATAAAAATCATTACATGATAATAGGCACACCAAAAGAGATATAAAAGTACCTTCTCGTAACCTAGAAAATTAGCTGTTATAGCTCGACCGTCGATAACAGAGGAGATGTCGGCCTGCTAACAGGCCATTTCAAACTAAGCACACACACTCCAAAAAATGGGATTCCAACATGAATGGAACCACCAACTCTAGAATGTGTGCTCTGGTAGAAAAGACACAAAATGTTATATTAGTCAGGGTTGAAAAAATCCTTTCGAGAAAAACTGAGTGATTTATTGTGACGTAGAGAACTTACTGTAAAAATATCATCTTAATCCCTTATTTTTCACATATTTTCCTGTGTTAGAGTATCACAGTTATTTCGACAATGTTCGCCAAATTAGATACTACATTTTGGCTACCAACGTTATACTTTAGATCTAGTCCATTGATTACTGGACTATTTAAAGTGAGAAATTATTTGTTTCCTTGAGGTGTTATTGGTCTCAAACAATCGAGGAGATTTAAGATTTTTCTAGTACAAAATGTCTGGCCAGAATCCACCAACTGAGCAAGGCGGGTTGATTGGTTAAATTTCTAATCAATAATCAACTTACCTAATAGGGAACTTGCATGATTTTTTTTTATTTTTTATTGATACAGTTTTTTATCTGCAAGTAGCGAAAAAACATGTTAAAACTCATTTAGCTCAATATTTTATTTATAAAAAAATGTTTAAAACACAAGTGTGCATGGCGGGAAAAAGTATAGATTTAAAAGGAAGTGACGTCATTTTATGCTAGAATCTATCTCCATCTATCGGTAATTCATTGCAATAACGATTTGTTGTCAAAAATTTTATTTTATTTATGAAATGTCAAAGAATTGGCAATAGTTATTTCACTGATATAAAACCTATTCAAAATGTCAAAACGGTGTAGTGTTTTGTACCTTACTGCAAAAATCATACAAAACCAGTTCTGGATAAAATATATATATACACGTGCCACATGATGAAAATATACGAAATTTGTGGCGTGCAGAGGCAAGATGCCAAGATTTAAAATGGGGGTTAGCAGCACATTGTTGCGAAGGCCACTTTAACGTATGTAAAATTACAACATTATAACAAAAATTAATTTAATTTAACTTAAAAGAAATAACTTTTGCTAGCTTATGTTTTTACTTTTTTTTAATAAAATGGTATTTTAACCTTACCTCGTCGTCTTCACACCCCCTCATTTCAATAGTTTGGCCAATCTTTAACAAACAATCCATCAGCATGTCCAAACCAACCTTCGGTAAATTTTGCGAGTGAGGCACTTTGTTTAGGAATTTTGTATTTTTATATATTATTTTACTGACAGATAAAAATGACACTTGTAACCATATGTTGACGCGGAAAAATATAAAGCTCGTTAGGAGGGATTTCCACTAGACGGAAAATCTGCTCGAATTCTATTGGTCGATTTCGAAAATTAATTCGAAATCAACCAATAGAATTGGATACAGAAAATCCGCCTGCAGATTTTCCGCCTAGTGGGAATCAGTCTTGAGACTGCATAAAATGACGTCATAGCCAATGGCAGGAGTTGTGACGGATTTAGAACGTTTATTAAATAATTAATATATTAAAAGTAATACCTTTTTTCACCTGTTTTATCATCCTATATTACTTTTAGAACATTCTTAACCGAATTCCATAAAAAAATATTCATTTTAAGATTTATGCAAGTTCCCATTTCGGATAATCGTATACCAGTAGTAATCTTATATAATAATAAATAATAAAATAATGTTTATTATTTTCTATGAAAAATAAAAAAATACAAATTATAAGAAATCTCAAGAAGAGAAATTTACAAAGTAAATCAACATGGGATGGCCACAAAAGCAGGTTTGCACGTGTAAGGTAAGACCCATCTCAAAAAAAAAATATACAAACTTCTATTATTTTTATATTTATATAAAAAAAATCTAAATTTCTAAAATTTATAATGCTTAAATTTATTATATTTTCCTTTTTTTTCCCATTTTAATTTCAAAAATAACCTAATATAATAACATTTTTACAAAATAATTTATTCTTATCTGATATCATGTTTCAAATTGAACCGGCAGTTGAGAACCCAAATAATAGTTCCCAATCATTTAATGAAGATTAATTCTTGACTGCTAAGTAACTTTTTGAACAATGGTTTAGAGTTTACATTTTTTATTTTAGCAGGCAGCATGTTATAGAATTTTGGGCTAATATACCAGAAACTGCGCGGAGTATTTGATTTTTTTACCTGAGACAATTAAGTTTCATTGATTTTTAGCCGAGTATTATATTTATGATCAATTTGTATTAGTTCTAATTTTATTTTGGTTTTGTCTGATTAGCAAACATTCATAAAACAGCTGACGAATATCATATATTTTATTTTCTGTAAATCCTTCATCAGAGGGTTAAGTAAAATGTTTTTTTTCTAATTTCGACAGATGAAGTGACACTTTTTAAAACTGATAGACATTATGAAACGTCTTACTTTTGTAACTAGCTGCATAAAGTAAAATATTATTTATGTAACTGGTGACGAAAAATGGATTTCAAATTTAGTAATAAAAAGAATTCTATTTAACTGGTATAACACAAGATAAGAACATAACTTATAAATTAATTAATTATTATAAAGATTGATAATACAATTAGTTAAATTAATTCCCGACGACATACTTGTTTTATTGTTCTTACTTGTTGTTATTTGGGAGGCGGCGCACATTGCATTAGATGTTTCACTCACCAAATATTTTAGGCTAATTTACAAAGTGTCAAACTGACAACTGATATGAAGTGACAGCAGCAAAGAGACTGGATTTATGTTTTCACAATATTCATCAATTAAATTTTATTATTTGTTTTTATTACTTCAAAATTAGAAAAAAATCTTGTATGCAATACGTTACGAAATGCAATTTTGTGTAACTTGTAATCTCACGCTTTACACAAAATATGTGCTTCTAGTGTTCCTCCCTATGCCACAATGCCATATCTAATGTGTGATTCAGCCAGTGAGTCACCATCTGCCCGACAGGAAGAATTCATGATAAATATAGAAATGTATAGAGTAACATAATTTATATGAACATCCCATTTAACATGTTAATCTATATACTGCCAAATACTTTATGTCAGACGTGTATGCTACCTAAATAGTATTGTTTTCCATTTTAATACTTATTTCTTTGAATGTAGGAATTCCATAAGAAACAGAAGAAACGGGGATAAAGAATGTTTTATCAAAATTTACAGTCAATAAAAATCTTGAAACGAGCTAAATATTAGGGGTAAGTCTTCCTCCACTTTATTTTTTAATAAATCCCAACTGGGTGCATCGTAAAAGATAGCTGTGTCATCAGCAATGCTAATTATATATGTGTAGGAACTTCAAATAGATCGTTTAAATAGTGTAACGCTCTTTACCTCGACACCCGGTCTTTTATCGCCGTAGTTAAGGTTATCGATTGTCCCGGGTGTCACCTTTCGTTTATAGTGTGAAGGCCACTGCACGGGCAGCATCAGTGGAGAAATAAAATACTCCAGGGGTCGTACGTTATTGACAAGACCCTTAGCGGCCAGAAGGGCGGTCTTTACTTATCCTACAGGGTTGCGTTACCTGGGTATTTATGCTGCTGGGATGTTATATCTCACACCAAAAAAAAAGGAAATCAAGTAAATAAAAATCCTATATTCAACTTTACCAAAAAAAAATCCGTATGAAAAATGTGTAATGGACTGTACAGGTTCGACTGGCTTGGCTCGTGTGGTGTTGGTCGGACTGATGGCTCCAGGTTACGGTCAAATTGGACTTGTCTTCCGCTTGATCTGTCTCTAAAGGTCACTGGTCGGTTGTTTATGATAAACAAATACAAACATTTGCATTTTCATAATTTTAATTTATATGTTTTAATTATTACGGAAAAAAGTAACTTTGTTACAACAGATATTGAAAAGTATAGGACCAAGCACCGTACCTTGCAGCACTCTATACTCTATGGTTTCAACTTTACTAACGACACCATTCATTACAACTGATTGCTTTCTTTGGGACAGATAGTAACGCAAAAGATTAAATGATTTTCCTCTGAACCATATATCTTCCATAGTATTTACGAGTTTTTCCTGGCTGTCGAACGTCTTAACTAAGTCAACAAAGACGAACAACGATGGAGTGGTGTTATATTGAGTTTCTGTTTTTCTTTTAATTAATTTGGTTATTGCATCTTGTGTAGATACGCCTTCCTTAAAACCAAATTGTTGCTTTGAGATAATATTAGTTACATTTAAATAACTGTTTATTCTTGTTTTTAATATTTTTTCATATATTTTTGCGAAATTTGAAATTAAGGAAATAGGCCTATAGTTGGTTAAACGAAGTTTGTCACCCTTTTTAAAAATCGACTTTACAGGCGCAAACTTAAACGAAACTGGAAATCTTTCATCATTAAATAATTTATTTATAAAAAATTTTAGAGGCTGTGATATTTCATTTGCTAAAAATTTTTAAAAGTTGTAGTCTAGGTTGATATAAATGTATTATAGTAAATCTACACGTGAATCCTGTGTAGAATCCAGAAATATTAATATATCTGTTAACCTACTTACTTCAGTCGAACCAATAAGAAATATCATATACATAAGACTTTTTTCAAATCTTTCCATTGATATGTCCATTTCAAATAGAAGTCCAAATTCGGTGAAGACCAGAGCACATAAAAAACCAAGACAAAATATTTTTAGTTTAAAGTATCTAGCCGATAAAGGCCAAGCGAAAAACATACTCATAATTAATTTTGGAAACCATAGAAACAGCTTAGCACAATCTTTGGTTTTTAATACTTTGGAAGCAATACCTAAAAAAAATTGTTAATACGTGATTTTAAATATAAAAAAACCATTTAGATATTTCTGTATTACAGGCGGCTGTAAGTTAATTTTGTCTCTCTGAGTAATAGTACCAGTATTGGTAAGAAGTGAATTTAAAAAATTAGTTTTAGGGCTACAATTCAAGAAAACAATCTATCCACTTCCTATGACTGTATTCCTACAAATAAAAATATATGTATTCTAGAGTCTAATCTCTGTATGAATTGAAATTTTGTTATCAGCAACTATTTCAAAGCAAATATTTAGGCTCCAATGCAATGATATATTTTTGGAGATTATTTTAACTTTAGTATGTGTACGACCTTAGATTCTGAAAAATAATTTACAATAATTTAGTATTTATTAGGTTAGAATCAAATAAATATATTTAATATTTTTATTATAAACAAAATAAAGAAGCTTAACATTAGATTTATTAAGCCAATAAAATTGCAACAAATTTTGAATGTAAAAATCGATGTTATTGTTATTATTTAAAGAAGTCCCCACTTCAGTTATGGAAAATGACTCGATTTTAATATAGGTACGTTCTTTTATTCACCGGTGGCACCATCAATCCACTAACTGCGTTCATATATTCTTTGTTAGATTCTAGTTTGACGTGACCACGCGAAATTTCGAGTTGTAGGTACATTTTTCTCGCCCATTATGAATTTCAACGTATTTTATCAATAAATTGTTTCATATACCAATAAATTAGTGCAAGCATTCAAAGAATCCTGAATAATTCTATCAGAAATGGAAAGAACAGTGAACCCTGCTCCAGTACCGCTACTCAGTCTGATGAGAATGAGGAAACACTTGGTACTAGGGATACAAGTAGTGGTACTAGTAATAAAGAAAAGTGTATTCAGTTCAAGTGAAATGACAGTTCAATAAAATTGTTATTGGACATATTTCTGGAGCTGGAGACAAAGACTCCAGCAAAGCATTTCAATACAGCATTTTCCATTCCAACTATGAGCTTGTAATTTCTAATAACATAATAAAAACACAACCCAATATGTAAAACAAAAATGATTGGAATGTCAGTTGTCATTGTCACAAGCGAACTGCGTATAAATTAAATACCTAAATATATTCAAAAGATTGCAGAAGGTATATAGCCCGAGAGTACCTAATATTTGAAAGACCATGAAACAGATAAAAAATAATACTTCTACATTCAGTTATTATAGTTTCAGCTATAAATATGTTACAGCGTATTCAGGGCAATTTTGAATAAACATCAGATTTAAAGCGCAAAGCTCAATATTTTTCAACTTTACATAGTGCAGTTTAACTTGAACTGATGACCTCTATGTAAAGCATTTTGTTTTCAAAGTTTTAATTTATCACCAATGAGGTTTTATGGTTTTCAATATTCTTGTAATTTTAAAAATAAAGTTACATCACCGACTTTTGGAAACCCGGAAGATACAATTATTGTATTTTTTTAAAACTAAATTCGTCTGTGAAGAAATTGAAAACATAAAAAAATTACCTAAATATCCACTTATCCAACTTTGTAACAATATTTAGTATCTCAAAAATTGGTAATATGATTGAATTAAGCACATGAAAATATTGAATCAGAACGCCAAGATCTACAACCTAAGGCATGTTCTTTTTTACAACATATATTCATCATTGATGGAAGTGATGTCATTCTCTGATGAACAGAATTGTTGGAGTCACCAGTGATAATAATCATCATATGAAGTAAATTAGACTATGGTGCTGTTTATTATGTTTTTGCAAATGAATCACCATTAAAAAAACTAGACACTATTCAATCATCAGCATTAAGACTGACTTTAGGTGCCTTCAAATCAAGTCCGCTAAGCAGCCATCAAGTTTTAGCAGGAGAGAGTCCATTAAAACAAAGACGCAGCAAGAATCTCAGCCGATAAAGACAATCCTAACTTTTCCATGATCTTTAATTTACTACCTTCAGATATATACGTTAATAAATCAACAAAATTTTTTCCCTTCAGAGAAAGGGTTAAACGTAGTGACCACAATCTACCAAAAACGGTTGTGTCGCCCCAAAACTTTCCCGACAAGTATCCACGAATAATTTTTCAGATATTTAATGTTAAAGTTTCAAATTTTGACATTTTTTTATTTTTGACAGGTGACAGTTGGAGACATAATTTTGACTGTTCTGAATAGAGTTCTTCAAGGGCTTTCAAATGACATATTACAAGTAAAATTCCGTGACATTCCGACGGGTAACCCAAATCCATATACCAAATTTCAACTCAATCGAATTAAACGTGTGGCCTCTATCGTGCTAGAATACACACAGACAGACAGACAGACAGACTTCCATCTGGAAATGGTCTTAATTATCTCAGGTGACCTCTAAATGGATATTTCCATTTTTATCTCGAAAAACATTTTTAGCTCGTTCACAATACTTTCCCTTCTCGGAGGTGGGTCGGGAAAGTAACAATTCAGCGAATGACTACCTACAATCTCAGACGTTGCTCTTTGGAGAATCAACATACCAAACATTAACACTTATCTCACTTACCCAGCTTCCAAAAAAATTCACAAATCCCCACTTAATCCAAACTGTATATAGAGAAACCATATCAAAATACCACCACCATCTCCAAATATTTTAAATTTTAAAAACAACAGACGGACATGCCGTAGCCTACTTTTGTTAAGGTACCAAATTTGAAATTCGGTAAAATAAAGAATGCAGCATATATATTGGAGAATCAATTGCTATACTAGAAGCTCTGAAAATGTACAACATACCATTTAACAAGGAACCAATAATTACGGACTACTTAAGCATTCTACTTGGCCTAAAACATATCTACACATCTCATGCAATACTTGAGCATCAAAAAAAAATTAAACCACATGCAATCGCTAGGTAAAGAAATAATATTCATTTGGGTATCATCATATACGGCGATTGTGGGAAATGAGAAAGTCGACTGTTTAGCAAATTAAGCAACCAATGACGACAATATCATGTTTATAAATAGATTCCCACGTAATAATCACAAACACACGTCCCCTAAGTTGGCACCCCCCACTAATTTTTTTTTATGTTTGAATACATGATCTGTTTGGACACCATTTGCACAGTTCTCTAATGAAAGATATAGAACTTTTTAACTGGGGGGTATCAAGTGGAACTAGCACCCGCCACAAACACAGTATAACGAAGCATATAAAGAGCACATGGCAAGCATTCTGAGAAAAGACAACATCAAAACTGAAAGAAATTACGAGTTGACAACTAACTACAGCTTCCAAGAAATAGGCAGGCACAAGTAAGTAATCATGACTAAACCTCGTTTCAATGTTTAGAAAGCTCTTTGGTCCGTATTACAAATGTTGTTTTTAAAATAATAGGAATTGACCTATACTTGAATTATATTGTATTAACTGTTAAGCTATCTATTATTTTCCAACAAAAATCTGTAATTTTAATTTTCTAGAAAATTAGATATGGTCGATTATAAAGTAATTAAAACGAAATACTTTTTAGCCAATAGTTTTTTAGCTAAAACTCAATTTTTTTACCATTAAAATGATGTCCCAAATTGGTGTGTTTTGCAGGGTATCTAGTAAACTAGATAGAAAAAAGCAGTTAAGATGTTATGACTTCTTGTTTTGTTAAAGTAACGATAGCCTAAATAAATCTTTAGTAGCTGTCTGCATTTAGAAGATACAGGGCGATTATTGAAAACTGTCGAAAACTACTATTTTCTATAACTTCTTAATTATGAAAAATATAAAAAAACTTTATGGAAATATAATACAAACTTATATTTTTTAAATGGGACACCCTCCTGTATATTTTGACGTTTTTTTCTTTCCTTTTTTAATTCTCATTCACCTGATATAACATATTATATATTTATTTTCAGTGGTTGGAGCTACAGTGCAAATAAACCATTTTGTCCACGACTGTTTTATAATGAAGCCATTTTTAAATAATTTTCTAACTTAAAATGGTATATATTGCGGCTCGTGTCGTAAACTACACCCTTGTGAATAATAGCTGTCATTATATGCTTGTTGAATAATATACTATATCGATGTTATCAGGTGATAGACCCTTAAATAATTGAACAGTCAGTAACGAAATTTAACATTTTATTATAAGGATACTGATATGTGACAATTTTATTTATAAAAATTATAATTAACAAAAAAAATCAGATTGAAAAGATACAAACAGTAAACTTATGAAACAAATAATAAACATTGTAACAACTAATCTACAGATAATTTTATTAGAGTGTGAAAATTACATTAAATGTTCAATTGTTGTAATAATAATTGAAACCTCTTTCTTACTGATCTTACACAATTTAGAATGTGCACTGGCTTTATTTTTCTAAATGCTGTATGAATATTTTGTAATAAGTCTTCCCTACTCTCGAAGTTAGTCTTGTAAATATTGTTTTTTTTAAAATCACCAAATAAAAAAATCACAAGAATTTACTTCCGGAGAACTAGGGGGCCACCTAACCGGCCCATAAGTGATAATCCACCGATTAGGAAATTGTTCGTTTAAATAATCTCCAACGAATAGAGTATTATGGGCAGGTGCTCCATCTTGTTGGAACCAAAGTGTGTCCCTATCAGCCAACACTTCTTCCTCCAAAATTTGGTGTAAGTTTATTTCTAAGATATCTATATATCCAGCAGCAGTTAGTTTATCATCAAATACATGATAAACTAATTTACGATGTTTCACAAAACAACTAAAGTTAAAGCCGAATCTGCCTTGTCTTCTGATCCCCTGAACTAAGTATGGATTTGTCATTCCAATATAATTCATTATGTCTGTTAAATATTCCTGCACTGCTAACGAACTTCATCGCTAAATATTACTTTTGAATATTTGGCTGCTCATTACATTTTTCTATATACCACTGTGCAAATTGTGTTCTTCTCAAAAAATCGTTTGGGTATAATTTGGGTATAAGGCCTAAATTTATATTTCTTTAAAATTCTTGCTGCAGTAGTTTTTGGAATACCTATTTCATTTTCAATTTGACGTAGAGAAGATTTATGTTTTGTTTGGATATATCCCAACGTATTTACCTCTCTCTCTCTCTCTTCATGATTCTTTTGGTACTTACGCCGTAGTTTTAACATTCAATATATGCCACATGCATATCGTATTTTTCATAATTTAAAAAATCATGTGTAAAGTTGTTGACAAGACTACACGTCGTAAAATTAATTTTGACAGGTAACAAAGGTTTTGTTTTATTTACCATGGAAACAGTACTTCTTATAAGATCACGTCAATTCAGGTAAACAAAGTAAAGTAAATATAGAATATGTCATATCAGGCGAATAAGAATTAAAAAAGGAAACAAAAAACGTCAAAATTTAATTTAAAAAAATTTAAGTTTGCACTATATTTCCTTAGTGAGACCCCTAACAAAAATTATTGTGCACCTCTGAAGTCTTAATTGTTATATCTCATTTTATA
Source organism: Neocrepidodera transversa (assembly GCA_963243735.1). Taxonomy (NCBI): domain Eukaryota; kingdom Metazoa; phylum Arthropoda; class Insecta; order Coleoptera; family Chrysomelidae; genus Neocrepidodera; species Neocrepidodera transversa. The sequence continues at coordinate 24,067,747 of OY725349.1, read as the reverse complement.
TTTTTATAACATTTTATTATATTTTTCATAATTAAGAAATTATAAAACCTAGTAGTTTTCGACAGTTTTCAATAATCCAAATGCAGGAAGCTACTAAAGATTTAATTAGGCTTACTTTACTTACTTTAACAAAAAAGGAAGTCATGACATCTTAACTGCTTTTTTTCTACCTCTTCTAGTTTACGAGATACCCTGCAAAGCACACCAATTTGGGATACCCTGTACATAACAATTGGTTTGTTTTTTTTTTAAATAAAGGAGGCATGTTATTTATTTACAATATCATATTTTAAATATAAATAATTATTAAGAAACAAACAGAAAAAATTTACACTTTTTTACTTAATTGTAAATATGTACCTATATTAATATTGAAAATATGTAGTACATGTATATTTAAATTACTGTATAAAATTACAAATTATTAATTTTTAATATGTTATGTAGTTTACTAATTGTGTTTTTTTATACCTAATTGTAAATTATAATACAGCTATTTGTATCTATCTTTGTTTTATTTTAATAAAAATTAACATCAATTAATGAAACAAATTCAATTATCCTGAAGTACACTCCATATTTCAATTTTAAAAGAGGTACCATTTCTTTAAAACATTTATAATAGTTGCCTATAAAACAGTAAAAACCCTCATAAACCCCCACATGAACCCTCATAAAATATAAATAAGTCAATCTCAAATATTGGTTAGTTAACTTCAGCCGCCTGTAAACTACGAATAGAGTATTGTGAGATTTATTATTCGTTATTTAAGAAAAAAGCAACTTGAATAAAATAATTTTAAAAACTCTGCACTAATTGCTCTGAAGGCTTAAATTTAACCAATTTGATATATGTGACCTCCTATTATTTATTTATTTCTACTACTCCTTTATCAGTAAATGGACATTTACGTACAGTTTTACTTAATCAGTAAATCTATTCCTAGACACAAAACACTATTAGAAGCACAATGGCTGTGTAAGATTTATTACGTAACATTCGAATCATCATGATAGCCAAGATTGTTCATATTTTCAGTTTTAACATTGATTCACAATTTATTGGAATTATTGCACATAGACTTTAACTTCCTAGTCCCATCAAAGTGAAAGTATAGTGAAGGAGCAACAAAAAAATTCGTGATATCGATGGAAATATCCATTTTGAGATCCCCCAAGAAGATTGTGTATAATCTTCCACGATAACTGTCGAACCGTTTGATCAACCAAGCTGAAATTTGGTCCGAAGGGTTGGTATGTGCCTTGCATGCGACCATTAGTTTTTTGTTCAAATTAGTACAGACCGACATCGATTGAATAAACATGTAAGATTTTATGTCTTTTTTTTTTTAAATTTTACGAACAAACAATACACTTCAGTGCAAAATGTTGTACTGCACAGTTTTAGAGAGTTAAATTTTCTACAATTTTTATATCAAACTTTTTCCAGAATTTCTAATAGCTGCGCCAGTAAAGGGCGCGAAAAAAATGTGTTTGAGGACAAACAATGCACTTTGGTGTAGAACTTTCTAATGCAAAGTTGTAGAGCACCAAATTTTTCTTAACTTTTGTATTTAAATTTTTTTCGAATTTTCCTTAGTTCGCCTCTAGCGGGCGAAAAATATACACATATAGGCTTTTCGTCTTTTTTTTAAGTGCAAAGGTGTAGAACATAACATCACCTACAACGTTTGCATCAAACTTCTTCCAGAATTCCCAATAGTTTTCACCCATGATTTTAGGATATCCTAATTATAGCAATCTGCTGTAAAATGTGTTCCATTAATTAATGTAATAATTCTATACTTGACAGACAAGCCGGGAAAGTTCTGGGGTGACATAGCCTATTTTTTTTAATAGTTGTACGAAAAGTATAGTATACTACTCGTGTGGTAAGCCTATTACACATTCTTTCGAAACCATCGAAATCGTCTGTAATAGACTTCTTACCGCACATGTTATGTATTATACAATTATAATACACCAACCGGCAGCTAATGCCAATTAACCGCAGACAAAAAAATATTACAGCACAAAGCAATTATTTCAAAAAAAATAACAATATGGGTGGCCTTTACAGCAATAATTTATTTTTATAAATCGGATGCTGCGCTACCAAGATATTCAAATTTTTATTAAATTTTCTGAAAACTCACTATATTTCAAAATTATTCAAAAATTAATGTATTTTACGAATTTTAAAAAGAAACTTTGGTTACAGTTAGTTTAGATATGAATTTAGCTCGTCTTATTTCATAATTATTTAATATGTACAGGGTGTTTATAACATAGTAATAAATTTATATATAATATTTAAAAAGCTTATACCTCATACTATGGTTTAAAATATACTGTTTTAAAGTTATAGAACGAAAACACAATTATTTACTTATTTTTAAACTACATTAAATGCTCAAAATATCGTCCATTTTGTTTAATGCATTTTCTTTGTCTTTTTTTAACGAAATTCGGACGTTTGTAAGCATTTAATTATTGACTGTTATGAAAGCCTCTCATATACGCTGTTTTAATTTATTTTGTAGTTACCTCTTGAGATTATAAATTATATAATCCCACAGGAAAATATCTAAAGGGGTGAGATCAGTAGACCTAGCTACCCAAAATATAGGACCGGCGCGCCCCATCCAGTGATCTTTAAATTTCAAATTGAGACAATTGCGGACGTTTATCTGATAATGTGGTGTAGCATTATCTAATAGAAACCACATTACATTGATAATATTTCGAGTCACATGGCAGAAGACCTCTGAAATCGTTTTCTAAAAATGTAGACACTTTGTGCCGGACAGTTCCATCAAAAAAATAGGAACCTATGTGCCCACCCAAACATTCAGTGACCACCGGAATTGAAATCTTGGTATAGCTAAATACGATACGGTCGAAATTTATTTTTATTACTACTGCACCTTATAGAAGTTCAGGCGCCATGTCAACTACCTCGACAGCGGCTAAGGAAAGATCTCTGGATCTTATTGCTCTCCAGATATTATTGAAACAGGATGCCAGAATGACCTCCTACAGAGCCATGTTGGTGGCTAGTCAAATTAAGGGGAAGAGGCTATGGGACCACTCTGGACTGCTGCGAGAGATGAGTACTCACCACACTCTGGGAATGGTTTCGGACGTGCTCTCCTCCAGAACTCACATACAGAAGTCCTAACCTAACCTAACATCCTTTTTCCGAGAAGAGACGAATGGGAAAAGGGGGAGATCCCCTTTCCAGGGACGGCTTTATATACTGTATGCATATAGTACAAAGACCCCAAATGGTGCGGGAGCCGGAGTGTGCAGCAGATAACCGAGAGTTGACATCACAATAAGCCTCGGTAAGTATGCTACCATTTTTCAGGTGGAGGTCTTCGCTATAGAATTGTGTACAAGAGTGTTGGCAGATCATCCTCTTGTTAACAAAAGAATTTACATTTTGTCGGACAGCCAGGCAGCTTTAAAAGCACTGAGCTCCAACCAGCAGGACTCGAAGCTGGTGTGGAACTTCATCGAATCCTTGGATCGCATTGCTACCAGTAACTGAGTAACCCACGAAGGGTGTAGGGCAATGAGAAAGCCGACACTCTTGCGAGAAGAGGCGCAGAATCCTAGTTCATTCGATCGGAACCATTTTTCGACATAGCCAAAAGCAGTGCCAAAGATACTATCTGGAAATGGGCCGAGAGGAAACCCCTCTAGAACTGGAATGATATTTCTGGGTTAGCTCACTCTAAGACGTTCATAGTCAAACCCTCAGGTAGCTGGAGCCTACCGACTTTAAGGAAGTTTCACCTAAATCAACCACAGACTTTATTTTTGTACTATTTTTGTACTATCAATTTAAAAAAAAAATGAAAAGGAAAATGGTAAATTATGGTGACCAAATAAAATAGGTTTTGGAAATACGTATAGTTTATTAAAGTCTGTTACTTTATTGTTGTAACTAATAATACTATGAATCAATTTCTGCTGATATGATAGGTATAGAAAATCTATCCGGATCACGGGTGGGCAGGAAGTAAAGTTTGTAATATCTTATTTCCCGACCTTTAAAAAGTGTGTAATTGAGCTATTACATATACGATTCAAAAAATAATAAAAAACTCGTCATATTACAATTATATAATGTTGGAAATTCAACAGCAGGAGGCAACATGTTTCGGCCATTCGATGGTCACCATCAGGCCTACAAAATGGTACATTACAGATACGTAAAGGGATAAAGTTTAGTAGTTACTTACATAAATTTTGTTGAACAAGTATAACAACTTAATTGTACGATGACAATATGAGAATGAAGAAGAAAACTTTAACCAATTGTGGTGAGTAGATACTAAATGCCGGTACAAATGTGCACTTCCGGTCACGTACCACATCTCTCGCCTACGGGGTAATGCCGGTGCAAATGTACACTTCCGGTCACGTGTGAAGGTCATTGAACTCAAGAGACAGGCTGAGACAAGTTAAATCTAAAAATAGATAGCCCCCTTCCACGATTAAAAATATAATAAATAGCTGTGTATCTCCTCAGTTATTTAGTTCTGTAGTAGAACGTAGATTTTATTTAAACCGATCAAAATCAAAGTTTGTGGCAGTTTCATTATATTATGATTTAAACTTTTCACCATGTGTTGTGATATCCGGAAATAAAAAGGATTGTTTGATATTTAGTGAATCGGATTGGAATAACTTTTTAACATATAAGGAAACAATTGATCAGTTTATATCTTCAAAGGAGTATCAAGATATCTAAATGGGTATTCTAATGTGTTTTTGGGCGCCAACTCAATTTCAACCATTTGGAAAGTTTTACATATGATGAAGCACTTAATGGATACTGTAAAAGGTTATCCATTCAGCTCTACCCTTAAATGGGTGTTGAGAATTCTCATGATGCAATTTCCTCTGCTCTAGATATATTAAAACCAATTAAGGCAGTAAATCGAGAGATGTACAGTATATTTTTAGAACTTATATATCAATATCCTAAAATTTCAAAAGAAGATTTTCAGTTATGAAGAAAGTGAAATATAATGAAGACATGAACCAAACTTACATACTATATGTCTGGAATTATGCGTATAAAGAAGCCAGAAAAAGTACGTGGGAGTCGGCTGTACTAGACCGAATAAGATTCCAACATCGAATTGAAGTATCATCTATAATTATTAGCCCTATATTAGATATAGTTCATAGAATTAATGTTTACAAAAGAATAAATAAAACAAATATGTAATTAAATTGTATTTTATTTAAAAAACATTACAATACATTATTTTTATTAATCCAAGAATTGTGTGTTGAATCCATTCCAAGCCATTTAACAAAAACTTGATTTCCTCGTTTTCTTAACACCTTTTCAACCAAATATATGTCTGGGTATTTAACTTTTGCTTTGTCAACTCGTGTTTATAGAAACCCCATTGAATTTCTTCTTTTTTACTATCCTCTAATATGAATGTTGTTGGGTTAGTGTATTTTACTTTTTTAATTTTAAAAATCTCGTTAGACCAGTTCGGTGTATATCCCTTGGAAAAAACATGACGATACTTGGAAATTCGGACATCATCTCCCACTTTAAACTTGGGTTTTTTTGGATCAACAGTTTTTAAATAATTAAAAGCATCAATATATTTAGCACTCTTATCATTAACTTTACTTGGAATTGCTCCCGTAGTAGAATGTTTATTGTTATATTTCTCGACAATTTCAGGTAGAATTTTTAACCAGTTGTAAGTTCTTTGCATATTAAATTGTTTCCACAGCATAGATTTAAGAGTTCTTATCACCCGCTCAGCAATGTTTGCTTTTAAAGTCGAATAAGTGCTATAATGATTTATCCCATACTTTTTCATAAGATTTTGAAATTCTTTATTATAAAATTCGGTTCCATTATCAGTTGGCAAATTTTTTGGGGGTTGCATTTGTGCTAATATTTTCTTCATGGCTGCAACTACATCTTTTCCAGTTTTTTTCTTAATAGGTTCAGCCCATTCTTTTTTTGCTATATGCATTAATAACCACCAGAATATAATTACAGCCTTTATTAAATTTAGAATACGGTATCATAGTAGCTAAATCTGCTTGAATCAGGTCATTCAATCCTTTAATAATAACATGTCGTCTTTTGAATTTTTTTCTCGCTGGTCTGTGTAGTTCATTAACAACTTAAGCTTTAGACATTTTTCTCTAGAGAGCATTGAAGAACAAAGTCAGCACACATTCCATCAACTGTACCAAGTTTAAATTGATTTTATCTCCTTTATTTATATAGGTGCCCACTAATTCATGGTATTTAAATCTTTCAGCATTATAATGTTTTACACCTTCAATTTTTCCTGAAATTGGAAACACAAAGGTTATACCAAAGTTTTCCAAAATGTAGAATTCCTTATTCAATTTTATTTGTTTAGCACCTCTAAACCTCAAAATGTTTTTACAATGAAAATAAGTTGGTCCACAAATGTAAAACGGAGAAGTAAGGTTAGATATTACTTTATTTTCAGTACAAGTAGATGTATCACTCAAAAAGTGACTTCCAAATTTGTTAATGGGCATTCCTACGGCGAATCACATATACTGAAGGTGTTTTGCATGTGTTGCGGTATTTATTGGATTACATGTCCCTCTCGTAATTCCTCAATTATTGAGACGATTTCATTAGTATGACCTGTATTTCCAGCAGACTCAGACGCTATCAGGAGTCTCTCAATTATTTCATTGAAATCATCGAAATATTTAAAATCAACAGGATTTCTACTATAATTCATTTTAGTCAACCCATGACCATTTTTAAGCATTTTCGTTAAATTTCTAGTGACTCCACTTGATGGCATAGATGGTAGTGAACTTATTGTCGGTCTGAAGGGTTGTGGTCTCGTTTCTAATCGGGGTTTAATAACATAATTGAATTTATCATTTAGCTTATTTGGAACTTTACCATAAGGTAAATCCGGATTGTTATCTCTGTAAAGAGCATTCGTTCTACGTAAAATATAAACATATTCATCTGCATCTTTCTTTCTGAATTTTTCTGATTGAATGTTGTGATATACTCCAAAAGTGTGATCGAACTTCCCCTCGACATCTTCAATATTTTCTTTAATATAATTCAACGGTAGCGGTTTAGAAAACTGTTCGTAATATGCTCTCATAACATCAGGATTTTGGACCATAGAAACATATTCACGTATTGAGTCATCAATGTACTGATCTATTTCACGATCTTCTTCCGGATATTTGAGGAGTAATCGAATCATTTATTCTACTTGCGTTTGGAGACGAGTATGCTATTTGATAATTAGATCTATGAGGTAAGTACTTTGTGGGAATACCAAGTCGATTAAAATTTTGTGAAATTTGTGATTCTGCCTCTTGTTTTATCTGATCCTGTTTTCCCAAAGTTGAAACTAATTGTTTAAGTGGCTCTGTTATTGGTAGATCTGTTTTCTCTAAATGCGTTAGTAGATAGGGGTCGCACTGTGGAAAGACGTCTGAGACTATCTGTATGTCTGTCTAGAGTGCGCTAAGTTGCGCCGGCCACCCTATACGCTGTATCGGTTACGAAAGCAAAATGTGCAGGCCAGCTTATACTTTTTAAAATGTGTTTAGAAGAATAGAAATAATCTTTTGTAGTTTGATATATATTTCTCACCATATATTTAGTGCGTATAAAAGATATCATATTTAAGGGACCGTTTACCATCATTATTCCTTTACGTTTTAAATAAAACCAATATATAAAATAAGTTTATTTTTTATTTTAATATTTCTAAAATTCACACTAATTTTGCTTTATTTTTGTATATTTATATAGAACAAATAATGATTATTATTATAACAGAAATTATCGTATACAAGAACAGTCTTTGACAAAACAACAAACGGTTTAAAATTATATACAGGGTGTTTCATTGGGAAACGGAAATACTTAAAACGCGAATAGAGGTCACCGAGGCGGTTCCAGATATACCACATTTATTGGTTCTGGCGGCCTTTGTAACCGAGATACAGGGTGTTTTATCGATTTTGCTAATTTCTTCCTAGGGCCATAACTGTCGAATCACCCCGTACATTTCTTTGATATTTGGTACAGATGTTACTTATTCAGAAACCAAATGAGCCAGTTACTAATCACAAGAAAAATCCAGGTCCGGATTAACAACAAAATAGAAAGCAATTGTGACCTTGAAATAACACCCTGTATATTGAAATTTTCAAAATCTATTTTCATATTTGAAAAGAGCGTAAAAAACTAAATTAAAAAGTGCGCTTTAAATTTTTGCGCAGACAATTTAAGTACTCAAATTTTGAACTTAAGTGAAGATTTTAAGAACTTAGAGACTAAAAAGTGGTTCTTCAAAATGAGTTTCTTTTATTTATTTATTTAACTTTTATATATGTCTTCTTCAAATTTCTTCTAAATAGCTTCTTCCTTACTTTTAATTTGTGTATAAATTAAAACAAGAGTTCTTTTTTCTCAACTGGTATATAATTTTCCTTAAATTAATATTATTCCAATAATTTTTAAAAACGTTGTGTCGAAATCTGTAGTTATATCACTTTGAATAACAACTCATTATTGTGATAAAAATGCAGTTTATTTACAACATCCGGGCTATTAAAAAAAAAACAAGTTGAACCAATATCAGTTATTAACGAAAACCAGATCTCAAATATCCGTGTAAAGGAAACTATAAAAAAATTTTTTTTAAATTTTTAAAAAAGTATTCAATTAAGACACCCTCATCTAGAAATGATTTTGAATTAATTTTACATTTCACCGAGATGGTGGGGAAATAATTTCTTGGATTATAAGAGTATAAAATATGTCCACCCAAGTTACAATTTAATATTATTGTCTTATAGTTACAAATGAATACTCGTGCTACGGTGCAAATAAAATTGGAAGACGTTGAAGCTCCCTCAACTCCAACCTCCCCAGACCATTTTGATGTGAATGATGGTAGAATGGGGGCTGTAGCACTCCTTACCAGAAAGGAGGAGGAAATAAGTAAAGCAGCCTAAGAAGTTGGGGACCTGAAAAATTTGTTAGCCCATTATTATGGAGCAATAGAAACCATTAACGAGATAATGGCTCAAAAAAATGCAGTTCGTATGTAACTGTACAGCAACAGTTCTAGCGCAAAAACCCACATTTTTACATGTAAATCTCCATAAGGAATTTTAAGGTTCAGTCTGGCAATTTTTTGCTCATTCAAGGTCACACATCGCAGCGGCGGCATTACATCAGCTGATCGTTTCAGAGTGCATGGTGGAAAGGTTGGGGGTAACGAAGGCAGCACTATAATCTTACATGTTCACATAGTAGTGAAATATTATTAGTTATTGTTATTTTAATTTATTTATGATTCCATCCATCGTAACTCATACTTGCATCTTCTTCTTAGCACTTGATTTATCATAAAGACGTAGTTTACTACCTGTTAGCAACTAAGGAGGCATCCTAATGGTATTGAGATATATACAATTTTAGTTTTTTAATTGAAAAACCTTTTCGATCGGTTGTGAACCTACCACACTAAAAGCAAGGTAGCGTAAACATACTATAGAAACATCCAAATAATTTGATCACAATTTACCTAGTAGTACCATTCTATACAGATGTATTTATTTACTTTATTTTTAGTTTATATTTAAATGAAAAAAACTGGTGGCTTTCGGGGCTCGATCCGTCGAAAACCACCAACTTTATATCAAAGTCGGTACACTACCGCGCTTGGTTACGGAGTTACTTGAATATGGTTAGCAATTAATAAGATAAGACGGTGTGGAGATTAATAATTTACAAATAGAAATAAAATTAAATAATTTTTCTCTACCAACATAATACTTTCTCGTCGTTTCTGCCAATTAAACATAATATTAGTAGAGTACCGTTCTAACACAATTAGATTTAAGCAGGCCCCAACTTTAGGGGTAAAGGTTCAAATACCATTGTTATCGATATAAAACTTTCCCGCGAAGGTATAAGTCATATTAGTACAACTGCTGGGCTGAAGACTCAAATATTTTTTCATATTGGGTAAACGTTTAAATAATTTTAGGTTATAGCGACCAGAGAGGTCACATTCTAATACTACAAATTTATCATTTAAGCACTGTTAGTTTATTTTACTTTTTTCTATACCAATTTAATCAATATTAAATTAAATTTGCTTTCGCGCTATTAATTTAGTAAATATCATATTTCTTGTACTAATTAGGATGATGCAACATATAAGTGGAGAAATTGTCAATCCTAGACTAGCCCAAAATATTTTTACACATTTACAATTGAAAATATGGGGTTTAACTTTATTTTTTTTAAATAGCTCGGCTATGTTAATAAAATAATTTTTTTTAAATAATTCTAATTCAAGTTAAGAAATCGATTTCATTCAGACTTATTATTGTATAAAAATAAATAATATTCTCAAAGCAAGTCGGAGTGTTATAAAAAATTACCAATTTTTGTTAGTACATAATCTCTAGAACTGAAAGAAGGTTACCGCAGTTATCAATGAATTATAAAAGTAGATGATAAATTGTTAGTTGTGGGTACATGTATGTGTTGTCTTGCTTAAAGTGGGACATCAGCAAAAAAGTGTTTTATTAGAATCTACATTTTCAAAAACGTTGCGATGTAAAACCCAGTATTTAACCTCTTCGTCTATTTTTATTATTTTACTTGCATGTTTCAATGGGGATGGGAGGGTACAAAACTTCATCGTCAAAAAGGCATTAATGATTTAAATATGTAGTGTGGTTCAATTTACTTATCTGAAATCTAACCTGAAAAAGTATCAAAAAGGCATAATTTTTTAAAAATATCCCGATTTCGACGAGTGCGGGAGCCCAAATAAAATGGTTCAATGATGAGATCCAGAAGAAGCAACCAATAAAGTGAGGATGGAATGTAGAGTTTCTTAATTATAATCAGGAACTGTTTCCAATAAAAATTTGTAAATATGACATAAATTCCATTACGTATTTGTAAAATTTATTCCACAGATTGTTTCAATTACTATATAAAGAAAAATGCGTTATTGCAGTTGAGAGCATATGATAATCAATTCAATTATTTATTGTGGATAAATACCACAATCACAATCATTATAAAAAACATGTGTGTTATTAAAAAAATCGATTCATAAAAATTGGCTTAACAACGTTTCTAATTTTGTTTGTATATTTTTTAATAATAGTTTTCCTAATTATTTTGACTTAAAAATTTGAAATCTGATGGATATAATTTATGTGTTTGAACACGTATAACTTTTTAAATAATATCTATTTCATTTAGAAACCTCAGAATAAAGATGTAACTATTTTTATAAAATGATTAAAAAGTAAAAAAACTAATATATTATTGACATTTAATATTCAGGGGATTAGGATTTGTTACATTATAGAATGATTGGTATATTTTTTATCCAAGTTTAATTTACAACATTATATTAACTATATCATTTAAAAATGTATTTTATCTTATTATTGTATTTTTTGTAAAAGCAAAATTTAGCATAAGAAAGATATAAATATTCTTTTTATGAGATCTTGTATAACTAAACAACAGAATACAAAATTGAAATTAAATTGTGGAAAAATACATGTTCATTTATGGATGAAAATATTAAATGAAGATGGTTTAAATAAAGTTACTTTTATTATACTTTTGAAAATGAAGTGATAGCAAACATAATAATTACTAATAATAATAATTAAGAATAATCTACTCAAGTCCGGTCCTGATTTTAAATAGCACAACACGCTTTTTAGTCAGTCCAGAATTAATCATTGTTTTTATATAAAACAAATTTAAATATTAAAATTTTTCTAAACAGAAGTGTAACCTAGATGTGACAGTGTTATACATCATAAACAACCACTGAGTATACACATTTAATATACAAATAATAAACCAAAGAACCGACGGCCACGGTAAACAGCTTGGAGGTCAAGCTGACCTTCTAACACACTGCCGAAATCCAGCAGGCCCAGGGTCGGCTTGGTATACGTTTCATACCAATAATGAAAAATGACCGAAATGAATGAAAACAAGAGTAACATCTCTCCTCAAAATACCTCCCAGACCTACTCAAATATTGTCACCACCTACAAGCACCCATCGACAGACCAAGCCATTGTTCTCTCCAGTCTAGAAGATGTCAAAATTCATGATTACTTAATAGCTATTGGATCAAAAATCCAACCTAAAAATATACTTTTCGCTTCAAGAATATCAAACAACAGAATATGCATATACCTGTCTTCCAAAAAAACAGTTGACATTCTCGTTGATTCTGACAAATATGTAAATATTAATGGATCTAAAATTGAAATAAGAAGATTGATTAGTCCAGCCCAAAGACTAGTTATCTCGAACGTATGCCCTACAATTCCGAATATTAAATTAGAAGATGAAATAAATAAAACCGGCATAAAAGCAGTATCCAAAATGACTTTTCTCAGAGTGGGAATGCAATAATCCGAATACAGTCATATCCTAAGTTTCCGAAGACAAATTTACATTACTCCACTAGATAACGCGTCTATCCCAGATTCGTTTAACATATCCCATGAAAATACTTCCTATCGTATATACCTTTCCATTGATGTACTGAATTGCCCAAAATGCAAGACAATAGGTCATAATGAATTCAACTGCACTTTTGGAATGTTACCCCCTCAGCCAACAGAAGAAATTGAATCAGAAATAGAAACGTCTACTAAGCCAAATCAAACAGATGACGACCCTCAATCAGATACTTCTAACATAACCTCTCAACCAACATTAACTGTACCTTCCACTTCCAAAAATACAAAAATGACTACACCAATTATACCATCTATCACTTCAAACACAATATTAACCACACCAGCAAATCTCTATTGATTCCACTTTAACCTATAAAACAAAAAGACAAATCTCAACATCTCCTGAAAGAACAGACACTTGCACTTTTCCTATGCCTAAAAAACCTCCATCAAAGAAAAAATCCAAAAACATTTCAGCAGACATCTCTAGCTCCCTACACCTTATTAAGGACAAAATCGAAAAACGAGATCCATCATTTGCCCTTAACTTTACTGAAATTTGTGATTTCATAGAAAACACAGTGAATGCTAAACATCCTGAAATAATATCCCGAGACTACACAAACGAAATATCCGAACTAACTGACATTCTAGTATTTATTCACTCAAACATACAAAGCCCAAGCTTAAAAAATAAAATTACACGATTAAGAAAAAAACTAAACCCCGGTAACTTATCCTCTGCAGAAGAGACAGATATTGAATCATCACTTTCTCAACAATAAAATCAAAATGTCAATAAAACTCATCTTACAATGGAACCTTAATGGTTATTTTACTCACATCGACCAACTAAAACTACTCATAAACGAACATTCCCCCAAAATAATATGTCTACAGGAAACCCACTTCAAACAACCCAATATAAATCTAAGAAACTAAGAATCATACCTTAAAAACAGACCTGCCCATCAAGCCAGCGGAGGAGTTGCTATATTTACAAGAAACGACATAGAATCAAAAGAAATTCCTCTACAAACAAATCTCGAAGCCGTTGCTGTATCAATTACTTACAAGAAAAAGATTAATATTTGCAATGTATACTTACCGCACCCTCAAGAATCCGACATAGAAGTACTAAACAATCTTAGAGACCAAATACCACACCCCAAAATTATCTTGGGAGATATGAACTCCCATAACACTACATGGGGGAGCAATAAAGCAGACAAATATGGCAGCATGCTGTTAAACACAATCAATAATACAAATTTAATATTACTAAATACAGGGACCTACACAAGATTTAATGCATATAACGGGACATTTTCAGCTATCGACCTCTCCTTATGTAGCCCATCGCTTGGAACCCTGATAAGCTGGGAAACAATTAAATACCTACACGACAGTGATCACTTCCCTATCTTTATTATGCTTGAAGACCAGTTAACCCCTGACACCCCAATTTACCAAACCTGGAAAATAAAAACAGCGAAATGGGAATCCTATCAAAAGGATATTGATAACAGGTTAGAAAATTTCAGATTACAAAATGATACAAACTCAGACATAAACTCCTTTAATAACATCATATTATCAGCTGCACATTCTACGAATGGAAAAACAAAAATGTGTAAAAGACAACCAATGCCTTGGTGGAATGACGAGATTGCACGAGCCTTAAAAGCAAGTAAACACGCTCTAAATGTCCTGAAAAGACACAATACCAATGATAACCTTTTAGAATTCAAATCCCTCAGAGTAAAAACATGCTACCTTATAAAAAAATACAAGAAAGAGACTTGGACTAACTAAAGAAACTATCAGCGAAGTCCTAGCCGATGTCTACCAGCAAAACTCGAGCAATAACAATTTAAATCCCACTTTTTTAGAACACAAGAACTTCACCGAAGCCTCTGATATCTTAATTCGCGAAACCAATTGTTCATTTAATGATCCTATCACCTTACAGGAACTAGAATTTTCTTTCGGACTCCTGAAAAATACCTCCCCGGGACCAGATGATATACACCCTACTTTTTTGAAAAATCTTCCACAAAAAGGCAAATCAATTCTTTTAAATCTTTTAAATAATATATTTTTAAAGCAAAACTTTCCTAACATATGGTCCACAGCAACAATTATACCTATTATTAAACCAAAAGACAATCCTATATCATATCGTCCTATATCTCTCACATGCAGTATGTGTAAAATATTAGAAAAAATTTTAAACTACCGTCTAACTTGGTATTTAGAAAATAAAAAACTCCTAACCCCCCTCCAAAGTGGTTTTCGAAGAGGAAGATCCACCACAGATAACCTCGTGTCACTTGAATCAGCTATACACGATGCTTTTGTACATGATCAGAAACTAATAGCAGTATTTTTTGACATAATTAAAGCCTTCGACACAACATGGAGATATCATATCCTGAGAACACTGGACAACTGGGGAATTCAAGGACATATGCTTGACTTCATTAAGAACTTTCTTGATGGACGATTGATTCAAGTAAGAGCTAATGGATATATATCAACCACAAGAATATTGGAAAACGGCACATCACAAGGATCCATACTTAGCCCCACACTTTTTTTAATCGCATTTAACAGCGTGGTAAACCAAATTAAAGCTCCGATTAAAGCTAATTTTACATGGATCTCTATTAAAACACTCGGAAGAAACAAATTTTCTGGGTTTAACCTTCGATCAGACCTTAAACTGGAAAAAACATATTGAAAACCTACAACGTTCGTGTCAACCCAGACTCAATTTGCTCAAAATATTATCCAATAATACATGGGGAGCAGATACCAACAATCTACTTAACCTGTACAAATCCATCATACGAAGCAAACTTGACTATGGTGCTATTGGTTACGATTCTGCAAATAAAACATCATTAAAAAAACTAGATACTATTCAATCATCAGCTCTAAGACTGATTTTATGTGCCTTCAAAACAAGTCCAGTAAGCAGCCTTCAAGTTTTAGCAGGAGAAAGTCCTTTAAAACAAAGACGAATGTTACTAACACTAAACTACGTTGCAAGAATCTCAGCCAACAAAGAGAATCCTTCACAGAAAGCAGTGGCTACGATCTACAGCAATTCAGTCAATCACTACCTACAACCCTGGACCTTCCTCCTTGGAGAATCATCATACCAAAAATTAACCTGTCACTTATCCAGCTCCCAAAAAAATCCACAAATCCCCACCTAATCCAAAATGTATATAGAGAAACTATATCAAAATACCCTGACCATCTCCAAATATTTACTGACGCCTCAAAAACAACAAATAGACATGCCGCAGCTTTCCTTTGTGAAACTGCGAAATATCAAATTCGACTACCTGCGGAATGCAGCATATATACGGGAGAAATAACTGCCATACTAGAAGCTCTAAAAATGTACAACACAACACCATTTAACAAGGCACTAATTATTACAGACTCTTTAAGTGCTCTACATGGCATAAAACATATCTATACATCTCATGCAATACTTCAAGGCATCAAAAAAGAATTAAACCACATGCAATCGCTAGGAAAAGAAATCACATTTATGTGGGTGCCTTCACACATGGGAATTGTGGGAAACGAGAAAGTCGACTGTTTAGTAAATAAAGCAACCAATGACAACAATATCGTGCTTAAAAATACATATCCATATAATGATCACAAACACAGTATAACGAAGTACATAAACAGCAAGTGGCAAGCATCTTGGGAAAAAACAACGTCAAAACTGAAAGAAATTAAACCTCAAGTTGACACTCCTCTACCACTTCCAAGAAATAGAAGAGAACAAGTAATCATCAACCGACTTAGAATTGGACACACCTTACTGACACACCTCTATCTCATGAAAAAAGAACCAAACCCGTTATGTTCCTACTGCTCTATCCCGATGACAGTGAAACATATTATCACAGACTGCCCTCATTTCAATGAAGAAAGAAGATCGAACCAACTCAGTAATACCAACATACAGACTATACTCACGAAGAACACAGAAAGAGTGATGAAATACCTAAAAGACATTAACGTATATAATCTTATATAACACCAAATAATGTAAATTGTGCATGTCCCACCTGCTAATAACCCACTGTGGTTGATGCGGGTCTATTTATGTTGAATTAAAAAAAAAAAACTCGTTTTTCTATAAAATTAATTAATAAAATTAATACAATATCACAGAGTAATTGAACAATAATCTCGGTATATAAAAATTCTTGACAAAGACACGAATTATTATGAAAAACATATATTATTGTAAATCAATTTTTTCTCTATTTAATAAAGTAAAAAACTATTAAATTATTTAAACGTTAATTGTAATTTTGGGGCACTTAAAATTAAAATTAAATTCAATAAAAAATATTTAGGGCCTTCTGAAAAATTAAAATTGGAATTTCTCATATTGATGTATGATACATAAATCATGCATACTTGAACAAATTTATATAAAAACCTTGGGCCTGCATTCCAATTAGCATAATAATAAATGCATGGGATTTCCCGCGTTTAAACGTTTAAAAGCGGAAGTGAAGTTGTGTAAAAATGTTAGTCTGTGGCTTGTTTTTGTTCTTAAGTGAAGAAAAAGGTAAATTTTTATTTTTATTTAAAATGTTTTCTAAAATGTTAATTTCTTTTTACCAAAAAGTGCCATTTATTTTTTATTTTTATTAAAAAAAAAAAATCGAAAAAAAGTTTTTAAAGGAAACAAATTTTATTTTAATTTTATACGTTCAAAATTAATAAAAAATTATAAAACGAATTAAAAAATGTTTTTTAAGGAAAACTTATTTCATTTTTCCACAAGCCTGTTTTTCACTTCTTTTAAATATTTTAATTTTATACTTTCAAAATTCATAAAAAATTATAAAACGAATTAAAAAATACACAATTGAAAAATTGTTTTTATGGCAAAACTAACTTTATTTTCCCATAAACCTGTTTTTTCCATTTTTTTTACATATTTTAATTTTACACATTCAAAATTCATAAAAAATTATAAAACGAATTAAAAAATACAGAATTGAAAAATTGTTTTTAAGAAAAAACTAACTTTATTTTCCAAAAAACCTGTTTTTACCATTTTCTTTAATATTTAAATTTTGTACATTCAAAATTCATAAAAAATTATAACGCTAAAAAGAGGGTAAAATATTAATAAAGATGTTTTTTCATCCCAGATATAACAAAAATAATTTAAATAGAAAAAATAAATAAGGAGAAAATTAAAAAAAGTGTGGCAGAATCCGAATAAATTAATCTTAAGAAAGCAATGGAGGTTTACCACATAGAAGATAATTAAATTAATATTTAATCATAATTGAGCACTTCTATTAGCATTTTCTAAAAATTAAAATTTTTATCTGATTTTGCAGGTTTTAATTTTTTATTTATTATTACGGCCATTGTTTTTTTCTATGTGATGAAAAAATAGTTTTGATTAAAAGTAGTTTTCAAAAGGTTTTATTATATTTTTTAATAAACATTTAATATATTTTTTTTTTAATTCCTATTTTGTGAGAAGCATGGTATTATTAACATACCCCTGAGGGAAAACATTGACTAACATTCTGATTAAGTTATTATTTCTATCTTGATGTCTGTCTATCTGGGAATTATTATTATACAATAATAAGTCTGAATGAAATCGATTTCTTAACTTGAATTAGAATTATTTAAAAAAAATTATTTTATTAACATAGCCGAGCTATTTAAAAAAAATAAAGTTAAACCCCATATTTTCAATTGTAAATGTGTAAAAATATTTTGGGCTAGTCTAGGATTGACAATTTCTCCACTTATATGTTGCATCATCCTAATTAGTACAAGAAATATGATATTTACTAAATTAATAGCGCGAAAGCAAATTTAATTTAATATTGATTAAATTGGTATAGAAAAAAGTAAAATAAACTAACAGTGCTTAAATGATAAATTTGTAGTATTAGAATGTGACCTCTCTGGTCGCTATAACCTAAAATTATTTAAACGTTTACCCAATATGAAAAAATATTTGAGTCTTCAGCCCAGCAGTTGTACTAATATGACTTATACCTTCGCGGGAAAGTTTTATATCGATAACAATGGTATTTGAACCTTTACCCCTAAAGTTGGGGCCTGCTTAAATCTAATTGTGTTAGAACGGTACTCTACTAATATTATGTTTAATTGGCAGAAACGACGAGAAAGTATTATGTTGGTAGAGAAAAATTATTTAATTTTATTTCTATTTGTAAATTATTAATCTCCACACCGTCTTATCTTATTAATAGCTAACCATATTCAAGTAACTCTGTAACCAAGCGCGGTAGTGTACCGACTTTGATATAAAGTTGGTGGTTTTCGACGGATCGAGCCCCGGAAGCCACCAGTTTTTTTCATTTAAATATAAACTAAAAATAAAGTAAATAAATACATCTGTATAGAATGGTACTACTAGGTAAATTGTGATCAAATTATTTGGATGTTTCTATAGTATGTTTACGCTACCTTGCTTTTAGGGCCGGTTTATCAATGTGCTGTTAAATCTGCCTGTTACGTAGCCAACAGCTAGGCGAAACTGACAGCCAAAGTGACTGCTATCTTTGAAAGCGTTTTTTATTACGCTGTTGGCTGACGGCTACATAACTTCTAGCTATTGCTAAATTTTGGTCGGTTGGCTGCTTTGACTATTTCCGCAAATATTTTTGATTGGAAAATTTACATTACGCGGTATAAACTCAACAAAGGTGGGGGTTCGTATTGGAATCAAAATAAAAATCCAAACTGCCCAATTTCCAAACAAACGTCCATTTTTGTTGTGTCAGTAGAAGTTCTTTTTTGTTGTGTTTCAGTTGAAGTTTTTTTTGGTTATGGAATCTTTGGAAGAGAAGAAAAAAAGATTGGCCAATTATACGGCATCAGATAGAGCACTGCTTTTGATAATTATAAATAAAAAAAAACATCATTGAAAATAAAAATACAGATGCTACAAACTCTCATAATATAAGGTCTTCTTTCATGCTCAATAAATAGTATTATTTCTTCGTCGTCATCTCTATAAATTAATGTCCTACTTGAAATAGATCACCCTGCTCCATAATAATAAATCACACAAATAAAATTAAGAAAAGATTACAAAAATTCTTATAGATTATATTTTTCTTGCAGATAACAAAACTACAAAACAACAAAATCTATTGAGCTTGCGCTTCAATCAATTTAGCTGGCAGTCAACTAGCAAACAGGAGGTTTCAAGTCTCTGTCAGCTAAAATCCAAGATAACCTTCGGTTACCGGTAACAGTGACATCGATAAACACTTTACCTGACAGCTAGGCGATAGCTGTCAGTCAAGTTGTGTTAACAGCACATTGATAAACCGGCCCTTAGTGTGGTAGGTTCACAACCGATCGAAAAGGTTTTTCAATTAAAAAACTAAAATTGTATATATCTCAATACCATTAGGATGCCTCCTTAGTTGCTAACAGGTAAACTACGTCTTTATGATCAATCAAGTGCTAAGAAGATGCAAGTATGAGTTACGATGGATGGAATCATAAATAAATTAAAATAACAATAACTAATAATATTTCACTACTATGTGAACATGTAAGATTATAGTGCTGCCTTCGTTACCCCCAACCTTTCCACCATGCACTCTGAAACGATCAGCTGATGTATTGCCGCCGCTGCGATGTGTGACCTTGAATGAGCAAAAAATTGCCAGACTGGACCTTAAAATTCCTTATGGAGATTTACATGTAAAAATGTGGGTTTTTGCGCTAGAACTGTTGCTGTACAGTTACTTTCGTAGTTGCGTGTTAGTTCTCGCAGAAAAGATAGAGAAGGGGTGTGAAACAGTTTCGTAAGTGTACATTTTATAGACTGTACGTTTTTACTCTTTCCCCTATTATTTAATTCGACCATAGACTCCTATTATGTTTATTAACCTATAAGATGTACCAGATATATTTTATAATTAAATTCGACTTTAAACACAACTTTTATCAAAGTCTTTTTAGTAACTACATACTAGAAGATATTGTCTGGGTTTAAGTATAGACAACCTTTACAGTTCAATCAGGGTTTTGGAAATTTTTACCTCTCGCCCTTCAGATAAGAGAGGTATAGGAATCATGCTAAAAATTGGGTAGTGAGTTTTCAATGGATAAACACGTTTTAGGGTCCCTAGAATACGATTTTAATATTTTCGCGATGATGTCTGTGTGTGTGTGTTAGTGTGTGTGTGTGTGTGTGTGTGTGTGTGTGTTTGGATGGATGTTGTAGTAACGATAACTCAAAAACTGCTAAATAAAAAAAATTGAAATTTTGCATACAGAATTCTGATACCCTAGATTAGATCTGATTAGATTTTGGTGCCAATCGCACAACCGGAAGTGGCAGTTGCTATGGGTGATGACGCCATTTTTATACAAAACGGCATAAAAGTTTTACACATATATTTTGTATACCCTATAGTTTATTTTCATCTCATAAAAATTTTCGAAACTTTTGCCATTGTTGTCAGATTTACAAAAAAATAATTTTTTTTCATACTTTTTTGTGTCAACCTGTAAATTTTTGATTCAAAAATGGCGAGAGGTCATGTGCTGGCCACATCAGATTTTTTACATTTATATTTCAAACATGTAATCAAATTTTAAAAATAATCAAAATTTACTGATAGTACTGACACATTTGAGGGGTACATAATTATAAACCTGTTGTAAAATTAAAATACTAACAGTTGGAGTAAAAATTAAGTAAAAAACTACTATACAGTGCGGTGGAATAATTGTTACCCCCCCCCCCCCCTATTAACTACTCTATTTTTATATCTTTAGAAAAAAGCTCAAACAGATCAATTTTTATATTAAACGTAGTACGTTATGACATAAAAGTTTCGAACCTGACATAATCCCTCTTCATGGGGGTGTCACCCCTTCGATTTTTTTAAATGAGAAGTGCATCATGCGATGTCAAGAAGTAAATGGGGACCATTTTGAACACCTCTTACGTTAAAAAATTATTTAGTTGCAGTTACTGTTAAAGTTTAAAATTTATTTAGTTTTCAGTACACCCTTAGATGTTACTTGTAATTTATTACATTAAATGATTAAATTCAGTTACCAACATTTACAATGTAAGAAAGATTTATTTAAAGTCAAAACACTTCCAACCCTCCAATGAAAAAACCTACCGTCAAGCCAACAGAATTTATTGAATTCTTGCAAGGTAAGATTAAAACTCTCGAATAACTCAGACTCCGTTAATTTTTGAACCAAAGTGTTATACATTTTTGAAATCAGTGTTTCAATAGGTTTCAAATGAGGTGTCGCAGGATGCACTTTCTCATTTAAAAAAATCGAAGGGGTGACACCCCCATGAAGAGGGATTATGTCAGGTTCGAAACTTTTATGTCATAACATACTACGTTTAATATAAAAATTGACCTGTTTCAGCTATTTTCTTAAGATATAAAAATAGAGTAGTTAATACTGATATTATAATACTGATATAATGCAGTTTTCAATTCCTATGGTTTGTGTGATTGAAATAGGCGTCACCGAAATTTCTTTGGAATCTCTTCAATTTGAAGGCTATTCTTTGGCATCTTTCTATTCCAGACCAACGATGAAGTGTGGTGGAGTAGGAATCTGGATCAGAGATGGATTCCACGTAAAGGCGCTCAAATGTAATAAATTTTGTGTTGAGAAGCACTTCGAAGTGTGTGGTGTTTCGTTTACAAAAAGTCACAAATCCTATATAGTTCTCTAATATTACAGATCTTCAAGCGGAGACATAACCATTTTTTATGATAGGTTATCCGATATTTTAGAATACTTTTTTAAACCGAATATTAATTTTATCTTGTGTTGTGATTTTAATTTAGATGTTTATAAAAATGATAATTTTAACTTTTTATGTACTGTTATGTCTGGTTTTAATCTTGTACCGTCTGTTAAATGGCCAACCCGAGTTACAGATACTTCATGTACAATAATTGATCAAATTTTCTTAAATTCGCTGGACAATAATACTTGTTGTGTAATTGATAATGAAATTTCTGACCATCGAACCGTATTAATTGAAGTTTCCTCTTTAACCATTTCTGTAGCAGAGGCCAAGCAGTATCAAATCAAAAGAAATTTTAACGAGAATAATATTATGAAATTTATTACATCTTTGCAGAATGAAAATTGGTTACCTCTATTTGCACTCGATGAGTTTAACGTCGCTTAACTATTTTTATGACATTTTTTTATATTATTTTAATATCAATTTCCCCATTAAGAAATCTTATATTAAGCGAAATAGAACAAAACAATGGGTTGATGATGAAATTAAGTCTTCAAGCTCGAACTTAAAATATTTACATTTTTTAAAAAAAGAAAATTTGTTGTCGGCGCCTAATTATAATGATGCTAAAAGGGTACATACTGCTTTATTGAAGAGAAAGAAAAAGACTCACTATCAAGAGATTGTCAACAGATCTGATAATGTAATACGTGCGTCGTGGAATTTAATTAGACAACTATCCGGTAAACGCAAAGAATTTTGTAATATTGTTATTTCACAAAATAACAATTTAATTGAAGATCCTAAATCTCTAGTGACAGAGTTCAATGAGTTTTTTGTAAATAGTCCCGTTAGTCTGGATAATAACATTTTCCTACGACCACCTATGAAAACTACAAATAGCACAACTGTTTTGATATTTGGAAAGTGTCTCATATCAACATACACGCATACCAGCCGTGTGTTATAATCCCGCGCTGCGTGTTATTATAACGCACACTTGAATGAATTATTAAAAAAAGGACGAAATATGCTACTTATGTACATACATAATAAATTTTAATCACCATTTTAAAACTGATCTAATAGTTGCTTGTTATTTTCCTACGACCACCTAATAACTAAAATGTTTGGAAATATTATTTTACGGTTATTATAACTGTCCATATTAATTATGAAACAACTTCAGTGTAAACGAATGTATGCAACACATAAGACGTTTGGGTATTGTGTGTTGCATACATCTTGTTACCCGATTCTTAAATTTATTAATAGTTTGTAATTCAAAATTAATTTTAGGTTTAAAATTGCAAATTTTACAAGTATGTATAAAAATTATTTAAAATGTTTTTTTTTAATTGGCTTGGTGCTAAGGTTATTTTTTTTATAAAAGTGAAATGTAATAAAGTAGGCTTATGTCAAAATTTTAAAGAAATTACTGTTTCTATGTTTTGTGAATTCTGAACAGAATAATTAGGTACTTTTATAATAGATATTTTTAAAGTTTAAATTATTCTACTTTATAGCAAATAAACAAAAAATTTAAATTTCGATTTCTTACATAAAAAACGGAAGTTGATAGTGATAGCGAATGTGAATATACACCACCAGAAATAATCGTGTCATATGAGAAAACCAAATAGACTATTCATAAATTATTGTTAATATACTATAATTCCACTGTTGAGCCATTTGTTTTCAATGATTTTAATACTCAATCGATGTTTCTCCTCCATTTTACTGAGGCTGAATTATTGCTTTTATGTAATAAACTGAAAAATAAAAGATCTGCGGGGGCCGATGACGTTCCTTGTTTTCTCTTAAAACGTGTTCTTGAAATCATTATTTCTCCACTTACTTATTTAATTAATAAATCATTTGACACGGGCAGCTTCCCTCAAAAAATTAAAACAGGAAAAGTCATCCATTTGGAAAAATAAAGACCGTAAAATGATTAGTAATTATCGACCTGTTACAATCCCTTACAGTATTTCTAAAATATTTGAACACGCCTTTTTAAATAGACTCATGAATTTCTTAGAAAAAAGCAATATTCTTAGTAATAATCAGCACGGATTTAGAACACAGAGATCAACATACACAGCAATGTAATCTTTTTATAAAAAAATTGTTGAGTTTTTCGAAGCGGGTGAATGTCCTGTTGATATCTTTTGTGATTTAAGCAGGGCATTCGACTGCGTGAATCATAATATTTTGCTCTCAAAACTGGAACATTATGGTATACGTGGAATACCTCTATGTTGGATTAGGGCTTTTCTTGACAATAGAAATCAATTTGTATCATTGACAACTGGAGATGGCCGTCATAGTGTACGATACGATTCGGAATAGTTGCAATTAACAATGGGTGTACCCCAGGGCTCTATTCTGGGGTCCATCCTTTTTTTAATATACGTTAATCAAATTGATCAAGTTATTGAAAATTTGTCTGATACGGCTTATGCTGACGACATATCAATTATTATATCAGCTAAAAATATGAAAAATCTTCAAAAAGAATGTGAAAAAGTAATGAGCAAAGTATCAAATTTTTTTAATAGTATTTGCTTATTTTTTAACGTACAAAAAACTGAATTAGTTAGATTGCATAACCCGCAAAATAAAATAGAGGATATTCGTTTTCCTGTAAATGATCAAATTATGGTCAATACCCATAACAGCATAAATTTCTTAGGAATCAACATCGATGAACATCTTAATTGGCATAACCATTGCCAGCATTTGATTTCAAAATTAAATTCAGTTAAATTTCTTTTCATCAACTTAAAAAATGTACTTACTCTAAGTCAGTTATGTGACCTCTACTACGCTCAAATTGATTCTAGGTTAAGGTATGGTATCTGTCTCTGGGGTGAAGCCAGTAGAGCCTCTAATGTTTTTATAGTTCAAAAGTGTATTATCAGGTATATTGCTAATGTTTCTAGATTATCGTCATGCAGAGACATTTTCAAGAGGCTAAATATTTTAACTTTAGCTACTATATACATTTTTGAACTATCTGTGTTAATTTTAAAAAATAAGTATACCTATTTATTAAACGGAGATCTCCATGGGTATAGTACGAGACTCAGAAATGAAATTCATTTACCAGTCACGTCAAAAAAAGTTACTTACTACTCTCCTAATCATCGAGGACCCAGAGTATTTAATAAATTGCTGGGAAACATCAAATCCTGTAGAACTATTCGTGAATTTAAGACAATGTATTTTGAGAGCATGTGAGAATAGGAGAGGGGCAGTAGTCACAATTAAGTTCTTGGTCGTCTATTTTCTATTTTCTTTATTTTCCAAATTACAAATTCCAATATGGGAAACCAACGTAACACAAGCGATGAATGCGAATGCAAATAAGTGGATTTTGTTCTTCGAGAGAGAGTTTGAGTGAGTCTGTATAAAAACAGTTTGATTGCGTGTCATTAACGTTAGAGAATCAGTGTCGAGAGATGATTATAATTGTCTATTGTCTCGAGACGAATTGCGAAGTGATTGTGTTTTTTAGGGTGGTGTGTTAACACCTCTGATTGCGCAAGTCAAGCGCCAAGCGGGCTCGACGTAATGAGCACGTGCGTGTACAGGGTTGTTTTAAGTTATATTTAACAAGTGAATTTACAACAGACAAAATTGAAACATTTTTTGGTAGAAAAATCTTTTTATAGTGTAAATGAATTTCTATCAACTACTTAATATTAGATTTAATTTTAGGCATGTATATAAAATTGACTATATTCTTATACAGTATTGTATTGTCACACGGAATTGTATAAATAAAATAAAATAGGGGGGGGGTAACACTTATTCCACCGCACATATATTTTGTTATGTTATTATAATTTTAAAAAAAAGAAAATTTTTGAAAATTTAATAGAGTTAGAGTTAATATTTTATTGATAGAATTTTTATTGCTGTTGAAGGCGCATGAATTTAATCTCCATAAAGGGAGAAGTTATGTTTTTATAATTTGTAATTTTATACAAGTAATTTGTTATAAAAAGTTAATTGCTATATGAAAGAAATTATTACAGGAATAGATACAAAATAATAATTGTGGTGTATAATAAAAAATCTGAGTATTAGTAAACATATAAGAAATTTTGAATTTTGAAATTTTAAAGGGAATTTTAAGTAAACGATAATGAAATTAATGATTAATATAAATGGATGACGTCATGGTGATCATAAACCAGTTCCATTTTAAAGACTAGGTCAGCAGTTCTTTATATGGAGATGCTTGATGTTAAAAAATAATAAGTGAATTAAAATATACCCCGAAAAATAAATATGAATTTTGTAGATTTTAAAATTATAATTTCTAAATAATTTTTATATAGCCGTATTTTAATCAATCCTATTGATTTAACTTCTCCAATTGTTGCGGGTAAATATTTTTTTAATCTATACAGATAATTCTGTAATTCCAATTCAACAAGTTTGTTTACCAAAATCTTGTAGCTTCAAAGATTTGTCGAGATAAAAATCGCAAACTTCCTCTCCTCTTCTATATTTTTCCACATGGGTCGTACATTCTTCTCCGCTATAAAATTTCCCTATTCCATATAATGCTTCTTGCTCTGCGTCAAAACCCATATTTGAAAACTGTTGAGAAAGGTGTTCAATTCCAGATTTTAAATCTGTTATTGGTACTTCTCGAGTATACATCATCTACATGTTAACAAGAGTCTAAGAGTGTGTTTAGATTTTTAACTGGTTAAAAACATAATTGTCCACTACGTGAATTAGATATAACCGTTTCAGAAAACTAGATTCCGCCTGTTCTCATCATTAGTTTGGTATCATGATAAAAAAGTAGGATTGAGAAGCCGCCAAATTCGGCACTTTTTTACAAAATTTTGACCCGAAGGATTTTTTAACTTTCAATTGACCAATGAACATGCAATTTGGTGATGTTTATTGTTACGTATATTTTACCAACAATTATGAATATATTTATAAATATAATTTTTTCATAAGCCTTCCCTCATTTTTAGGGGTTCCGTAACTTCGTATATATGTGAATTGTGATATTTGATATTTTATTATTTTTATCTGTGCAATTGTATTAGTTTTGTTAAAAATACATTTTTCATCTTTTAATTATTTCTATCGTTGTCGGTTATGCCGATATTAAAAAATTTGTTCGTTACATTTCAAAATTTGTTAATATATCTAAGTATATATAGGAATTCTGATATTTGATATTGTAATATTTTTATCTGTGCTATTATTTGTTTTGTTAAAAATGCATTTTTCGTCTCATATTTTTGTTTCTTCGTAGAACGCACATCCGCCAGGTCATTTTTTTCTTTTCAGTTCTTTAAATTGTTTTAGCAAGTATTTTTCACTTTATAGTTCAATTAAAATTCAGTAGATACTAAATGGCGGTGCAAATTTGCAACGTCATTACACTGATAAAAATACCCGATCGGAGGGAAAAGAATGATGCTTTTAGATTTTTTTATCTTCTAGCAAAGGAAATTTCTTTTTTTTAAGTACTTGGCTCTTAACTGAGAATCATTGTTGTTTTTATGATGAGTTATATATTCTTTTGGTCCTAAACGCTTTTGATATCAAATTAATGACTTTGTCTGAAGTCCTGATTGGTTGACTCTTTTTTCGTAATCCTAAATCTTTGACACAAGGTCTCAAAGTTTTTGTTTAGTCTTATAGGCATTTTGTTCAAGACGCGAATAATCTCGAGTATACCAGAATATGAACGAAATCGCGTTTGCCACTATCTATTGCGCAAGTCGTCCTTCATAGTGTTTTTATTGTTGTGGCGTTGAGGCTGTGTTCGTTGTGAATCTGATGCGATATTATATTTTAATAGTTAAGAATGAATTAACTAAGAGAGTTTGAGATTCTACTTCAAACCTGGCGTTTAAGCTACATGAAAGAAACATTTCGCAGTAAGTACTCAATCAAGATTCTTAGCTATACCGTAGATTTAATTCAGTAGATTTGATTGGTTTCGTTGTGGTGATATACGGCAGACAAGACAACACATACACACATACAAAAACGCCGGCAGATGATTTCTATTCCTGTATATCATATACTAGGTACTTATACATATAGTAGACAAGTAATCAATTACCATATTGTTTTTTGTGGTGTTAGCGACGCCATCATGGCGTATACCATGGCCATCTTCCCTTTTTCATCAAGAAGCTCATATACATTCGCATGGCAAAACCGATTCTTTTGTGTGAATATCGCGAGAGTTTCATCAAAACATTTTGTCTTTTATCAATGTCGCTACTGTTTAAACGTAAAAATGTATTCATTTAGCTGAAATCCACCAACAATTTGCTCATTAATACTTATATTTTGTTTAAAAGTCTATAATTTTTTGACCATTAACACACACATACAAAGATATGGGAGAAAAGTAGGTATTTATGGGAGACAAGTGGGTATTTATGGGAGACAAGTAGGTATTTCATATTATAAGTTGTCAATGTAGGTCTAATTTGATTTGTTGTTGGTTAAGTTATGTACTGATAATTTTTTTGTACCTTTTTCACCAGCAAACCCGATTTTGTGTGAATTCTGCTTTTAATAAATAAGTTATTATTTGTTTCTTTAGGATCCTGCAAGTACCTGTTCTAGAATATACTTACATACAAAACCACGCATCTGTGAATACAAAAAGTGGCGCTTACCGTTGGCAAGTTCGCTTGTATAAAAGCATGTATTACACCGTGTTTGCAGTAACATGGGTTTGCTCATAAAAAAATTCCGAATAAAATGAATATTAACCAAAACCACATGAATTTTGTTCCAAGGCCGTTTCAGATCTTTTTGAATTCCAAAATAAGAATTAACTATAATCATGAGATTTTGGATCGAACATCTGCTGGTTTTATAACAAAAATCCTATATATTAAGACAAAATTACCTTGTCTTTCATTTTAAATCGCACTATTTTAAAACAAACTCTAACAGTTTGAACTAAAATCATTGTTTATTATGACAAAATCAAAGTTTCTTGCCTTAAATTCGTATAGATTTGTAAAAAAGAAAGTAAGGCTTTTGTCTCAAAGTTTTTCCAATGTTGGATCAAAATGTCCATCCATTTCGCCCATATCAAATGCTAAGCGCCCTTGAGGCAGAGTCAAATTCCCTTAAAGGAAGGAATCCTTTTTATCTGTGTATCCCGTCGGCGCCAGATAGTCGCCTGGTGTTTCCCACACATTTTAATTAAGTAGAATGAATAAGATACAATTTTTTGCTCATTAGATTTAATTGGATACCATTTTTTTAATAAACCAGTTTGCACATTTGTACCGGCATTACCCCCCTAATTAAAAACCGGTTTTCCATATATGGAAAGTAGGTCAAATAAACCGGTTTGCACATTTGTATCAGCAGTTAGTATCTACTGAATTTTAATTGAACTATAAAGTTAAAAATACTTGGTAAAACAATTTAAAGAACTGAAAAGAATAAAATGACCTTACGGATGTGCGTTCTGCGAAGAAACAAAACTATGAGACGAAAAATGCATTTTTAACAAAACTAATAATAGCACAGATAAAAATATTACAATATCAAATATCACAATTCGCATATATACTTAGATATATTAACAAATTTTGAAATGTAACGAACAAATTTTTTAATATCAGCATAACCGACAATGATAGAAATAATTGAAAGATGAAAAATGTGTTTTTAACAAAACTAATACAATTGCACAGATAAAAATAATAAAATATCAAATATTACAATTCGCATATATACGAAGGTATGGAACCCCTAAAAATGAGGGAATGCTTATGAAAAAATTATATTTATAAATATATTCATTGTTGGTAAAATATACGTAACAATAAACATCACCAAATTGCATGTTTGTTCATTGGTCAGTTGAAAGTTAAAAAATCCTTCGGGTCAAAATTTTGTAAAAAAGTGCTGAATTTGGCGGCTTCTCAATCCTACTTTTTTATCTCTAATGATACCAAACTAATGATGAGAACAGGCGGAATGTAGTTTTCTGAAACGGTTACATCTAATTCACGTAGTGGAGAATTATGTATTTAACCAGTTAAAAATTTAAACACTGTCAGTAGATAGAACGTCCTTTAACTTTAAAAATTCAATAACTAAAGGCGATGACGTTTAGAATAAAATTTAACAAGTTGATTTCTTATACAATTGTCACAATCTAAACGTCATTGTCGTTAGTTACAGAACCGTTAAAGTTAAAGGACGTTTTATCTACTGACAATTAGACTCTTGTTAACATGTAGACGATGTATACTCGAGAAGTACCAATAACAGATTTAAAATCTGGAATTGAACACCTTTCTCAACAGTTTTCAAATATGGGTTTTGACGCAGAGCTATCTCGTAAACGGAAGACGCTAGAAAGACGGTTAAATGGGAAAAAATATGAGAAATATAAAAATAGACAAAACAATTTTTTGAAACCTAAAATATTCCTATTGGTTCCGGAGTTAAAAGACAAAATCCGAATTTGTCGAAAATCGTTTTTTTGCCAAAGCTCGGTTATTATACAAAATTACATCGTTATAAACTGCCATAGTTAAATTTTGAATCTGATATTTCGTCTCTTCGGGGCCACCATCAACTTTATCTTTTTAAATACGGACCTGTCTATTTTATTTCATATTATTAAACCGCTTCGAATACTAAATTCAACGATATATCACACTTGATTATTCCGTGACATATTAGGAGTCTATGGTCGAATTAAATAATAGGGGAAAGAGTAAAAACGTAAAATAATAAAATAAAAAAGTGGTTAGCTAAATATCTGATATTAGTTTACAGTCTATAAAATGTATACTTACGAAACTGTTTCACACCCCCTTCTCTATCATTAACTCGTTAATGGTTTCTATTGCCCCATAATAATGGGCTAACAAATTTTTCAGGTCCCCAACTTCTTAGGCTGCTTCACTTATTTCCTCCTCCTTTCTGGTAAGGAGGAGTGCTACAGCCCCCATTCTACTATCATTCACATCAAAAGGGTCTGGGGAGGTTGGAGTTGAGGGAGCTTCAACGTCTTCCAATTTTATTTGCACTGTAGCATGAGTATTCATTTGTAATTATAAGACAATAATATTAAATTGTAACTTGGGTGGACATATTTTATACTCTTATAATCCTTGAAATTATTTCCCCACCATTTCGGTGAAATGTAAAATTAATTCAAAATCATTTCTAGATGAGGGTGTCTTAATTGAATACTTTTTTAAAAATCTAAATAAAAATTTTTTATAGTTTCCTTTACACGGATATTTGAGATCTGGTTTTCGTTAATAACTGATATTGGTTCAACTTGTTTTTGTTTTTTTTTTTAAATAGCCCGGATGTTGTAAATAAACTGCATTTTTATCACAATAATGAGTTATTATTCAAAGTGATATAACTACAGATTTCGACACAACGTTTTTAAAAAATATTGGAATAATATTAATTTAATTAAAATTATATACCAGTTGAGAAAAAAGAATTCTTGTTTTAATTTATACACAAATTAAAAGTAAGGAAGAAGCTATTTAGAAGAAATTTGAAGAAGACATATATAAAAGTTAAATAAATAAATAAAAGAAACTCATTTTGAAGAAGGAAGATAATATTAAGTAAAAAAAATAAATTTATAGGATGAATCAAAAAGAAGAGGAAATAGACAGGATATATAAAATTTATTATAGTGATTGGTTTGTAGTAACGTTTATTATTTTTTAATTTTTTATAGAACCCGCGACAATTTACCGGGTCCAAACGTTCTGCGATTGATCCAGTTGCTGTAATTAATTCTTAAAATTTGAATATGGGGGCTATAGTGGATTGTGACTTGTTCAAATTTGCAACAGATTATATTTTACTATGTTGTCATATTGAAAAAATTTAAATACTTGTAACTAATATTGTCCAAACCAAACAATTAATTAACACACACAACGCCTAATAAACGAGAAACAAAATATGTGTAAAATACAGTAAATGTAAACAGTCGAGCAAATCCAAAGTTATACTCCTCAGTCTTGCGCATGCGCTTTTGCACAGTTATCGTCATATGTAAATTTACTACGAACGATTAAAGTTAGAATCTTGGCGATGCTGTAGAAAGCAAAACGTTAATTATTGTTCAGGAAGCGGCGCCACTTTTTAAAATATATTAATTACTTACTGTTAATTTTTATTAACTAACAAAAATTATAAGAACAATCTAATTCAACGTAAGAAAATAGGTCCCTTAAGCTAACTATTCATTAATATAAAACTAGGAAATTCGTTCCTACTGGATAACTCCATTGAAATAACACTACAATATATATTTTTTTCAAAATAATTACAAGTAATTCTGTGCATCTGTACCTTTTTTTTGGTTCCATTACTAAAAATAGACCAAATAAAGTAAATTAAATAAACAAACGACAAAACTCTATGAAAGAAGTTAGAGGAATAAAAAATAAGTAAATTATTCTTTTCTCCAAAATCACTAGACTTAAACTCCACACTCTGTGGGCGAAAATACATAATTCTTCTTATTTTTGTTCGCGAAAAAAACAACATCGCCAAATCCCACAGACTATTTTCTAGTACTCTACTTATAACCGATTAAATTTATAGTCGGACTCTTTCTTAGAATAGTGGAATCTGACTGGACTATAATTTACGGTCTACATCCTCAGTCTGAGCAATCACAGGATCAATCTACGACAGCAGAAGCTGAAGATACCTCCAAATGCAAATTTTTTGAGAAGTACGTCATTAAAAATCAAACCGCCTGCAGGACGAGCTTTATTGTCAAGCTATTCGTTGAATTTCTTCTAGAGAAATACGAAAGAGGTAGTAAGACGAAGATAATGCTTTATACAAAACACAACTAAAGGAACATTTCCGTAACAAGATAACGTTTATTGTCTGCAAGGAAAATCGCCTTATCGTTCCTTGTGGCACGCGAATGGCCGTTAATTTGAGTGAACTAAACGACGCAGACATTTTGCGTAAAGCATCATTGATTCTACGACTCGTAATCCTTTCATCGAAAAGTCACAAATTGAGCCACATAATAACAATTACAAATCTCATCAGAGGCGAATGTGAAATGCCGGAACAGCTGACCGTCTTTATCAAAAACTCTAATCGCTGCATTCAACTACAAAAGGCGTAAAAGCTCACAAACAACAAAACTTATGAATTCGTTATCTTCCGACGTCGTACATGGTGTCCTGTCACAAATGTCAAAACTATCCCGTCGAAACATATCATTTGGTGAAGTGCTCTCAAGAGCTTCACCAGTAGCAAAAAAGTTGTAAAAATTCTACATAGGTACGAGCATATTTGTAGTTATGATGTAATACAAGTTTGAGACATAGGCAACTTATACAACAATGGATGCGCCGCATCTTTGTCCATCTGAAATTCAAATGGAAAAAGGTCTTTAGCTTTCGACAACTTCTACCGTTTTGTTGAAACAACAATGGATGATACCGTTAGTATAATATTCCAAGACATTATATACATGGAAGAATCTAACCAAGATGATATCGACCATCCAACAGCCCAATCCATTGTGCCATAACACGGAATGAATCTCCTTTAACATCGACTACCATTGATTGGACAAAAAAGAAGGAAAGGCTGCAAAGCCACTCTTTCCGAAATACAACCGTATTGGAGAAAGCCCAAAATAGATTCCTCGATACTGCCTTTTGATTCCAGAATACGATAAATCATTATAGCTGATATACTGAAAATAAAAAGCATCGATATGATTGAACGTTTACATTATCCGTAACGTACATGTTAGGCCAAGTTTTAACAGCAACGCAGCAAGTTCGTATGATGGAAAGTTTTTCATTACACATTACTGTTATTTTCCGCCTATTGAACATATGTTACCACTTTATTTGTTTATTTTTTTTAGAGATGCGATTTTAAATGGAGGGGTTAATGAATTTATATTTAATACAAGAATTAGATAATGAAATAAGGAGGTAAGCATATTGTGTGTTAATGAATTATGAGGGACATTATATATAATAATTTTCTAGTTAAGAATCAGTGTATTTTTTAATTACAAGAATGAGGCTCCATTTTAATACTCCTCAAAGACGAAGGATT
This sequence comes from Neocrepidodera transversa, assembly GCA_963243735.1. Lineage (NCBI taxonomy): Eukaryota > Metazoa > Arthropoda > Insecta > Coleoptera > Chrysomelidae > Neocrepidodera > Neocrepidodera transversa. The sequence continues at coordinate 24,033,276 of OY725349.1, read as the reverse complement.
ACACATCTAATTAAATTAAACCGAAGGCTAATACCAATGAATTCTTAATATATTTGAATGTTTTTTATTTATATGGGCAGACTTTTTTTTTAATCTAATATATTTATTTTCCCTGTGAGAATAATTTTGTTTCTCCTAACAGAATTAAGTAGCTCCTCATACTTTTTCACAGTTGTTTTGCCTAATCTTTTCGCCATAATAAAATAAAATATGAACTGCAAAAAAATCTAACCTGTTTGTTCACATTCATAAAAACGATAAACGTCATTTTTGAAAATAAAGTAAAGTTAGGTACATCTGGTGCGCACGCGCAAAAACGCAAATAAATACTTTCTTCCATTCATAACTACCGGCTTAACATCTTCTGTTATCGACTCCTTCAATCATCCCGATATGACTTCGACTCTTATTTTATACGTTACCTACTCCCTGTTAGCATAACATAACAGATTTGTATTAAAATTAACGTAAACGTTCAATCAAAGAACCCATTGTATGGATGATCTCTCATGTGTTAGGCGTCAGAGGTCCAACATGTTTTGGTTTTAATGCCCAAATTATACCTTTTATCAGCACGAAGCTACGAATTGCTTATTTGGCACCGATTAGCCAATCCCCAACTGATATCTTGAAATTTGTCGATATTTCGCTTAGTTTCAGAGATAAAAATTTGTAGTTTCGACCTTACTTATATTCTACTTATATAAGAAAAATATTCCTGGTATCTTGTGTAGTATTCAGTTTAAATGGAAATCAGAATAAAACAGATATCGAACAATCAAATTTCGGAGAAAAATTTCATATAAATGATGAAAAGTAAAAAACAAGCCCCTTGCCTTGATTTTTTTCTATCCATAATGAAAATTCTATTTTTTTGGAAATCATGAACATTTTGAATGATTTGGCAGAAATATTACGTGATTGACTTAAAAACGGAGAGGCATACTGTATAAAATCATAAAAAATAAATGATTTTGGTCTAAATAGTCGTTGTCGTTGTTTTAGAATTTATTTTATACTACGACAGCCTTGGGCCTTACCAAATAGTATGCAAGGTATACCACCTAAATACATCTAAATGGATTAAAAAACAAATGGGCATACTCATTCTGTCACATATTCCCTTTTGATGTATATTCAGGACCCGCTGCTCTATTTTGTTGTCTTGTTATTACGTAGATATCAGACAGTGTATACAAAAAAGTGTCAAGTGTGTGGCATGCATAATCGTTTTTCGGAAATGTGCAATAACAGAAGTGTCAATGAAGTAAAAAAAGGATCATCAAATGTATGACAGTGACGACGTAGAGTGTGTTTATGTCTATAGTCTATAGAGAAAAACATAAAAAAGGATAATTCTTGGTATGTAGATTTAAAAATAAACAATAAAATTGCTGTAAATTTTAAAATGGACACAGGTACGCAAGCAACCATATCTTGTCGTCAAAACAGAGACTTAATTAAAATCATACAATAACACTTTTATACGAGTTTTTGGAAAAAGGTATTTACAGTTTTAATATAAACAATACCAGAATTTTAGAAGTTTACATTGAAGAATCAAGTTATCAATGTATCTTAGAAGCATGTCAAATAAAACGTGTTGATACAATTGTAGATGTAATAAAAACAAATTATGGGACAATAATAAATGAATATAAAGATAGGTTTTTGGGTATAGGTTACATGAATGAAACATCATATTTAAATAAATAACGAAGCCCAGCCTGTGGTTCACTCCGCTAGAAAAATTCCTATTCCGTTATTAAAAGAACTAGAAAAGAGAAAATTATTAAAAAAATTGATGAACCAACAGACTGGGTAAATTCATTAGTAATTTTAAGAAAAAATGATGGATCTCTTCGATTGTCTCTGATGCACTTATTAAAAATAATGAAAATTCGATTTATCTAGAAGACAATTTAGAAGTATGTGTAACAGAGAATAATTGTAAAATCAGCGGAAAACAATTTTGTCAACTTATTAAATTAACATCAGAGGATCACGAATTGCAATTGTTAAATAAATTTCTTAAAAATGGATGGCCAAAAGCAATTAACAAAACACACAACGCTTTAAAACCTTATTACAGGTTCAGAAATGAGAGAGTTGAAAAAAATTATATTATGTTCAAGGGAAATCAAATAATCTGGAGTAATACCACTGGAGCTCAGTTTTGGCCGGAAATTTTTATAAGGTTCATTTCGAGTATTTATTTTCATTGTCAATTTTACAAAATCACGAGACCGTTAGGTCGAGTGATTTTGTCATATGGGTCGAGTTAAAGTGTCAAATAGGTCGAGTTAAATTTTCAATGAAGATAAATACGAGAAAGAAACTTAAAAAATATCCTGCCCAAAATCTGAGTTCGCGTGGTATTTGGTAAGACAATTCCATGAATAGAAAACTCAATTTAATTAAACTTTATTTAACAAACTAAAAGAACAATGAATAGAAGAATAATGTTTAGAAAGAATAATTGTCAAAATTACAATTATTATATACAAACGAACAGTAAATGCTCGCGTTGCTACGGTAACGTAATTTATCCAATTTTTTTATACATTTGCAATTCTGCTCCTTCCTATTTATCCCATTTATCCACTTGCAATTCTGTTCCTTCCTATTTATCCGATAGCAAACTGACATTTTTGTATTAGTATATGGCATTATTTACATATGAGTGAAATTGTCGTTCCAAAATTATTTAGAACAGAAATAATTGAAAAAATCCATTTTGGACATTTCGGCATTATAAAATGTAAAAAGGGAGCTGGCTAAACAATCTTTTTCTGTCCTAGAACGTGTAGCCAATGGTTTTAAATTGAAAGATGTCTTCACTATAGGATCTCGAATAGAAAGGAATTAAAGCAACATGATATTCCTAAAATTCCATGGTATAAATTAGCTGCTGAAATACTGTATTTGGGAACTGTCAGGTATTTGTTGATTGCACTTTCCATGACAATAATCAATTCATTGAAAAGTCCAGTAGATTTGGAATTCCAATGACATTAATTTCCGATGGCCGGCCTCGACTTAATTCAGGTCTCGTTAATAATTTTGAAAAAACATGGGATTTTGACCCTATTATCACAAGTCCAAATTATCCGCTATCAAACGGAATGTTGAAAAGAACTAAACAAATGACTAAAAAGTTACTTCGAAAAGCATTAGAGGAAAAAACATAAATAGAGATACTTTTACTTATGTATAGAAATACACCTATGGAAAGTGGATTTTCACCTGCATAACTGATGATGACAAGAAATTGAAGAGATTTACTACCAACTACAGAAAATTCTCTACACCCTCAAATAATTGAGGCAGAAACAGGGGTTATATTATAGTATTAGTATATTATAGTACAAAAATTTAAAACCGTTACAAATAAATGATTAAATACGTTATTATCAAAATGGTCGTTTGGAAAAATTGTTAATAAGTCCAGAGATCGTTCATATTATGTCATTCAAAAAGATGACGGTCGCAACATAAGTAGAAATCGAAGACTTATTGAAAGTTTACCAAATGAAACACAAGAACAAGTTTTGGACACATCATATTACAAGGAAAATAATAACGATTCTAACTTAAACTTTATGTTTTCGCCGGAGGAAATTTACAATGTTCCTGCAACAACGTCATCGGGCAGAGCTATTTAAAATCCTGAAATTTTAAACTACAATAATTTAATGTACTGGGTTTGTAGGGATTACCCCATATAATGATATCTACATAATAACAAGACAGCAGCGGTTTGTGAATATACATTTAGAGGTAATATGTGACAGATTCAATACACGGAAATTACAATTTTTCAACTTCCGTTGCGTATACCTGCACTTTTTACTGTTTAAGTCGCTATGCCTATATCTTATATATCATACGTTATTATAAACTGCATGGGAACATAATAGCATACTGAATAAAATGACAGAAATTTATTAATAAAAAATTACTACATGTTTTTAATGCGATATGCTCTTTGACATGCGCAAACGGTATGCCATATTTTTTGTAGCTCACGTATAGCATAAACATGTATACTGCTCAATGGCAGACTTTTCCGAAATGCGGATTAATATTTTTTTAATACAGGTACACCTGTACGATGCGATCCTATGTACTCATGCAAACAGTATGCCAATGACTTTGTCGTTGAATTTCATTTTAAAACACATGGCAGCCTGCTATAAATCGTATAAGTTTACTAACTTTTATATATAACGAACACGGAATTATTCATTAATGTAGGGCTTATTATCGTTAGAATATCGATACCTCAATATATTCCAAGTCGTACTGTAAGAAATCACATCCAAAATCTGTCACTAACTCCCGTCCTAACTGAATCGATATTTCAAAGTTGATAATGACATAAGCAGGCACAATGCTACAATTGGGATCTCCTACAATCACGGGTGAAAACTATTGGCAATTCGGGAAAACTTTTGATACAAAAATTGTAGTGAATTTTATGCTCTATAACTTTACAATAATGCATTTTGCACTATTATATTTATTTGTACTTAAATTTAAAAATAATCTTACACGTATTCAACCAATGTCTGTCATGAGGACCTTCTACTCTTCCAATTTAAACCAAAAACTAATGATCGCATTCGAGGTACACACCAACCCTTCATTCCAAATTTCAGCATGATTGGTCAAACGGTTCGGCAGTTATCATGGAAAATTACACACAGACAGACCTTACTTTGGAAATGGTCTCAACCTCCTTAGGGGACTTCCAAATGGATATTTCTATCGATATATTGAAGTTTTTTTGCTCGTTCACTATACTTTTCCTTAGATGGGACCGGGAATTCTATACTTTACGTTAATTAAAGTTAAAAATGCAATTTTTTTCAATATCTTAAAATGCGACAAACGGTTTGTACGGAAAAAATTAAATAATTCACTGGTAACTTGCGATTGTACAGGTTACATATTACATAAAGCGGAGAAAACCTAAGGATAGTACTAGGTGTAGGTTGATAAAATAACTTATAGATGCCAACTTTTTATATTTTAATTTTTACAAAACACGAAAACTATATGTACCACGAAATTTATTGGTATAACGCAATACTGTTACTCTTTTTTTAACATTCCAGAACAAGAAATATTGAATACACAGACTCCAAAAACAATAGGGTTCTTCTTCTAGAAGACGATTGGCGAAATTTATAATTTAAAATCGAACGACTGGCTCGTAAGTTATTATCTCCACACAGATCCTTCAATTGACCATCGTCATCGACAAGCATGACAATTTTTTTCACTTAATCGGTATGGGTGGCTTAAAACGTTGAGAAAAGTAATTTTAAGCAAAAAAATTCAAAATGTTGTATTTTGTTTGGTGCGGTCTGAAGTAATATAATATAGAGAAAAATATTTATAGTTTCATTTCAGTGGACAATATATGGATAGAGTATTAAGAATTATGTATTCACAGGAATAATTTAAAGCGAACTGAAATAAAGTAGCACTGATTTTCAAAGAATAACGTCCACATTAAAATTACAAGTTTAAGATATTTCAATTTTTTCATTCTGTATGTTTTTTGTAGGGTGTTGGCACTAGGAATATCAGTCTTAAGCCACAAAAATAAGTCATCCTGTTTAATCCAAACAGTTACATTCTATGCATTTTTTTCTTTTAAGTTTTTAATTGGAGGCCAATTTCTATCACTTTACAAGAAATTGATTAAATTCTAAACAAAACGAAACTTAAAATCATATATCAATTAGTGTAGGTTCCTTTCAAAATAAATAAACGTTTTTTACACAAAAACAACTTTAGGAAGTATATTTTGAAATATTATTACTAGTTTTTTTATCTTAAATACAAATTATTATATTTAGAGAACAGAAAACATACCATGGAAAAATCACTAATTTTTACTACATTTAAAATAACTTTTTTAAAAACTGCCAATTTTTTGGTTAAAAACAATAAAATTTTTTAATAATTTAACAAGTAACAATTTGCAAAAAAATATTTATTTAAAAGGAGCATGATTAAAAAAAATAGGTTAATCGTAGTAAAAATCTATCACATTTTTTAAAAATTTATTTCTATATTCTATATTTTAAAAAAATCTTACCGTCTAGCAGCATTGTTTAACTTTTAAAAATTTTAAAACAACTATTAGATACAACCCTTTTTCAGAGTATTTATAGGTATTGAAGTACACGTAGTAGCTACTTTTTTATATTACCATTGACGTAGACGAACAAAGTTATAAAAAAAAAATTGCAACTAACTTTATATTAGTTTTTGGCAAATAAATAAACTGTAGCCAACATAACAGTTTCCCGCTATTTATAAGGAGCCATTTATAATCTTTTAGGAACGATTTATTATAATATTTTTTGTCTTCAAGCGTATAATAAGACTTATATTACTTTTAGCAACACAGATCTGTAACAAGACTAAAGTGATATTTAAAATTTTCATAAATAGAAAATACGGAAAAAAGAATGTAGATACAAATATTTTTTTTTAGCGTAAAACAACCAACCGCCCGGTATACATAAATTATTTTCATACCATCAGTATAGAAAAAAATATATTTTTTGCATGAATTATGTCACCTTATACCGCCGACATGATACAAAAACTGCTGCACTTGCAAGTTGCCGACAAGGATGATTTCAAGCCAGGGGCAGTCAGTCATAATTTATCTCTATTCATATTCATACCCGTATGCACCGTTTTTACATTAAGAAGAATTTTAATAAGTTTAACTTAAAGTTAGGAACAACTTTCTTATTCACCGAATACAAATAAGTACAACTGAGTTAAGTTTTGGTTAAGTCAAGAAGATATCTGGCAACGTCGACTTTTTATGAAGTTTCGGTTTCATCCCTGTTACCAAATGTGTTTATTTCATTTTTGCAACTGTACCTTAGTACCTTTCATTTTATTGTTTCGTTTGTGTCATTGCATTGTGAAAATTCTAAAATATGAATACGGAAAAACGAAAACGAGAAACTAATTTTAGTTCTAACGAGAGACAACTTTTAATTTTCATTTCGTGTATTTATTTTCATTGGCAATTTTACGAGACCTATTTGACAAAATCACGAGACCGTTAGGTCGAGTGATTTTGTCAAATAGGTCGAGTTAAATTTTCAATGAAAATAAATACGAGAAAGAAACTTAAAAAATATCCTGCCCAAAATCTGAGCTCGCGTGGTATTTGGTAAGACAATTCCATGAATAAAAAACTTAATTCAATTAAACTTTATTTAACAAACTAAAAGAACAATAAGTAGAAGAATAATGTTTAGAAAGAATAATTGTTAAAATTACAATTATTATATACAAACAAACAGTAAATGCTCGCGTTGCTACGGTACGTAATTTATCCAAATTTTTTATCCACTTGCAATTCTGTTCCTTAATATAACTTACAGGAAGTATGGATATAAAATTATGGAATATTAAATAAAAATTGTTTATAGTTACTTTTAATGTGATTTACGTTATTGCTCAATTTGATATTAAAATTAAATATGATATTAGAATTAAATATGGAACTTGGAAATATTTTATTATTTAGAATTTTTTATTATTTAGAATTTGTTACAATACCCAACAAGCTGGTGGTTTTACTGCAAAGCAGTTAACCACTATTTCATCAAATCTAAAAAGGGATGACAAAGTGAGTGGTTTCTAAAATTTTTTTTCATATACGTTACTGAACGATTATTAAAATTGCTGATAAATTTTCATTTTAAACCAATTTATATTAAATTATTTTTATAGGGACCATCAACGAGTACAGGAAAAACAAGTTCTCGAAGACGACCACAAAATGCTGTAAAAACCTTGATATCGTCCAAATTTGCAGAAAAGTACGATTTATTGTTGGACAAACGGTTAATCCTACATCAAAATTGAAAGAAGATTTGGAAGAAGAAAGACTTTTTAAATGAAAAGAAAGGAAGGAACATTATTCAATTCTACGAGGAAAGACAAGCTTTGGAGAGGACAGAATCGCTGACCCAGACTTTTACCTCAAAGTTGGAATGCTGCAAGTTTTATTACTGTAAGTGCAATTTATGACTCAATCAGTTGACGATTTAATCGAAGGATTACACAATTTGAATTTAAATTTACCTTTAACTGAAACTCAAATTGTTAAATCTAACCCAAAAGAAAAAATTAATAACAATTTTAATTCAACCAATAGTATGGCAGCTAACTTTAAATCAGAATATTTAAATTGTATTCCGTAATTCGACGGTAATGCGAATGACTTAAATAGATTTTTATCGGTTTGTGATAGTCTTGTTAATAATATTTATGATAGAGACAATGCTAATAGTTTCCATAATGTTTATTTGATTCAATCAATTGTTAGTAAATTAATCGGTAACGCTAGAACTGTGGTAAACAATCAAAATTTTGTCACTTGGGATGTTTTAAAAAATATATTAAGGCAAAATTTTGCCGATAAAAGAGATGAAACCTGTTTAAAATAGGGATTTAATAATTATGAGACAATTTCCAAGTGAAAGAGCACAAGCTTTTTATGATAGAACATTAAACATTTTAAATTTGCTTTGTAGTCATGTCGAAAAACTTGAAGAAAACTTTATATAATGATTTGGCTTTAAAAACGTTCCTTTGTGGACTTAAAGAACCTTTAGGTACTACAATTCGTTGTATGAGACCAGACACATTAACTGAAGCTTTACAATTTGTTATGGAAGAGGAAAATACGCATTACTTTCAAAATCAAACAAATAAAATTTTTCAAACGCCAAATAATGTACAAAATAGTCCTAAATAACAAAATTCGTTTAATCCAAATTTTAATGCTTCATCCAATAATTTTGGACAAAATTCAAATTTTGGAAAATTTAATTCTAACTTTCTGTCTCAACCAATTCAAATGCATCCAAGGCAAAATATGCCACCACAAAAATTTTCTCAAGTTTTTCGACAGCCACCAAAAGAAAACGTATTTAGACCTAATGCAAACAGATCGGAAAACCAAATACCCAGTCAATGGGAAATAACTTTAATAATTATAGAAATAATAATTACTCACAAGCTGACCCTTCAAATTATAGATCGCATCCTAATTTTGTTTCAGAAGAATTATAAAACACTGAAACTGAACATATTAATCATAGGGTAGAAGAAGAAAGTGAAACTTTTACTAATAATAATCAATTTCTATTTAATAACGAGCAAACTTGACTCTTTCTCTAAATAATGTAGATTGTAGTGAACTAGCTTATATTATTTTCCCAGAATTTAATCTTAAGTTTCTTATAGGCTCTGGTTCTACGAAATCATTTTTAGACCCTTGCACAGGGATTATTTCCAGATTTGATAGAATCTGATCCATTTATTGTATCAACAGTTTTTCAGAAATCAATTCACAAATATAGTGTAAAAATTCCAGCAACTAAAATATTTTAATTAGAAGAGCAAAAATATTTTAAATTTTATTTGTTCAAATTTCACAATATTTTTAATGATTTAATTGGTATTGACAATCTTAAAAAATTAAAAGCAACTTTAAATTTTGACAGTGGATTTTTAATTACTGCACAGGCCAGAATAAAATTAAATTTTCAAAAACTAAACAATAATAACGCTAATATCATTAATATCGAATCTCGTACCGAAAAGGTAATACAGATAAAAACTTATAAATGGAAAAGGAGACGTAATTATTCCATATCAAAAAATACATAATTGTGAGATTCCTTAAAGTTTAACAATTGCAAGAAATGGATGTGCTCTTAAAAAATAGTATAAAATGAAAATTAGATTTAATACAGATCAGTACCGACCATTTAAACACTGAAGAAAAAAGATTAATTTTAAAGTATAACGAATATTCAGATATATTTCATCAGGAACATATTCCTTTAAGTTTTACAAATAAGATTAGGCATAGCATAAGGACAACCGAAGAGGTCCCAATTTATTGTAAATCGTATCGTTACCCATTTGTTTATCGGCAAGAGGTAAATAACCAAATTCAACAAATGTTAGACCTAAATATCATTAGGAAAAGTCGCAGCGCCTAGAAAACTAACCTGTGGGTGATCTCCAAGCGCGCAGACGCATCAGGGAGGCAGAAATTTAGGGTCGTTGTGGTCTACCGTAAGCTCAATGAAAAAACCATTGACGATAAGTACCCACTTCCCAATATTACTGACCTATTCGACAAATTAGGGAAATGTCAGTACCAGATTGAAATTAACGAGAGTGATATCGAAAAAACAGCCTTCAGCACAGAAAACGGTCATTATTAATATCTTAGAATGCCATTTGGACTGAAGAACGCCCCTGCGACGTTCCAAAGAATAATGGATAACATTCTAAGAGTGATTCAAAATGAAAAATGTCTTGTATATTTAGATGACATAAAAATATTTTCGACATCGCTCCAAGAACATTTAGAAAATTTAAAATCAGTTTTTCAAAGACTCAGAGAGTCCTATTTTAAAATACAACTAGATAAGTCGGAATTTCTTAGAAATCTAGATCATATTGTTACACCTGAAGGGGTTCGTCTAAACCCCGATAAAATCTGGGCAATAAAAAATTATCCTTTGCCGAAAACAACTAAATAAATAAATGGTTTTCTTGGTCTGTTGGGTTATTATAGGAGATTTGTAAATAATTTCGCTAAAATTACTAAACCACTTACAAAATGCTTAAAGAAACGTGCTAAAATTTAGCATAACTCAGAATTTATTGAATGTTTTGAAAAGTGTAAAAATATATTAACAAATGAGCCAATATTGCAATACCCAGATTTTTCGGAACCGTCTAATGTTACTACTGACGCTAGTAATGTAGCTCTAGGGGCGGTTTTATCACAGGGAACTTTTGGCTCATTAAACGACTCGGAAAGAAACTATTGAAAATGAATTGCTATGTATTGTTTGGGCAACAAAATATTTTAGGCCTTACCTGTACGGTCGTAAATTTTCCATTGTTACAGACCATAAGCCACTTCAATGGCTATTTTCTTTAAAAGATCCTATCTCTAAACTTCTTAGATGGGGAATAAAGCTAGAAAAATTTGATTACACTATAATTTATAAAAAAGGTTCATTAAATACAAACGCTGATGCACTTAGAATTGAAATTCATACTAAAGAGACTGAAAAGCCTTGGGATGATATTGACAGTTTATTACAAGACGCATTAGACACTAGACGAGACCTAACCACACCTGGCATTAACGAATTTCTTCAACCTTCCTCATCCTACTTAAATTTAATTCCAATATCACCCAGTCCGGACCTGGACGATATAGATGATCTTTGTGCACCCAGATCCTCACCTAATACAACAAAATGACGAAGGTCACACAGTTCATTCTAACGCTGACGAATACCCTATTGTAGGTATTCCGATAAGCGATTCTCCCGTGAATCACGGACAAAATCAAATAATCATAGAATCATTATTTCATTCACCTGCTAAACCAAAAATTACAATTTTATTCGAACTTAAACAAAGAATTACATTACAAATTTCTGACAATAATTTTGAACAAGATATAATAAATTTTGTTAGGGATTATGTTGCACCAGGTGTACCTTATTATTTATATTTTGTGAAAGCCGACATGTATGAACCTTTCTGTGAAGTAATAAGAAAAAATTTTAAATGGCCCTCATTGAAGTTTAGGAAATGTAATATTAAATTAATCGACGTAACTATTAAATCTTGAGATTCCGGAAACAATTAAACTATACCATGAAGGAAAAAGTAATCATAGAGGAATAGAAGAAACTTTAAATAAAATAAAAGGTATTTATTATTGGCCAAATCGAAAAGAATCTGTCCAAACATACATTAATAACTGCGAAACCCAGTTAAAATTCTTATGAACACTACACCTACGGCAATAAAGCCTTTTGAAATTATTCATATAGATGTGTATACCGTATTAAAGGCAAAGTTTTTGACTATAATCGATACTTTCTCAAAATATGCACAAGCCTACTATTTAACGGCACTCGAATCAATAGAAATAACAAATCAACTTATTACATTCTTTTCACATCACGTTGTTCCAAATCAAGGAGTAACCGATAATGTAACCGAATTTAAAAATTCCGTAATTACCGCTTTATATAAAATACAAATACATTTTTGTTCCCCATTTCATCCCCAATCGAACTCTCCTGTTGAAAGATTACACTCTACTTTTAATGAAGGTATCAGAATTCTTAATAGTCGCGGATTTCTCAAAACACATATTCAAATAAAAATAAAATACGATATTTTGGCCTATAATTATACTATACATTCTTCTACAAAATTAAAACCTATTGATAGTATTAATGATCATTTGAGTACAGAAAATCCTTTTAATCTAAATATTGACATGATTTTAACTAGTACATGAACACAAAGACATGACGCGAGAAATATATTCAAAAATTAACGAGGCTTTACACGCACAAAAAGAAAAAGTTATAAATAAAATAAACGAAAACCGGGATTCACCAAATTTATTTAAAGTCGGTGACGAGACATACATACATAAGAGATCACACAAGACTAAAAAACCGCGAATAAGTTCACAAAACCAACAGAGATAACAAACCTAGACAAGGATGGTAAATTTATAAGTACTAGTTTACAAGAAAAATTCCATATGGACAACCTTAAACGACCACGTAAAAAGACTAACTCGTTCAACTATAAATAATAATTATTTTAGAGGTTCCCCGTCACACTTGGACTTCGGGAACAAATCTCTTTTAGAAATTTGGACAATAATCTTGGAATGATACCACTTAAATTAGGCACAGTAAAAATTGAGGAATATTCTCCCAAAGTAATACATTTTTACGATTTAAATCCGCTAATATTAGAATTCAACAAATTACATGCACAATCAGAGTACTTTTTAAGAGTACCAAACACTGGTCAACCCAATTATTTGGACATATCGAATTATTTAAAAATTTTGGAATTTACCGAAAATAAAGTGGAAGAAAAATTAAAAAATATACTGCCACAAGCAGGGCGCGTTAAAAGAGGACTTATTAATCGTTTAGGATCTATCTTTAAATGTATCTCTGGCAATTTAGACGTTGCAGATAGCGAACGATATGAAAATTTAATAAGTAACCTTCAAAAAAATCAAAACCAATTAACACTTTAAAAACATTTAATAAAACTATTCAGAAAATCAGTATTAATGAAAAGTTATTAGAATCTAAAGTAATCCAAATAGCAACAATGTTTAATAGAGAAAATTCTCTTTTTGTAACAGATATTTTAAACCAATTAATCAATATGGTCGAAATTATTATTTCTATTCTACAAGATATAGAAAACTCTTTGTCATTTACAAAATTAATAGTTATGCAGCCAAGTATCATAAAATCAACAAATTTATATTTATAACTATTAATTCTAGAGAATAAAATACCAAAATCACAACTTCCTTTTGACATAACTCAAGAGAATACATATTTGTACGAATCTATAATAAAAATCGAAAGTTACGTTTACAAAAATAAAATAACCTATATTCTTCACATTCGAGTAATGTATTCAGATATTTTTAATATTTAACACTTATATTCAGTACCTGTCCCGTATAAGAGTCAGTTCAAGACTATTATTCCGCAAAATAAATTTTTAGTAAAGAGTCAATTGCATTATACTTTTCGAAACGACATTTGCACCGAAATTTCACCACAAAACTTTATTTGTGACCGACAAATATTGAAAGAAACGAGTAGCATCAACAATCCTTGCGAACTACTTGTGCTAGAAATGAAAAACTCATCCCAATGCAAGCAGTTACAGTTCAATTTTGAAGAACCGAAGCTAAACCAACTTGAAAACACAAATAATTGGATCGGCGTGTTTCCTATGGTGGAAACATTAAATTTCAAATGTAAAAATCAGCAAGAAACATTAAATATAGAAGGGACGTATTTAATCGAAATACCAGTTTACAAACGAATCACTACCAATTTTAAATCCCAATGTACCATTAGAAGATTTAGGGCCCTGACGAACTTCAAGAAATTCTCCACCAAATTCAAGAAAATCCACCTCTATTATGGACAACTGGTATATCCCACGTACCTGGACCACAGTGGTTTATATCCTGATGACTGGTGTGGTATCTTCAGGAAATGTCACCGCCAACGAAATCCAGAATGCCAAACTCCAATGGTTCCATCACCTACCGTTCAACTTCCTCAATCTACCCTCGTGAGTTGAATCTGCAGGGGGAGGAATTATGTCACCTTATACCGCTGACATGATACAAAAACTGCTGCCCTTGCAAGTTGCCGATAAGGCTGATTTCAAGCCGTCAGTCATAATTTATCTCTATTCACATTCAAACGCATTTATTGTAGAAAAATTAGAAATTTATAAAAATAATTTTTTTTTAGAAACGGACTTTAGTTTCATCAATTGTTAATTCATGTAACTTTATAATCTAGGCCAAGGAAAAAAACTATGCTATAAACACATTTTTTTGCAACCATAAAGGTATCGAAATTAATAACAATGGCACTGTCACGTAACGTAATACAAATCAACAAAAAAAAATGCTGAATCAACAAAAGTTCCGAAAAAAGTCGGCGCATCCTTTTTTTTTTGACACGTAAAATATTCGTCAGTCGGTAATTCGTGCTCCGTTGGTAAAGAACCAAAAAAAGGGAGATTCGAAAATATCTGCCCATCTTGTATCGGCGTATGATAGTTTTTTCTTAGAGAAAGAAGAAATAAAAATTTCGGTTAGATTCTGCCGACGCGGAATTTATTTAAAAATTAAGCGTGCAATTTTAAAGCTTCGCCGCCAAGGGACTACGCGTGGTAAGTCGACTAAATTATCCATTTGTTTTACTAACATTTTACTTGACAGAAATTTTGGTTTTTTTTATAAATAATAAAAGGGAAAAGTCTCTAGTTTCTTCACCGTAAATTTGTGTAATATGAAATATTATTTTTTGGGTTAAATTATAGGGCTGAATTTAAGCCAGGTAAATATCGAGACTTTAGTCTTTTGCATTATGCGAATGTCTATTATATAGTTGAAATTAAAATTTCGTGGCTCTAAAACAATAGTCAACTTTGTGTGTTAAGTTCCTTCTGAACAAATGTCGAAGTTAGTATCCTTGTTTTTATGTAGTTCAGTAGGTGTCAAAATTCCAATTTCAATCATGTTATTGTATTTTTGATCAGTCATAGTTAAAATCTGTAATCTCATTTTTTGTTAGATTGTTTCATTAGCGTATTTTAATTTCGTCCACCCAAGGGGGGAACAGAAAGAGGGAACGTAAGGGCTTAGAAGCCAGCTAGAAGAATCAATGATATTTTTGAATAAGTAACTGATTTTCACGTTATAAGAGAAAACCTCCCTTATCCCCAAATCCTCGCTGTAAGTTAAGGACTCTCTAACACCGCGAGAGCATGGACTACCCTTCTCGTTTGGAAAGTGGACGTTCCAGTCCAGAGAGCTCTGCGCTGGAAATACAGCCTATTTTCAGAGCCTTGACAACGTTAGGGCCTAGTGAGCCGTGTGCGCCTTATTTTCTCTCCTAAGAGAGTGGTACAAGTAACGTTAATTGGGAATATGTTGGGTATAGTTTGGAATCGCCCGGTATATTGCTCTCACAAAAATTAACCTAACTTTTATGGGTTATTACACTGGTAACTTACGAGAGTGGATTATTACACTAGTGACAGCGGTTTTCGGGATTTTATTATTGACGTTACAGACAGGGAATTACGAGAAAAACTTTTTTTTTAGATTTTTAGTAAAAAAATGTAAAGAAGTATTCGCAATAATAGCACAAAAACAAAATTCCTAATTGTTAAATAAACACACGTAACATTAACAGCTGACTCTAAGAGACAAAAAAAATATATAAATTATATAATACATAGGCGGAACACTCAATTATGCAATTTGATTGCCGTAGGAAAAATTTGAAAAATAAACAGATGTACAATAGTAACCAGACATACTTACTGACCATTTTTAAGCTAAATGTAAACAGAGTAATTCTAAACAGAACAATAAACTAACTGAAATCTTTCTATTTTTTTATAATTAGGGGGCCAACGACCCAACGTAAAAATTAAAAAAAAACTCAATAAGGGAAAATTTAAACATAAAAACGGGTATTTTTTTACATTCAGAAAAGAGGTAATATAGACTAATTTTGTATAATAAAATTAATAATTACAGAATTTTCCATATCAAGAAAAAAATAATTTTGTTCGTTTTTAGAAAAATTCCAAGTATGACACTGGATTTAAAATAAGTTGAGAACTACAACAATTTGCTAAGTTTCGTAATTGTACTAGCAATTAGGTCACTCAATGCATTTAAAAAAAATGCATAGAGTTCAAAGAATTATATGTAATTACATAAATTAAGTGAATAAAAAAATAATAATACAGTAATATAGGAGTAACAAGGTTAATAAAAGTCACGAGAAGAAAACTAAGTCGTCGATAATAATTTTGCAGTTTAAAGTAAATAAAAATAATTGAATTTTTTTTCTTGATCAGGAAACGCACAATTAAGATTTTGTTGCATCGAAAGCTTTAATAGAGTAACCAAAAAAATAAAAAATAATTAAAATAAAGTTATTTTGAACGGATTCATATTTTAAAAAAATAAAAGAAATCTTTTGTTTCTCGTATTACTAATTTATTTAAATCAGGAAAATTACAGGGGCGTAACAGGTTCATTTTCTAACAGAAGATAAAAATAAAATTTTTCAATATTTTTTAAAGTGTACAGAGTCGTATGGGTTCCGACGAATTAAAACGCCGTAAAATACATCATAAATTTCGCTGATCAGGATGTATTAAAACTTGTCTATACATCTTTGCAATGTTTTAAAACATCATTTAATGTAAATCAGCTATTGGACGCTTCGATTCTTACACAGGTAAATCAAATAAAAATGATTCACAATCAGGTCTTTCTATTAAAGACATATTTTCCATATCAATATATGTATTCTTTAATGTAATATATTAAGAATGTAGAGTTGGTTGCCTTCTACTTGTACTAGATCTCTGGTATGAGAGGTTGGCAATATTACTCTCCCGATGTCCAAGTGACAGAAAAATGTCAATTGTCGTATGTCGAACTAGAGGCCGATTTCATCTGAATGAAATCGAGAGAAGAGTTTCATGTATGGTTTAATGTTTGTTAATATTTATTTCTTTCGGAAATAAACATTTGGAGTTCGAGTAATCTTTATTATATCCTGAATATCAAGTTATTACATTTAATAAACTCATAATATTTTTGTTTTTATTGTGTATCATTAAAAAATCGTTTCTCCAAGTTCTGAAATCTCTTTAAAGCCGTAACTCTAGAACAACCGAGATTACAAAGTTATCTCTAATTGGCAGTATATAAATCGACCTGATTTATTTCGAGAAAAAGTCTGCAAAAAATCATGTTCACATTCTAATTCTTCCCTACTGTATACTTTCTGCTTTTTATTTGAAACCTCCTCCAAACGACAAAAAGATTGCAACTGTTCTTGGATATCAATATTTTTTTAAAACAAGATAAGACCTTTGTACTATTCAAATGATTAATGGGACCTACCAAGTAGCAATTTGTCGACGTTATTACGTTGTATACTTAGGGCTTCACACGAGAACGATACTTTTCTCGTCTCGTCTGGTAACGCCGAGACGAGAGAAAGACGAGACCTTTTTAAAAATTATTCAGGCGATACCGAGACCACATACGACAAGATCCGAGAGTCTGTGAAATATTTTATTTTATGATTTTAGACTTCTGTTATTAGGCCAGTCGTTGAAGACAATCAATTCACATTAATTCCAAAAGTTTTCAAATTTTCATGGTGTGTTAACATTAATGAAAACAAACTATAAAATTTTGCAGAAGTCTGGGATGAACGAAACATTGTTGAAATCGCAAGAAACGTTTTAATGCTTTATTTTTGCACTGAAAATTTCAAAAGTTTTGTAAACTTGGAATACTGCTGGTACTAATGTTTTAAAACATGTATTAAGTTTGCAACCTTGTAAAAGTTACGGAACCTTATTTTTTTCTCATTTATTTAAGTTTTCCATTGTAATTTGTTTAAAAAAATTACAAAAGTTCTGCAAATTGGTACGGTACATGGAAAAACAGTTTAACGTTTTCATGTAGATTTGCAACCATTTCCTACAAACGGATCATTTATCCCACTTTTTTCTTCGATGCTGCCATTTTTGATACACACAAGCATCGAAGAAATAATTACAAAAGTTTTTATCTTGGTTGCAAATAAAGATACTGGCGATCCCAATGAATTTGTAACTTTGCAACCTTGTAGGAAAAACGGAAACTTAATTTATTCGCAGGTTATATCCCGAGAACTGCAAATTTAACCGGATAAACTGCGGCTAGCTTTTTTAAAAAATTTTGCTTAGAAAATGTTTGAAACTGAATAATCCACCATTAAAAGCCCGAGACCAAAGGTCGAGGGCTTTTTAGGTGGATTATTCAGTCTCAAACATTTGCTTCAAAGCAAAATTTTGAAAAAAATTGACTGGCCGCAGTTTATGGGCTTAAATTTACAGATCGAGGGGTATATGTTAAGATTATTTCCCAAATTGGGAATGCAGTATTTACATTTTATCTTTATTGCTTATTAACATGCATATTCGTCAAATCTAGGTGACCTTTAATCAAAGCTAGACGTCGTTTAATCGCGATTAAACGACCTGTAGCAATATAATCACTTATCAATACAAGTCACGTGGTGCAATTTGGAGGTCTCTCATTGGTTTTATTTGTTACGAGGGAAATAATCACTAATAATTATTTTTTTTGCATTTTTACCACTGCTGAAATATTTTCAAAAGTTCTGCAAATTGAAGTTATAATTACAACTAATATTTTACGTGACACAAGAAATTTGCAACCATCATTTTTTAACGAACATTTGTTTATTATATTTTGTTGTTTTGATAATTGGGCCATAAATTGTAAAAAAAATTGCAAATAAGTTTAAGATATTCGAATATTGTTCTACATTAAGGTTTGTATAAATAAAATACGCGTGGCTTTCGTCTCCATAACAACGACGAAAAGGTACCTACTTCGATTTCTATTCTAGGCGAGTACTGAAGCGTTTGTTTGTTTTAAAAATTTTCACCGCAGAATTTTACATACATCTTATTGATAAATTCAATTTTTATTCAAATCATCCTATTATTAAATAAAAAATTTCTGCAAGTCCTATCCTGCGTATCATATGCCTGCGTCGTCGTGCTCGAAAAATCGCGCGTGGTATAAGGACCTTATATCCACTTATACCTTCATATACTATTTTCGTTAAATTCGCAATGTTCCGGATTAAAAAATATATTGCAAATTATTGTACTTTTTTGGGAGAGTACACATACGAAATTATTTTTGTTTTCGATTTTATCCTCATTTACTTGTTGTGGGCGAGGTTGCAAATTAATGAAAACGTTTTACGCGAGGAAATGTTCTCTTGAAACTTTTATTTAACACTTTTGGAATTAATATGAAACTTATTTTAATAAA
Source organism: Neocrepidodera transversa (assembly GCA_963243735.1). Taxonomy (NCBI): domain Eukaryota; kingdom Metazoa; phylum Arthropoda; class Insecta; order Coleoptera; family Chrysomelidae; genus Neocrepidodera; species Neocrepidodera transversa. The sequence goes on along the minus strand of OY725349.1, from coordinate 24,013,703 downwards.
AAAAACAATTTTATGAAAAAATATATTTTCCGCTTGACGCAAGAGGTTGTATATTAAAACAATTCTTAAGAAAATTAGTTTAGTTATTTTGTCGAATTTTCAGAACTTTTGGAATTTTTATCGAAAAATTATAATGAAAAACATTTTTTTTTCTATAAAACAAATATTTCCGCTTGGTTCAAATGGTTGCAAATTTTTAAAAGGATATATACTGCAATTCTTTTTAGCTTCGAAAGTTTGCAGAACTTTTGCTTTTTTTGGTAGGGTGGAAATACGCAAATATTTTTTTTTTTGATTTTATACTCATTTCCGTGTTACAGGTGAGTTGCAAATTAATAAAAACATTGTTATTAGGAATATCTTCATTTGCAACCCTAATTAAAAACTTTTGGAATTATTTTTAATAAAACAATCATTTCCGTTTTATTTAAATAGTTTCAAATTGATCAGAAGATGTAAATTGCTATTTTTCAAAACTTTGAAAGTTTGCAGAAATTTTGCAAATTTCTCCGCTCTGATATTGCCAAAATTCATTAAATCCCGATTTTCAACATCTTCCGTTCAGAAAAGGGATGCAAAATCAGACTTGGTATCATTCGAATGTACTCTTCATTTTATTAAAGTTTTAAAACTTTTGTAATTGTTGTTAAATTTTTGGCATATTCTGTCTATTTCTACTGGCCTATATAGTAAAAATGTAGTGATGAGCAGAATCGAATACTTTTAAGAATTGAATCATTGGTATTCGAATACATTTAAGAACCGAATACTGAGGTGGAAGTCTGTAAGAATATTGAATTTTTTCGTTAGTGGGCTTTCACATCAAAGTAGCAAGCAACGTGCGACTTGCTACCAGGAAGCAGGAAGCATGCTGCTTATTTTAAAACCTATACAAATAAATGAATGGTTTCACACCGGAGTGGCGTCACAAAAATGCGACGTGGCAACATGCTACGTGTTTCCAACCCGCGTAGACATTGTTTGACTTGTTTAGTGGCCTAGTTAATAAATTAATTTTTAAGTTTTTTGCCATGGATACATAGTAGAAATCTACGCAGTTTGTTAACGCTAATGAATTTGCTAAATTACTTTTAAGTTTACTAATTTGTTCGGTACAGGGTTGGCCACCTATAGGGTTGCCTCCCTTTGGTGTACTGTCAAAATTAAAGTGTTTGGATCCACAAGTACCGCACTTTGTCGGGTACTACGCCGTTTCATCCTACGACACTTCTTACCTTCACTTATTTTTGATGTGGCTTTTAAGCAACACCATGGGGTTTAGACCTCACTCAAACTTCCTGAATTTTTTATCTTTATAAAATCCCCTTTTATCGTTTCCTAGTACCACTTAATCCTTATAATTCCTTTATGTACCTGTGCCCACTTAGTGTAATTCAATTTTTATTTTTATTTCTACGCTAACTTGTATTGTAACTCATTCTTCGGTTCATTTGTGGCCCGATGATGGCATATTGCCGAAACTAATCGCCGCCCCCTCATTTTCATTCAATCTAACTAGAAGCCCCCCTTTTAAATGTGGGACTGGATTTAGAGTTTTACTGCCTCATATTATTATTTGCCAATGGAAGTCTGATAATAAAAGAGTCGCATTGAGCGACTTTGATATAAAAGTAAATTGTGAAGATGCCAGTTGCGACGTGCTTCCTGCTTTCTGGCAGCAAGTCGCAAGTTGCATGTTACTTTGGTGTGAAAGCCCACTTAACGAGTTATTCATTTGTTAGTCTGCGTCAGTGACGTTTATTCCATAATCTGTAATACCCACAGATATAAAGGTAGCGTATTCGGCACAAAATTAATTAAGTTTTTCTAATTTAAACATAGTATTTATAATATTTTGATTTATTACAATGTTAATTGTTTTGGGCAATTAACCCATCTTTTCAGTCCAAAACGTATGTGTCAACGAGAAATTAACCTTCCCTCTGCACGACAGAAAAAGTTTAAGAAGCTACTCATTCATACCCAAATTGGTATCTACTTTTTACTCATATTTCACATACCCCGATGGTTTTTGCCATTAAAAGTAAAAAGTGTCTGGAAAAAAGTACTGACTGAACTCCAAGGATATTGCCCAAGGTTTATTATAACATGTGCAGAAGTCGTGATAAATTGAATATGACAACTATAACAGGGATGGTTTTGAGACTTCGTATTTAAAGTTTGGTCTTGTTAAATGTCAAAAATACGTCACAGGCATTGGTCCCAGCGCGGTCAGAATGTTACAGTCATTATTTTTATGACAATTACTATTAGCGTATTCCATTGGGAAAAAAATGCAGCACGAGTGCGGAACCAGGGCAAAATTTTCAAACCATTGGAAAATGTAGTGCAGGTTCGTGTAATCCATTGGGACGTCAGTGCGGCACTTTCTGCTCTGAGTGCAAAAAGTTCCGCACTAGGTCTCGTGGTCGTGCGGCACCAGTTTCTAGAGAAAATTTGGCGGGTAAAATAGAACTGTATTTTTTCCCCGATCTGTGTTTTGTGTTTTGATGATTTTAATTATTTTATTGCCATGGAAGACCATTTACATATAAATAAAGAGCAGGAACTTTGGCTTTCTTCAAGCAGTGATAGTGATGAAGAATATTATCCCTTGTTGTTAGGAGAAAGAAAAACCTTACTAAAAATGTTGAAAGCATCATCAGCAAATTTGATGGGAAACAGGTAAGAATAAACTGTTTGGATTGATTGAAAATCACAAATAATTTTGAACTTTTTATTAAATATTGACACCAACATGTATTTTTAATGTCTTAGTTCCAAAGATACTTTCGTATGAAAAAAGAAATAGCCAACATTTTGATTGAAGAGTTTAAGCAATCTGGACACTTTCCAAATAATGATGGTCATGGAGGAAGAGTCCCAATAACTGCATCAGTCCATGTTTATTCATTTTTGTGGTAGATACAAAGGACTTGTCGACATATGTAAATAGGCATGATATACCTTGTATCATACTTCAGGGAATCTGTGATTATAAAAGGCGGTTCATTGATATATTTACTGGCATCCCAGGAAAAGTACATGATGCAAGAGTCTATAAAATGTCAGACATATGAAAACTGATACCAGAGATTTGTGATGGTAATAAGTATCACATTCTTGGAGATGGTGCTTATCCTATAAAGCCATGGCTGTTAATACCCTACAAGGATTATGGCAGTCTTACTCAAGAAATTTAGTGCTACTCGAGTTTTAATTGAAAACACGTTTGGTATATTAAAGGGAAGATTTCGGCAACTCATTAGACTAGATATGGTATTCCAACTCTAAGTAAATTTATTATTGCGTGTTGCATTCTGCATAATTTTTGTATAGATTACGATGATTTTCTTGATGATGCAGCTATTTTTTATGATAGCCCCAATGTAGAGCAGGAAAACTTGGTGGAAAGTGAATATCAATTAAAAAAAAGCAAGGAGAGGATAAACGAGATCACATTAAAAATAGTTTTCGTTATACAGGATAAGTCTGTTACAATAAATCACTTGTTTTAACCAAGCGCAAAGTCAAAGTTTGATATTAAAAAAAACATTTCTTCTCGATAATAATAGGTACTAAAAACAAATGCATATATCTTTTTAATTTTCATTTTCTTGAGTATTTTTTCCAAATATTTTCCGTATTACCTCTAATTTTTCCCTGTGACGTCTTTCTCTTCTCTCTTCTTTCTTTTCAAATATTTCCATGTTTCTTGTACAGTCAATGTTTTTTTTTCTCGTTGAGGTACAGGAAGTTGATGGAGTATTAACATGATTTTCTTTATTAACTTCTTCAACTTGACTGGAACTGAGGTCAGATTTAAAAGAAATATTCTCTGGAGAGTTAGGTTGAGTTTTTCTTTTCACCACTCTAATCAAATGACATGTTCCCATTACCTCTGGCTCAATGGAATCGTCTATAGAGGCTATTTTATTAAGCTCATTTTCAAATGGAATTGGTTCTCGAGAAATGCCTGACTTGTGGTTATTGTCAACTGTAACCTTATTTCTTAATAATACCGTTTTGTATCTATTTTCACATTGTATGCCAGTTTGAGAAACAATAAACTTTCTGTTAATAATTTCACCAATTGAAATCCACATATTTTTTTTGTTTTAAATCGCTTCATAGGTCCTACTTTGCTCATTAACTGTTCATATGTATCCAACAACATTTTTGTTTCACCTTCAGTCCACGCTAAAAATATATTTCTTTTAAAATTATTTAGTAATTTGCCATAAAACATTCCCAAACTTGAAACTAGAATATAGAATTTAAAGTTATTGTACACAAAATTTAAATATTAATCTTGGAAAAAAAGTGATTCAGATATATTTTAACAAAATTCCTGCAAAAAATGTATGGAAATTAATTTTTAAACTTAATGCCAGTTTACCCACTTTCGAATGAGTCCTGTTTAGCGTTATTTGTCAATGACAGCTTTACATTAGAAACTCTCATTTTAACTGAAGGTTATTAAAGATAACCGAAAGCAATGAAACTGGGACCTATACTTACAACATATTTCCTTCTCTATTAACACCAGATTTTTTTTTATTTTTAGATTGTTGACTTGATGACATGATTCAGATAATTAACTTAAAATTAAGATAGACTCCATCATGATCAATTCGATATATGCAGTAAATGGGTTCAGTTAAGGAAATAAATCCACTGTTAATAAGTTGATGTAGGTAGTTAACTGTGTATTCGTCATCATCTAAAAACAATACTTATGATAATATTTGACATGCAGAAAATATTTGCCAATGGGCGGAGAAAACGACAAGTTTTAGGGTGTACAAGACAGCCAAAAATACCTTCAAAACATGCCCAGTGCAGACACCCTAGGTTAAAAAGCAGTGGTTACTCCTCAGAAATAATATGGACATGAACACAAACAAATAAATGGACAAAATAGCCTATGTTTTATTAAATAGGAGAGCGTTAAATGGTTTATAACATTTAAATAGATAAAACCACAACATACTATATACTTACTGGTTAATTTGAATAAATGATCTGAACCATCCACAGGTTCATTGATTACAATTGACTGCGTGTTTATCCTAAAATGGGTTTCAAGAGATCCTTCAGTCATTCGCTAATTATAAAAAATTGAAAAATTAACATCCATAAAAATTTGAACATAACGTAACAAATCGATAAGAAATTTATGACACTCACTCTCAAGGCCAAATGCAGAATCCATTGACACTGCACCTGTGCGGTTTTTAACTGCACCCAACCAGTGTCAGTTTTGCCCCAGTGCCAAACTTTTTTTCCCAATGGAATACTCTATAATTATTGCCAACTTTACCCTTAAATATTTTCATAAATATAAACATAACCTTACATTCGCAGTGAATTTAATGGTGTCAACTTTTTAAAAATATATCTTTTTTATAATGGCTTGTTTTCTATCTGTTGCTTGTGAAGAACAATATTTAAAAGAAGCAAAAAGAGATTTGAGAGCAAACATGTATGCGTTTAGTTTACGGAACTCACGGTAATTACTAGGAAAATAAAAAAAAATATGTGAGATATATAAACAAATAGTTTCACTTTCAAAGTGGAGGTTTATCATTTATTAGATAACATGGCGTGTAGGAATATTATTAAACATTATGAAAAGTAATTATTTTTTTAGATTTATAGAGCTCTTTAGATTTAATAAAGAAATGATGCAGAACCTATTTGAAATTTTGGAACCTCACTTATCAGATGCTCAGAGAAACACAAAAATTACAAAAAAAACTCGTATATTAGCTGCCATGCGTTTTCATGCACAAGGGAGTTATCAACGATGTGTTGGTTAGGTTTGTTTTGTAAACCTTTCTCAAAAACACAAAAGTCGCCTAATTGAAGAAGTTACAACTGCTAATGTAACCCATATGAATCATTGGGTAAGATTTCTTCCTCAAACCGAGTATGGGGAAAATAAAGAAAGGTATGTATTAATATACAAGAACCATAGGTGATGAATGAATAAAAATTTAATGTTTTAGATTTATGCAGAATTTTAAATTTCCGGGAATTATTGGTGTTGTTGATGGTAAACATGTGGCTATATGTAATCCGGGTAGAGAAATAGAACACAATTTTTTGAATCGAAAGGGATTCCATTCAAAAAATGTACAAATAGTATGTATAAATTACGTTATCTATAAATGTAAAACAATATTCTATTTATTTATAGATCTGTGATTTGGACTATAAAATTTTAAGTGTTAATGCTGCATTCGGGGGTGCAAGTCATGATGCCTTTATTTGGAGCAACAGACAAATTTCAACAGAGTTATTGAGGAGATACGAAGCTGGAGATACGAACTCTTGGGTACTTGGTGATTCTGGATATCCACTAAAACCTTTTCTCATAACACCATTTAGAAATCCTCAACCAAATGTACCAGAACATAGATTTAATGTTGCTCATAAAAGATCACGTGGTACTGTAGAGCATTGCATTGGCTTACTCAAAACTAGGTTTAGATGTTTATTAGGAAAGCGTGTATTAAAATATGATCCCCACAAAGTAGGAAATTTAATTAATGCATGTGCACTTTTACATATTATAATCCATAATAATATTCCTGAACCTGATGGAATTATATTGGATGAACATAATGATGATAATGAGCCAATTGAAGCAAATGCAGAAGTTAATAACGCTGGGAATTAAATCTAAGAAGGATTGTTTTAAACTTTTATTGATATTTATTATTTACATAGAATTGTAAGCTATATCATTTGTTTATTCAAGAATAAAATATAGCCTTTCACTAGAGAGCTATGTGCTGCAACATGCTTTGATATATATCACATAAAAGAAAATTATGAATATTTTTTTTAAGTACTACTGTTAGTATATTGCGAAAAGAAAGACAAGAATAGTCAATGTACATGCAAGATTGCAATATTCGGCTCTTTTCTGCAATATGGTTCAAAATACAAAATTAAAATAAAAACATGAATTAATTTTATATATTTTTCTTTCAAGATTCTAAAATGTGTTGTCTTAAATAAAAAAAATTGTTTTTTTTTCAAAAGATTTGTGCATTAAGTTGTTAATGTTGAGAAATAACACTAAAAACAATACACTAACAATTATGGTATTAATAACGATGGAAATTTGATAAGAAATAGAATTATTTTAATTATAATTTTATTATCTCAAACATAACAGATACAACCCCAACACAAAAACATAACTAAAGTATTCACAAATAACAACGGATTTTAATAAATGCTTATTTATTTAAGAAATAATGTGCTAATTTTTCTAGAGCAAAGACCCCACGCGCCAATAGATCATTGGTTTGCTGCCTCAAGTCATTCGCTTTTTTTCCCTGAGAATCAATTGAATCACAGTGTCAAGCTTTTTTTGCTTTTTTTTCTTTGGAGATGTTGGAAGGGTGGAGGTCGAGGGTCTCTTTTTGGAGGTTGAGGGTGTTTCATCGTAGGAGGAATGGTTGGAAGTTGAAGGTTCAGCTTCAGGAATTAAAACTGGAATCTAAAAGAAATGACCCCGCACTTGTTAAACGGAAATAGGAAATTTAAAAGTATTGTTATTGTATTTTCGTACTATTTCTTTTAAGATTTATGAAAATGTCAATTCAACAAAAAGTTATAGCTACTAGATAATTTAGCTTCTGTAAAATTGAAAATGATTTTAAAATAAGGGAAAATGAGAGAATTTGCGCTGGTACATTTTTACATACATCATTTATATACAATAATAAAAAGTTCCTTCTTCGTTTACTTACTACACTTTGAATTGTAAGAGCTTGTTCAGTACTAAACCTAGCTCTTTATATTCTGGATCGCCTAATGAAGCAGGGCCAAGAATTTCAAATACCTGCTCTTCAAATTCAGAAAGCATTATTGGAATAGTTTCGGCAGGACCTGGAGCTCCTGTTTGTTGCCTTTGTATTCTAATTTTAGAAGCTTTTGCCTTCACAGATGATTTACAATCGGTTCACGTCTAAATTAATAACGTCGAATAAGATATTCATCCATAATAGATAGAACATTCCCAGAAGGTTAAGCATATTTACATGCTGATTTTATATGACATCGGAAAATAAAAATATAGAATTACAGAATTATTCGAAGAGTACTATGTACTAGAAAAATAAGACAATATGAATGAGATACAAATTAAAATTAAGTTTGAAATTGGATACAAATATTTAATACAAATTAAAATTAAGTTTTACTAATATTTATATGATTTGTAACCCAATTTTCACTAAGTACAACGTTTACATTTATTTTCTTTTTTTTTAATTCATTTATTTTAGTCGCAAAATAAAATATAATTAAACTATAATTTTCTTTATTTAATTTAAATTTATTATTAACTGAGGTATTTCACCTATATGGCATGATTCATGAATACATCGATCCTTTGCAGTGACATTAAAATCACTTGGACTCGTTTTTTTTATTTTACCATTTACCTTATTTTGCCACTGTTTTTTAGTTTTATTCGCTAACAAATTAAGGGAAAATACAAGTTTATCCCAAAGTCTTAATACTTCGGCGTGGTCAGTCATTTGATTTCCAGCAAATTTCAAATTATCTGCCATGAGATTGGCCAGTTTACGTTTTTGTTCTTCTGACATTTTGCAAGACTTTTCCTTTCCAACCATGTCTAAAGCATAATCGTAAAACCTTTACGTTATTAATATTTTAATTCAACATTATGTCCTTATTACCTTACTGATTTTAAACGATATTTAAAAAATCGTATAACCGGAAGTTGCCGAAAATCGGGCATATTTTCATTCGATAGAGCGATTATTAGATTTTTTCTGACTGGTTTTGCCACAACGTATAATGTGCCATCGCCAATAATCACCCTGTATATTTAGGTATATTCATTATCACAAACATCTTTGGGCCTAAAAGGCCTGCACACTTATTGAGGACTGTAGCAAATTAAAGTCACAGTGTACTATATTAAACTTTATCAAGTATTCTGAAAATGTCGTTTCCATCATCAGCAATAAGTCTGTTAGATGATGCTTTAAAAGATGTTATTAGACCCATGAAATAAATTGTTAACATTATTTTTATCCTTACAACATTTAGAAAGTATCAATCTGCATTAAAAAAACACATTAAAATTTTTCCACAAGGGACTTGAAAAAACCACGTAGTACGTTACGATCTGAAAACTTGGTATTTAGTTCTTTAGAGAACTTATATTAATTGTAGTTTTTTTATTTCTTTAATTTGAACGCCAAAACCATGGCTATTGCATTTTACCCGTTGTAATTTTTTTAAGACAATATTTTTTTACTTGTGGTACTAGCGAGTTTCATTACTTCATTATTTGACCACATTTGAACAATGGACAAAATTTAAAATCTATATTATTTTTAGATTTCGTATTTCACATTTATATTATACTAGACAGTCATTGCAACGACACTTCGGTCGTTGCGGGTCACTTTGGCGCCTTATTCCAGGTTTCGGATTACCTCGAGCGCCACCTTCCGTTTAGAGTGTGAAGGCCACTTGCTCCGAGCAGCGTCAGTGAAGAAAAAAATACTCCAGGGGTCGTTATGGTTTCGACTAATGCCTTGGTAGCCAGAAGGGCGGGCTTTACTTGCCCTACTGGGCGGAGGTACTGGGTATTCGCTGCAATATATAAACTCACAACCAGTTAGAGAAAATAAAAAAAATCACCAAATGAAAATAACTGCTTTTATTGTAACTCCAGAATATCTACAAAAAAAGGACCCAGCGGAGAAAGGTGTGTAACGTTTTATGAAGCCAAACAAAAAAAAAGAAACTTGTGAAAAATAACAAAATGCGTGATAATGGTTAATGGTCGGAGCGCGGTGGGTTTAAGCGGTGATACAGGTGATGATGATGATGTAGCAAATCGTGCAGATGAGGAGGTGATTGCTCACGGCTCCAGTTATCAAAACTTAGGTCGCATTCCCACTGTATAACGGCACTAATTTAATTGGAGGTGATTGCTCACAGCAGCCAATTGCTATTATTATTCAAAAATGACTCGCGGTGTTTTAAGGCGGTGATTGCTCACGGCAGCAAATGTATTTATTATTAAATAAAAATAAACGAGTCGCGGTAAAATTATTAGGCGGTGATTTCTCACGGTACCAACTGATTATTATTAAAACGCGTTTTCCACCTGTATACAGAATATTTACTTGGAGGTGATTGCTCACAGCAGCCAAGGTTATTATTAAACAAAATGACTCGCGGTATTTTAGGCGGTGATTTCTCACTACAACAACTGATTATTATTGAAACGCGTTTTCCCCCTGTATACGGCACAAATTAAAATTAAATCGCGTTTAATATAATAATAGCACTTTGTTACCTATTCAAAGATGATCAATCTTACTCCTCACCGATGTACTGCTTGCTGGTCAGCCATGATAATCGGCTTGCTGGTACTCGTACAACTGAATTATTATTCTCCTCTACTCAGGACGAAACCTTTAATCTCCCACTTCGGATCTGGAGGGAGTCTTAAGCCTGCGCGGTAGTAATGGCAGGGGTATGTCACTCTCTATGAGGGAAAAAGTCGCGCATTTTTGCTGCGCAGACAGTTTGTGGATGTAAAATTGATGAACTCGCTACCATGCGCAGACCGTTCATTTCTGAGTTTTTGTTTATGCATTGGGCATGTTTTTATTGCTCTTAGATTAGCGAAGTGTAGTGGATTGTTTTTGTTGTTAAGTTTGAAAAGCGTACCAAACAGATTCTTTGTTGTGTTTATTTTTGGATATTTTGAATATATGATGTCTTCAAAAAAATCAGGAAACATTTGTAGTGCAATGAATTGTGTAAACCAACGTGGTAAAACTAACGAGAGGTTCTATTCGTTTCCTGTAGACTCCCACAGGTATGTACATTTTACTGTATATCACCCTTATTATATTGTTATGCAGCACAGGGTAAACTTAATGTAAAATTATTTTTCGCGTTTCATTCGAATAACGATACTATTTCTAATGTTTTATTTAAAGTTAATTTTATACGAAACGAGGTTTCTATGCTTCTTTACTCCTATTAAGATTAAATAATTTAAATATATTTTTCTATTGTCTATATTTTATTTTTAGAGCCAGAGTTTGGGCAATGGCGGCTGGGCGTAATGATTTACTTCATAAATCTGAAACGCTTCATTGTAGTAATCGTATTTGTGGAATGCATTTTGAACAGAGCTGTTATAAATGCTGATAGAACACTTTGGTCAACTGCTACCCCCACGATTTTTCCTTCTATGGAAGGGTCGAGTGTTGACCATACATATTCAGTTGGTAAGTTGGCATTTGCTTTGACGGTTTTTTCATATAATGATCACCTAATTTAAATGTTGCTGTGTGTTTTCAGTTGGAGGACAAATGGCTCAAGTTAAGAAGAAATCTACTGTTATATTGCAGAATATCGTGATTACTCCAGGTGAGACAGATTAACCCAATTTGTTATTATTTATTCATCAATACATTTTGACAAACTTGTTAATGGAGAATTTCTTTAAAAAAGTTTTAAGCCATTTGGAAAATACTCCATGAATAACACATTTAGATTCCACTACAATAATCCACTCTTTGAAATATACAAAAAACACTTTGTTTTAGGTAGTACTGTTCCATCAGCCAATGATGAAGACGTACCTACATCTATATTGTCACCCTCATCTTCCAGTATGTGTACTCAAACCCCTAATAAAATATCATCTCAAAGTCCAAGGAAAGACAGTTTAAGACAGAAGGTTAAGACTCTACGGAATGAAAATTATCGTTTGTCCACTAGAGTGGCAGAATTGGAGAATACTTCCGAAATTCAAAGGATTGATGTAATTAATTCTTTATCAGTTAATGAATATAAGCAAGTGACTTATAAATTTTGTCAAAATCAGCATCTAGCTGATTTTATTAATGTTCAAATAAGTCAGGATCAAAAGAAACCAAAAGGTAGACGTTATTTGCCAGAATTCAAAAACGAATGCATAGAAATGTATTTTGCAGGTCCAAAATTGTACAAAACTAAACTGGTTAAAATGTTTTGTTTACCAACTTCACGAACTCTGTTAAGACACATTCAAGGCATAAAAATCAAACCCTCGTTAAATGAAATTGTTTTGAATATGATTCGTATAAAAGTCAGCAATTTTAGTGAACAGGACAAGCTCTGTACGATATGTTTTGATGAAATGGCAATTAAAGCTAATTTCTTATATAATAGGGGATCAGATGAGGTGATGGGATTTGAAAATTTTAGGGATGGAAATAAATCATTTTTACCAGCTATAAGTGCGACAGTTTTAAATATCAGGGGTCTTTATAATAATTGGAAACAACCATTGTCCTATTATTTACACCATTCTTCATGTCCTTCAGAAAAATTAAAGTCTATTTTAGCTGAAGCCATTAGGGCCCTTACTGTATGTGGTTTGACTGTTTGTGCTATTATAAGTGATTTAGGGTCAAACAATTGGAAATTTGTCAACACTCTTAAAATAACCCCTGAATCACCTTATTTCATCCTGGATGATATCAAAGTTATATTTATGTTCGATACACCTCATCTGATAAAATTAGCGAGGAATAATTTGTTAAAACATCATTTTGTATATGATGATAAAGTGACTTCATGGGAACATGTTTTTTCAAGATGATTGTAAACACAGTATTAGAGCAGCACCCAAATTGACATATATTCATATTAATCCAAACCCTTTTCAAAAAATGAAAGTAAAATTTGATACTCAAGTCTTAAGTAACACAGTCTCTGCCAGTATGAACTTGTATATTAGATTTGGAGTACCAGAAGGAATATCTTGATAAATGTGATACATTTTTTAAAAACGTAAAAGTTATAAATGTGAAAAATAAAGATGTCACCTGTAAAATTAAATGTTTGTTAGGTTGGAGAATATCAATTAGTAGTCTAAAATTGCTTTGGGAAAAAGTTCACGGAGCTGGTTTTAATTTTCTATTTACGAGGCGAATGAATCAAGACCCATTAGAAAACTTTTTTGGCTATATAAGGCAACAAAGTGGTAATAATATAAATCCAACCTCATTTCAGTTTCAGATGGCATTTAGAAAATTACTTTGTGCCGATTTGTTAAATTCAGGAGCTGAAAACTGCCAAGGTGATTCCGATAAATATTATTGAGAATAACTGATTTTGACAACTCAAGAACTGATAAACAAAATTTAAGTAAACTCCCTTTCATGCAATTAGATTACCAACAAATTGATATTCTTCAACAAAATACAACTAGATATGTATGTGGGTATTACATAAAAAAATGTTTAAATCAACACACTTGCCAAGTTTGTGAAATATTTTCTAAAAGTGTTGATACATTAGATGATTCTTCATTATATTGTTATTTTAGGGCATATGAGAATAGTAATATGGATACATTTTAAATCTAAAAATGCCTGATAATACTTTTTTAACATTAATCGTTAACTTGGAAAGTGTGTTTGAAGACAATTTTGAAAACATAGCACTAATGTTGTAAAAAATTTTGTTAATTTATATAAAACAGTGCCTTTTAAACACCCATGTAAAGATTTTCCCTATGACTATCTCTTAAATTTGTATAGTAGAGTTAGGTTATATTATAGTTTAAAATTTACTAATCAAAACTTTAGATTACACAAAAACATCCAGAATAAATCTATTAAAAATAAATTAATTATTTGGAGAAACCAATAAACACTAATACATATTTATAAATTTTGTGTTTTATTTAGTGTCTTTCAGTGATATTAAAAAAAAATATATTAACTAACAATGTATTCCTATAAATAATTCCTTCATTGTAATAATATCATCCTTAATACCACCTTATTAGGTTTTTTGTCTTTGCTTGATATACTTTACGGTAATAAGATTTAAGTTTTATTTTGACAACATGGAAAGTGTATTAAATATACAAGAAAATTCAACAAAGAGAAACAATAAAATGTTTGTATAATTTGTAATTTGCTTATAATTACTGTAAAAAATGTTATTCATCCGACTATTTCTTTTATTGTTGATTTAATATTTACTCTAATTTGGAATATTTCGTTATACTTGTTTTCTTTACATATTTTAGATTCCAAACAAAAATAATTTGTCTTAAAAGGATCTGTCTTTTTCAATTTTTCCATGACTGTCCTGATATATAAAGCAATTTCCTCTAATAATATAGTTGGTGACATTTGGTTAATTATATATAGATATATTATACGCTTACTTTATATAACCAGATCTAACCAAGTCGGTTAAAAAAAATTGCTTCACATCCACAAAATGTCAAATGTCACTCTAAATTTGTACGTGCAAAGATCAAAGGAGCCGCTCTAGAGTGCCACTACTGATTGTTACTTATACTGGGGTAATGGACTGGACTTAAAGCTGTCTTACATTATCCAATTTCTTGTACAAGAAATTGTACAATTTATTGAATAGAAAATTGTATAGAAAATATTAAGTGCAGATTTTTTTCTTGCTTTATACTATACAAGAAATTGTTCAATAAATTAGCCCCGATTCTGCGTAGTACTTATTAAAATTTGTAGATTGTAGAGCTATTTTACTTTTTGCAGTTCTTTATAATGGAACTGTTGTTGGTTGTTGGCACAACTGGCGTCATACATAAACATAACCTGTTCTGTTTATGTTGTTCTTTTCCAACGACAATAAGTGTATATACTTGGTTCTTTTCGGTCCTTTCCATAGACTTGGTTTTTTTCTAGTTTTTCGTTTAAAATGGAAACAGATATTTAACACCAATTGACCGTTAATATTGCAACTGCAGCAGTCTCAGCGATAGCAATAATTTTGAAGCGATATGTAAAGCGAAGAAAATGCAAGAAATCCAGAAGTGCAGGTCGAGGTGTAATTAACCTTCTTAAAAAAGAACTGCTTTTTGAAGACCCAGAAGCCTACAGGAATTTTCTAAGAATGGATGACAATACTTTTGTAGAACTACTTGGTTTAACAGAGCATGATATTAAAAAATCAGATACTCAATTTCGTCAATGCATCACAGCAGACACAAGGTATTACGGTGAGTTTGTGATGTAATTGCTAGTTTTAATTTTATTCATTTTCTAGACTAGCAGTAACTTTACGATATTTAGCCAGTGGTAATACTTTTCGAGATTTAATGTATGCTACTAGGATTCATGAGAGCACCATAAGTCTTTTTGTTATTGAAGTCTGCAAAGCAATAATAGAAAACCTTTTAAATATGTTCATAAAAGTGAGTTTCATTTAAAATATAATTTTATAAAAATTAATTCATACTATTTAAGATGCCGCACACTAAAAAAGAATGGAGAGAAGTTGCCAGATGCTTTGAAGATTTATGGAATTTTCCCTTTTGTATCGGTGCACTTGATGGCAAACATGTGAATTTCCAAGCACCTAAGAGCAGTGGTTCATTTTACTACAATTATAAGGGTGCACATAGCATAGTGTTGCTTGCTTTAGTTGATGCATATTATAAATTTTTATATGTTGATGTAGGTGTAAATGGGAGAGTTAGTGATGGGGGAGTATTTAGAGAAAGCAGTCTTAAAAAAGGGATAGAAAGTGGTTTATTAAATTTCCCAGATGATTGTAATTTGCCAGAAACAGAATTGACAGTTCCTTTTGTTATAGTGGCAGATGATGCTTTCCCGCTATCAAAAAGGATAATGAAACCATTTCCTTTCAGAAATCTCTCTCATGAAAAGAGGATTTTTAATTATAGGTTATCTAGAGCCAGGCGAACTGTAGAAAATGCCTTTGGTATTCTTACTAATAGATTTAGTATTCTTCAAAATACTATTAATCTTGACCCAGAAAAAACTGAAATTATAACTTTAACTTGTTGCATATTACATAATTTTTTAGCAGTAAAAAGCTAAAAATATTGTGAATTGGAAGATAGTTATAAATGTACATTGCAAGATATATCTCGACAAGGTGGCTGTAGGTCAAGTAATGAAGCAATTACTATAAGAAATAGATTTACCAGTTATTTTGAAACTGTAGGAAAGCTTGATTGGCAACCACAATTCTGAGATATATTTTACAAGGAGTCTGGTGACAAGAAGAATTGTTTTAATTATATTTACATCTAAGTTTTATAAATTTTGTAACCTTGTAGCAACTTGTATTAATAAAAAATTCGATGCTTTACAACTCTTTTGTTTTAGGGGATAGGTTGTAATGAAATATAATTGGTTAAAAATATTTCAAGACACTAAACAATTTTCAATCAAACATACCTACTTTTCTTTACAAAAAAATATTAAAACATGAACATTTTTAAGGTTGATTTAATTTTAAAAAGTATTTCAAATAAAAAGATTAAATGGTCCTCATTTTTAATTAATCTTATAATTTTATAAGGCTTCATACAGCAATTTATGAATTTCAAATTGAATTTTTTGTTTTTTTGAAGTGTTCGCAATCATTTTTAATTATGAGGCCACGAACTCTCCAAAAGTGTCTTCCATTGTTTTTGTGGATGAGGCCACTGGACGTAATGCTCCCACTGCATTATCAAGGCTTGTTGAAACATTTTGAAGAATTTCTAGCTCATTAGATCCAGTATGTTTTCTCTTTCCTTTGTTAGATGTGACTGTTGTTGGTGTAATAGATGTCCTTGAGCAGCTTCTTACTGGCGATGTTGCTCTGGATTCTGAGGCAGGTGAATTTGGTATCAGGACACCATTATCCCCAACTTCATATTCACCATCTCCAATCTGAAATATTTTAGATATGATTGGCACATTGCAAAAAAGTTAGAGAATGAAATTAAAGGAACGTTAGTTGAAACGTAGAGTTTTTATTAAATATTTTCTGCAAATATAGTGGGTTTATTTATATAAACTATTTGAATCTCATTTTTACTTACAATTTCATTTAAATTTTCGTGTTCTTCCGTTAATGGCATATCAGATCCTTCCTTTACAATAAAATTGGATTTTGATGGCCTAATACTTAAGTGGTCGTCTAAGAAATTGATTTTTTCAAAGTACCATAATCCTGGTTTATAAAGCTAGACGATACAAAAACAATGAAAATTAATTTGTCTAAGTATTAATTTGTTATAAATACCTCCTCCTCTCCCATTCCACTACGAGTGAAAGAAACAAGTTTTCTGCGTTCTGTGCTGTACGTTGTTCGTAACGCTTGAAACTTTTTTTGAATTTCCACCTCAGTCGCTGTGGGGCGCACACATTTTAGTTGTTTTAAAATGTCTTGAAGGGCTAGATTGCGTAGATACTTATTGTGGTAGTCTCTATGCTTAACCACATATAAGCATTGATGCTCTTTATATAGATCAATTAGCCAGGAAATTTGTTCCTGGCTCCAAGACATTGTTGCAAGTTGACCACAGTTATTTTGAGCTGACGACGAAAAACACAGTCACAAAACACCTACACAGTTTTTTATGGGTGACGGTGACTGCAAAGATAATATAGTAGTATTATAGTATTATAATAAAATAAATAATATACAGAAATACTGACCTTGTTTGGCTGACACGATGACAATTGACACTATGTTCGTTGACAAATTAGTGCATGCGCAAATTTAAATTGGTTCAAAAATTGGATGGAAATTAGAACAAGTTCTATTTTTGATACAATGTGGCCCCCCAATACAATTTTTGACACAATATTCTGTATTACACTATCACATTTTGATTGTACCAAAAATTGTACAATTTCTTGTACATGAAATTGGATAACGTAAAACAGCTTTTAGTACAAATCTTCAAAATTCAAAAATAATACTCTCGGATGCTTCTAATGGCTGATCGTTCGGAGTGGCTGGCTGGACGGGCACTCTTGAAGTGAAGACGAGTTCAAATCTCTAATCGAACTGATTAAACTGATTCTAGGCGCGAGATACCTTGAGGTTGGTAGGGTACGCGTCGCGAGGCGAAGTCCGTCCGTGACGGCTCCATCTCCCGGGCGGATGTACAATCGATCGCGTTCGACCGTATATTCGATGGCATATCGCGATATTCATTTTTTCGCATTCACCATAATTTTAAGTTTTACGGGAATTCGTCCATTTATGATCCGTCGCGACATAATTTAAATAAAATATTTTATTTAACTAATAAAAATAACCCTGGTAATAAAGTAACTTCGTTACATCATATATGCCTACGCAGGTATTAAGTACAAAATACGCAATACTAATCTTTTTGTTCTTCTTTATATGTAGCGAGAAAGTAAAAATTACGGACGGACAACTAACAAATGAATAACTCGTTAACGAATAAGTTCAATACCCTTATAGACTCCACCTCTGGTTCGATTCCTAGTACTTGAGTACTTTGACGAAAAGACGAAGCGAGAAATCTATTAAAAGTAAATAAACTACCACAGTTTTATTGTATACTCATGGTTTTTATTTATTGTTTGATAACAAAATTCAAAACAATTAATTTTTATATAAGAATGTGGTTATAGTTATTTTTGATTAAAAATTAAATAATAAATCTGAATGTTATACATTGTTTGGCTAACACGCATTTGTATTCGTTTTTCCATTTGGTGGAATAAACATAATGAACAACGGCCTTTGTAACACCTGATGGACATTTCGAGTTCTTGCGCATGGCTTTTGGCTTGAAAAACGCCCCTGCTGTGTTCCAATATTTAATTTTTTTTTTCAAATAAATAAAACACGAAGTCAGTACCACATGTAATATAATAAAAGGAGGATAACAGGCGACTAGTTTCGGCTAAATAGCCATCATCAGGCCTACAAGGTTCGAACAATGATTAGTTAAAACTTATTAGTATAAATTGAAATTATAGAACTTACCGAACAAGAAAAGTATCGGAGTTACATAGTAAAAAATAAAAAAATTTAATCACAACCGCGCGGTTGTTAAGTCAACATAGTATAAAATTGTTGTGGTGGTACATTACGAAACTAATTATTACTTAAAATTATAATAAAATGAGGGTGAAAAAACAATTTCCCACATTATTGAATGTTGGGTAACAGGTGGCTGTTACCGGCGGACAACATTATGTCGTAAACAAAGACAAAAGCGCACCCTTCCAAAAAGGGAGGCAGACAATTAAAGGAATGTAGTGAAAGTGGTATGTCAGACCACATATTATTATTAAATACAGATTTTAAGACGCGAAAGCAAAGGTGAGTACCATGAGGCAACACGACCATGTCAAGATGGAAAAAAAAATCTCGAATGACATTGACAATTGACAATGACAGTGACAAAAGTCAATTGTCAATGTCATTCGAGATTTTTTTTCCATCTTGACATGGTCGTGTTGCCTCATGGTACTCACCTTTGCTTTCGCGTCTTAAAATCTATATTTAATAATAATATGTGGTCTGACATACCACTTTCACTACATTACTTTAATTGTCTGCCTCCCTTTTTGGAAAGGTGCGCTTTTGTCTTTGTTTAAGACATAATTTTGTCCGGCGGTAACAGCCACCTGTTACCCAACATTCAATAATGTGGGAAATTGTTCTTTCACCCTCATTTTATTATAATTTTAAGTAATAATTAGTTTCCTAATGTACCACCACAACAATTTTATACTATGTTGACTTAACAACCGCGCGGTTGTGATTAAATTTTTTATTTTTTACTATGTAACTCCGATACTTTTCTTGTTCGGTAAGATCTATAATTTCAATTTATATTAATAAGTTTTAACTAATCATTGTTCGAAGCTTGTAGACCTGATGATGGCTATTTAGCCGAAACTAGTCGCCTGTTATCATCCTTTTATTATATTACATGTGGTACTGACTTCGTGTTTTATTTATTTGAAAAAATACTTGGACCACATTTGAGATATGGATAACCTCTTCGATTCAATATTTAATTGATAAAGTATTAGGCAAACTTAAAAATTCCATTGCATTCCCTTACATAGACGATATTATTTTCCCAAGTAGGACAGTTGAACAAGGACTTGAAAGACTACGTATGGTGCTGGAAAAGTTACGAGAGAACAACCTCACCTTGAAACTAAGTAAATGCTCATTTTGCAAAGAAGGTGTGTCTTACCTAGGCCGTGAGATAAGCGCAGGTGTGAGACCAGGAAAAAACAAATTAAATGCGGTACTTGACATGCCCGAACCAAAGACAGTAATGGTGAAATTTATAGTCGAGACTCAAGTCGGACTTACTCAACTTTTCTGTTTTATAAAGCTCCACTCGAGCAAGTCAAGGTTGAGTCGTACTGACACTTGGCAACGTCAAGTTTTTCTTCTTTCTTTCTCTACGTAAGTTTGACATCTTGAAAAAGGGGGGTTAGACAACTTGTTTCATGTGAAAGTGAATTGTCTTGCGTATTTCCTTTTTCTAGCCGTAGATATATATTACGGATAAGCTTCTTGCAAAGAAAGCGTCTGATAGTAATCTGCGGCCAAATGTGCGATACGGAAAATAAATCTCCATACACAACTCAAGAGAAAGTTTTTGTGGCCAGCCTCGTAGAGGAACACAAAGATTGCCTCGAGAACAAGAAACCCGATGCAAGCAGCGTACAAGCTAAAGCCAGGGTCTGGGAGGAAATAGCCAATGATTTTAATGCCAATTTTAAATACAGAACTGCCAAGCAGTTAAGAAAAATGTGGGACAACCTAAAACACAGGTATGTTTCTACACAGTCATCCATTTTCAATATCAGTGTTAAATAGTTTAAAATAGTTGACATAACCCCAATCTCTTGAAGTTTACACATTTATAAAATTCTAAATGGATCATCATCCGAATAGAAACACAAACTGTTGGTTTTAGAATGGTTTATTATTTTTCTTAGAACCCGGAAGAGTGACACTGCTTTTAAGTACAAAACCCTACAAACTGGTGGGGGACCACCTCCAAAAGAAGATGATGATCCAATTAATGAAATTGTTAGAAATGCAGTCCCAACAATTAGCTTGGAGGTTTTGAATCCATTCGACAGTAACGAGTTGGATTCGTCTGAGGATAAGTCTGACAGTAAGTTAATTTCTAACTTTTTAAGCGTGATCTCTTGTCAGCCACCTGTATTTTTATCACTACAATCAGCATTATGAACTTATATATTATTATTATATATTCTAACTATATTTGCAAATAAAAGAATAACAAAAGTATTTCTGTGGTAGAATGGTCCTATGATACATAAAAAGAAAATTTAAATTTTGTTTCTTTTTTAGAACCATCATTGCCCAAACGGCCTAAAATGGAAACGGCTTTTCAGGCCAAGGCAGAACCGAAGCCATCTCTCTGCATCAGGCACTCAGCAAAAGAAAAAGGTTGAGTTTTATTGCACACTTTAGAAAGTTGTTTCTCAAAAATTTTAGTATTACTTTTATTATAAACTTTCCTCTTAACTTGTGTTATGCAAGGAAAAAGGAAATTCTAATTATTTTTTTTCTTTCTTAGGGGAAAAAAATGCAATAAAGGACTCTATGAACAAGAATACAAAAATTAAAGGATGGGATAGATCAGCTAGCAGAATTGCATACATTGAAGATGGATTTGGCTGAAGCGGAAAAGAAATATTGGGAGAAAAAAACAAAATTGTTATCTTAATTTCAGTTAACTATTTTTTTTAAGTTAGCATTAGTTTTAGGTAAAGATGTTTCCTGTTAGATGTTATTGTAGAATTTATTTTTTATTAAAAATAGATTAATAACTTGTGTACAGCTTAATAAACAACCTAATTAAAATGGGTCATAATAAATGCTCGCCTCATAGCTAAAACATTCACATTATTGCCCTCTACAATAACTTCAATTCGATTTTCTTCAACATCGTTAGCATCCTCATCTTCTAAAATATCTTCGTGCCTTCTCAGATTATGCAATACCGCAGTTGCGCAGATAATTAAAACAACAGTCTCTTTTTTTGTTGAAATTCCATTTTTCAGACACAGGAAACATCGCTTCCATACCCCAAAGCACCTTTCTACAATGTTTCAAGTCGTTTTGTGGGAGACATTATAGTTATGCTCCGCCCTTGTTGTAGGATTTATCACTGGAGTTAAAAGATAGCTCTTACATGCGTACCCATTATCACCGAGGATTTTTCCTAGAAGAAAAGTTAGCATAGGTACCAAAATTTAATATTAACGGGGGGAAGAGGTGTATATTTGGTTGTTTTTACTTATGGCAATGGTCTTGATACATATCAAAATGATTTTTTTTATTACAAGCTCACTTCTGGATTTTAAGAAACAAAATAATAGGTACATTTTTCTAGATATGTTTTATGAACAATCTAAAAAGTTACCTGGTATTTCCTGATTTTCTTTACTTTTTGACCACTGTAATTTTATATGATAATAAACAAATATGTGGAATTTAAAGCTTTTATTCATGATCCTTCCCTTTGATAGTGCGTTGCATCCAAATATTAAAACTATATTACATAATGTGGGGCCATTTTATTAAAAACACTAGACTATAAAAACGTTCCCAAATTAAACAGTTTATAATCAGGAAATTTTTTCTTTTTCTAAAGATAACTCGGCCTGGGGTTGGAATGTCACAGGGGTTAGAGGAACATTTAGATTTAAATATGTTCTTTTTAAATACTGGAAAACAAGGCAATATGAGGAAGAAATTTTGTTAGGAAGTGAGAAGAAATCTAGTAGGCTATAGTTATTATCTCTTAAACCTACTTCTTTCAAAGACAGTATTGTCATGCATGGACCCTGGATATCTTGCCACAATATCCACAATCTGCATGTTTGGTCCACATGCAACCTAAAAAAAATAGGACGTAGTAATATTTTAAAGTCTGGGTAAGTATAAATATGATGGGTTGGTTGGAGAATAAAAATATTTTCAGAGGAGGCGTATGCTCAACTCGCTTTACACTACGTTTTACTCTGCTACTTAAAAGGTAATGACCAGGACAGGATGAGTAATAATACTTACTTGGACATTTATGGAAAAAATTCTCTTTCGATTCCTGAAAGCTTCGCCTATGTCTCCACCTGGATTTTTAATTGGTATATGTGTTCCATAGAGAGCACAAGAAATATTTGGAAAGCCGGAGATTTCACGAAACTTGATTATTGTTGCATTATGGTCCGCACCAAATTTGCAAATATTTACAGTATGTTGGGCAAGTGCTCTTGAAACACGTTTGATGCTCTGGCAAACAGTGGGTTGGGAAATTCCTCTTAAATCTGCGGTTACAGTCTAAAAAAATACCTACTGTTCTTAGTTACAAGTCCTGAAATATAGTTTGACCATAAAAGTTTCAAATTGCAGAATCTTAAATTTTCTTTGTAAAGAAACAACCTCGGAAACCACTTTATATTTAGCTTACATTAATTGACGATTAGAGGCAAACTTACTTTTAAATAAACACTTACTTGAAAATTGCCTGTTGCATAATACCTCAGGTTAAGAAGTAACTACAACATAGGTTCCACAGGTAGACCACTCTTGTTCTCAAGAGTTAGTTCATTGTTAATGAGTGGTGGCAATATAATATTTTGAACCGTATTCTTCGAAAACCTGTAACGGAATTTGAATTTGAATCCCGCACATATCGCCCCGTTTAGTTTAGGTTAGGTTAGGTTCTATCTAGGCCCACTTCGTCTTCCTCCATAACCCAATTTATGAATTCGTCAAAATCATCCATCAATATACTTTATTTTTCAATAAATACAAACGATGACTTTCATTTTGTAAACAAGAGATCTAAAATATGACATTAAAATCGGTTGAGAATGACTCAAGGTAGCTTCCAAGTAACCTTGTTCTTCACTCAACTTTGAGTCGTCCTTCGACGACTATAAAACGTATATTGCATTGGAGAAGATCCCAAGTGCTGAGGAAGCCTCAAGTCTCAACTATAAATTTGACCCTAAAACAAGTACGCCAATTCCTAGGGTTATCTGGATATTTTCGAAAATTCATTCGTAATTATTCGTCCATTGCAGAACCATTAATCCGGTTAGTAACGAAAAATGTCAAGTGGGAGTGGGGAGTGTCACAACAAGAAGCCTTCCTTCGAGTAAAAGATCACCTTACGAAAAATCCGATCTTATCTATATTTAGCTCGTCGAGGAGAGCAGAATTCAATAGGAGTCGGTGCAATATTATTACAGTTCGATGATGATCAAAAACGGCATGTTGTGTCATACTTCAGTAAAAAGACGACAAACGACCAATGATGCTACCATTCGTATGAATTAGAGACAATAGCAGTTGTATTGGCACTGAGATATTTTAGAGTATATTTATTGGGCATTAAATTTAAGGTGGTAACGGACTGCAATGAATTAAAAACGACATTCTCGAAGAAAGATCTGCAACCACGGGTAGGACGATGGTGGTTAGAATTATTAGAATTTACATTTGATATTGAATATAGACCTGGCTCAAGAATGACACATGTAGATGCTCTTAGTCGTAATCCAATAAATTCGCCCAAATATGAAGTGTGCCAAATAGATTTATCGAAATATGTTAAATAAAGGCGAGCGTAACAACGAAACTAAGCAATATTTTTCGTGCAATCGTACGCGAAGTAAGTACTTCGCGTTCTCCACAGCGGCCGCGAAATTCAATTTCGCAGCCGTTGTCCATGTTAACGGCCGAAAAAACAAAGGTCACTTTCACATTTCTACAATACGAAAGAAACTAACAATGTTAATATTTTTTTAAACACAGTATTAATTTTTAAATTAACAAATACATACTTATATTATTCAAGATAAATATTAATTGTAATTGTACAGTTTGTATTATTACTTGTATTTACTCTAGAAGTTGAAACAACAAGATATTGAAATATCACTATCAATGTCAGACATATTTGCGTTTTGTCAAGAACTGTCAAAATATTTTGTATATTCGAACACTGTCATTTCCATAGCAGCTGTGATTTTGTTAAGGAAATTGAACTGTTGTTGATTTTGAAGCAATAAAATATTTATTGGCAATGATCTAATTTTTCATAATTTTAACGATTGCACGAAAAATAGTGTGTATACCAAGGCTGCGAAACTTTTTGGCGACCTCAAGATTATCTTGCCTCGGCCGCAAGCGGCCTCGGCGATAATCTTTCTTTCGGTCTGCCAAAAAGGTATTTCGCGGCCTAGGCATACAAATAACTATTGATGAATATCAATTGCAAAAAACAACAAGTTACATAGAAAATTAGCTCAGGGAAAAATGGCATGGGTGGTAGCCCGAATGGCAAAAATGCAAATATGCAGACTCTGTCATGACAATTCAGGTCATTTAAGTATAGAAAAGACTATAAAACGCATTCAGGAGAATTACTGGTTTGCCAAGATGAGAAGATTTGTTACAAAATATGTCAATGCTTGTCTGAATTGTGCTTACTAAAAGAAATCTGATGTAAGTAAGCATGGAAAGCTGCACCCTATAGAAAAAGTGGCGATACCTTTTCACACAATACACTTAGATCACGTTGGACCATTTGTAACAAGCAAAAAAGACAATAAATTCATACTTGTAATAGTTGACGCCTTTACAAAGTTTTGTGTTATAGAACCTGTACGTAATCAAAAAAAGTCGACATGTCATTACAGCATTAACGGAACTAGTATGTCATAAAAAATTGTTGGAAAAATTGGAAAAATATGGGATTCGTGGGAAAGCATTCAGTATCTTTGAAAGTTATCTATCAAATAGAGAACAGTTAGTGCAAATTGAAAATGCTAATAGTAACAAGCAGATCGTAACCTTTGGAGTCCCACAAGGTACTGTTTTGGGACCAGTTCTTTTTACACTTTACATAAATAGCCTACTACATTTAGACACATCTTCTAAAATTATTAGTTTTGCTGATGATACTGCCGTTCTGTACTCTTCATCTTCATGGAGGGACCTGAAACAAAAGTTGAAAGTGATTTTCCTAAAATATCTAAATGGTTACAGTTTAACAAATTAACATTAAATTATCAGAAAACTAGATACTTACCATTTACTTCTTATGCGACAGGCCTTCCCACGTTGGGACCGTTAAGTGTGGGTTTGAATAACCGAGTTTGTGAATCTGAGTCAATAAAATATTTAGGAATTATTGTGGACAGGCATATGAAATGGGACCTTCATTTAAAGCAACTCATAAAAAAATTAAGGTGTTTTTTACCGAAATTTAGATATCTAGGTGAATTTCTAAACTTACACTGCTTGAGGTCTCTTTATTTTTCTTTGATACAATCCTTGTTAGTATACGGCATTACGGCATCATTGGTTGGGGAGGTGTGTATGATAATGCTCTGAAAGATATCCATGTAATACAAAAATGGATTTTAAGAATAATTTATAAAAAAAATATTTTATATTCCAGTAATGCACTTTACGAAGATTCCAAAATATATGATATCAGACAGTTATACTTTTTACAAATATTATTATTTTTAAAGAAATCCAAAATTACGTTAATTCCTCATGATCATCCTTACAATACACGTCGACCTGAAGCTATTTTATTTCCACGATCAGAAAAAAGTATTGGCCAAAGATGTAGGGATTACCTGGCGCCTAGAATTTTTATTTTGGTACCTCAAGAAATAAAGGACATTTCTTTGTACAGTAGATATAAGAATAAATTAAAAATATGGATTCAAAACGAACGGAATTTAGCAAGTGACATTATAAATCAGTCTTAAAGAAAATCAAAATGTGTCTTGTACACTATCATAATTATACAAAAAAAAACAACAAAAAAAAATAATTGGTCTATATTTTTATATTTTTACATATCTTTACTTACATTTCTATTTTTATTTCTATTTAAATTTCTATGTTGAATTTCTTTTCATATTTTTTTTAGTATTTACTTTCAGAATAATTTAAATACCTGTTTTATTTTATTTTATTTATAATGTATTTTTAAGTTATTCTATATATATATATATATATATAGTCAAAAAGATCTTGCGCTTTAGCAGAACATTCTCTCTCATTAGACCATGTTATAGCCTTCGATCAAACGAGAGTTATAACATCGGAACGCAACCCCTATAAGAGACAATTCTTAGAGATGTTTCACATCATGAGGGAGGAAAACTCTATGAACAAACGAACTGACATTAGCAACCTTAGTGTCATATACAACTTTGTTTTTTCATTAATTAAAAATAACAATGTCGCAGAGTTTAACTCCCAACTGTCTGATTTTTAATACTTCTGTCATAAACAAACTTGACCCACATTTACTTGGCCAATACCACGTCGTATGATGTAGATTGTTTTTGACTTTTCTGCTCCATTTGTATTTTGCTTCATGGCAATTTTCACTTTCCTGTGTCACGTCCTTTATCTTTTTCAAAATTTTTCAAATTTTCCCGCTCTCATGACACTGTCCTCCATTTCACACTTTTCTTCTTTTTCGATTTTTAAATACATCCTCCGGTACTCTCATATAATTCGGTGGCGTTTGTGCTTACACGTCTGAGTCTGATTTTGGTTCTTTGTAATTTGTCACTTGTCATTATTGTCAGCCGTCAAGCTTATCGCTTGTGTGTGTCATCCCCTTGCACACTAAACACAAATTTCTTTCTAAGATGTTTTTTTAAATTGTAAAAAATTTTTTATTTTGTAACTTGTATCACTTCTATGTGTGCACAATGCATTACGCATTTTTATTATGTTTTTATGACTATGATGTGTCGTCTTTTTAATGTCTTATGTCTGTTTTAAAGAAGTATGTAACACAGTACCACACATCCTCATACTAGTAAGTGTGTCTCTAATAATATTTTGTATTTTTTCTAAATATCTTTTGTACACTTTTAGATGTCTTGATAATGCTAATAAAGATTAGCGAAAGCTTGACTTTTTAACGAAGAGTTTTCTTTTGTGATTGTCGTTGACCACAACCTCACTAGACACAGAGTTCTTTCTTAACTAGTTCATGGTCAAGAACTACCCTCGCTTCTATATATATATATATATATACTTTCAAAATCTAAAACTCACAGATGGGGTTCTACGACAACATCAGACTGTCATATGGTGACAAGGCGGTACAGTTTATGAAAACGTGGTCCAGGTTGAGGACGACAATAGCCAAGAAGTACAACCACAGATGCTTCCTGTTAAGGTGCAGATCACTTGGAATCACACCTACGCACATTACTAATAGCGTCAAGCCAATACATTCTCTCTTACATCAACAGGACATCCAGTCTCCACACAACTATAGATTAGCAAACAAACTACTTAATCTAGAAATAGGTAATGTGCACAAACTTATTAAAAAATATGAACATCAGTTATCAATTTTAAAAATTGATATTTGTAAAGCCACTAATACTGACGTTTTTAACATGTTTAAAAATTCACAACAATCCTCGTATAAAAAAATTTTTCACACCACAAAACAAAAGAATTTACATAAAATTGAAACATTATATAACAAAACTGTAAAATCAAAACTTAATTCTAAAGACCATTGGATTAAAAACTTAACAGACACAGCAATTCCTAATGATATTCTTCAGTTTTTGGCTTTAGGACCTAAATTCAGTATTAAACCTCAGGTGGGTCTTGATATTTCGATCAAAAGCATTCTGGCTGATTTGAACAACTGTTTGTCATTGGTCGCTGATGAGGGTTGCAGGAACACTCTTATGGCAAGGTCGATCAACGTTATCACTAATTCTATTCATAATACAAGCTCTGACGATGTCTTTTTCAGAAATTTGTACTTTAAAACAAAAAGTTTTTTGAAAAATAATCCTAACTTAATAGTATCAAAATCTGATAAAGGCAACGTCACAGTAATTATGTATAAACAACAATACCTAGATCTATCCACCACCATAATTGAAAATGATAATTCTTACATAGAGTTAAGAAAAAATCCCACCACCTCCATTCAAAATGCATGCATTAAACTCGTCAATACTCTCAAAACTCAAAATCAAATTGATGAAAAAACAAAAAAAGCATTGATCAACTATAGGGGTGTCCCTGCAAAATTCTACAGTTTACCAAAGATACACAAAACGCCTCTATCTGTTAGACCGATTGTTGCGTCTATTAACACTCCGATAGCTAATTTAACATCATTTATCACTGACATTCTTACAAAAGCATACAATTTCAACAACAATTATTACATAAAAGATTCTTTTGAGGTCAACAAACTATATAACAACTACATTCTACCTGATGGTTACCAAATAATCAGTTTAGACGTGGTGTCTCTATTTAGTAACATATACTTAGATATTTGCTTAAAATCTATTAACAAGAATTGGGAAAACATCCAAAAATATTGCTCCCTTACCAAAACTAATTTTTCTCAACTGATCACTTTTGTTTTTAACAATAATTATTTTCTATTTAACAACAAAATCTTTAAACAAACTTTCGGCACTCCGATGGGTAGCAAAATTTCCCCAATTTTGGCAGACTACATTATGGATGATGTGCTGGACAGTATAATCTCCACTTTACCCTTTAGAATCCTTTTCGTGAAAAAGTATGTGGATGACATCATCATGGCCATCCCAGAGAACGTCATTGATAACATTTTGGGTTATTTCAATTGTTTTGATCAACACATTCAGTTTACACTTGATACTGGTAACGAGGACTTGTCGGTTCCATTTCTTGACACCCTTTTTATAACAGAAGGAAATAGGATTAAAATTGATTGGTACAGGAAGCCTATCTCATCGGGTCGATACCTCAATTTCTGGTCCTACCATAAATACTCCATGAAAGTCAACCTGGTCAAACAAATGAAAAACCGAGTATTACTTATCAGTGACGTTTCATTTCACCGCAAGAACACAGACATACTTTACCATCTATTTCTGGATAACTCTTATCCAAATGATCTTTTAAAAAGACTGCTGTACAGTGCATCATCCATACCATTAGTTAGTACGAATAACACTGTCACTGCTGAAGTAACCCGTTTGCTTGAGCCATCTGTGAACACACCACCTCCTGAGGCACCTGATGGAGGTCCTGATAGAGTCCCCCTTCCTTCATACTTAACTCTTCCATACATACACGACTTAACACCAAAATTAGCAAAGCTCTTCTCTTCGGTCATTCAAATCAAAATCGCTTACAAAACGGTGTTAACTATCAACAATATTTTTTCACAAGTTAAGGATAAAGACCCTCTAGTTTTGCACTCAGATGTCGTGTACTGTATTCCCTGCTCTAGCTGTGACAGTGTTTATATCGGGCAAACTTCCCGTAGGCTTAAAGATCGCTTAACTTCACACAAAAGCGATATAAGGTTGCACCCTGAACGATGCGCTTTGGCCGAACATGTGCGCTCGACAGGGCATGTGACTGATTTTGAGAATGTTTCCATTTTAACTGAAGAGAGACACCACTCTCGAAGGCTTTTCCTCGAAATGGCATACATCTACCAATCGGACCATTGTATGAATAAGAGGTCTGACCTTAACAATCTGAGTACGTCTTTTGCGTATCTATTACATATGGACAAATACTTGAAATATTATGATGTACACGACTTGTCCAATGTGTCTATTTAACAAAAAATATTTTTTCCTAATCAGTAAGTTTGTGCATATAGCCCTCCGTTCATTTAAATTGGACATTTTTAGGTATTGGTTTTAATAATATATTAAAATATTTGTTTGGAATCCTCATTGTCATATAGGTTAACTTTTGACGACATGGCTCTTCTTTGTCTGTCACACAGCATGGCCTCTTCCCAACAAGGACGTACAGCCTCATTAGCTGTACACTTTGTCTCCTCTCCCAAATAGGGTTACAGTCTCATTAGCTGTTGCCCTATTGCTCCTTTTTTTTATCCTTCCATTTTTGTGGTCTGTGTGGCTTTCACGGATGAGACCGTCCGTCAAAATGAATTTCAAATTTGGCGCTAAATGTATAAATTCAAAAAAAAAACGAGGAACAAAAAAACTTGATTTAAATTTAATAGCATACAGCTTTTGGCTATTCAATTTTAATATTTTATTAATTTTAAATAATACGGTTTTAAACAAAAAATCTTTTAATAACAATTTTTATTTTTTAACAAGTTACAATGTTTTATTATGTGGACGTGTTTTTAATCTGTATTTTAACAATTTTTAATTTTACAACCTGTGAACAACAATCTCACTAGGGGTATGTTTTTTTTTCTGTAATACCCCATTTTATTGTACCAATTTTTGTTGCTCATCACTTACAGCTTCCCTGATGATGAGCGTAACCACGCTCGAAAGCTTGGAATAAATCCTAAAAGAGTACACTTTGTTCTTTTATTCTTGCTGCTCCCCAATATTTTACTCTACTTCGGAATCACACAGCAAATACTTTCAAAATCTATATATATATATATATATATATATATATATATAAAAAAGAAAACCCTTAGTCTTTGCTGACTAGTTAGAAAACGAGAAATGGTTATTGGGGTAGCAGCGAAACGAAAAGTGTACTCTTTAAAGTTATTTAATCCAAGCTTTCGAGTGAGATTTCACTCATCATCAGGGAAGCTACAAGAATTAGTGAAATTTAGGAAACAATTTCTACAATAAAAAGTGAAGTACTTACAACTTATTGAGGATGTTTCGTAAAATGATATTCATAATAAAATTTTAAAAGCACATAGGTTCCTCTGACACACATAAAATTTGATAAAAATTATTGTTAAAAAACATTCTTTTGCAACTCAAGTTACAACGTTAAAATTATTAAAAACTTAAAAGTAAAATATCTAAATAAACTTTTAAGTAAAATGTCTAAAAAGACATTTTGTTAATGCGTCCTAGCAAAAACAGACTTATTTTTGAAGTAGACATAAGTCATACTTGTCACTTTGGGGAAAGAAGAAAGAACAACGAATGGCCTTTTACTAATGAGGTAAAAGGACACTCGTTGGTACTTACTAAGGGCTAATGGCTAATGAGGCCCCCTTAGCAAGTGACAAGTGACCAAAGCAACAATTATGTCTCATTCTACCTCTGGACAAAACAGACAG
Organism: Neocrepidodera transversa; assembly: GCA_963243735.1. Taxonomy (NCBI): domain Eukaryota; kingdom Metazoa; phylum Arthropoda; class Insecta; order Coleoptera; family Chrysomelidae; genus Neocrepidodera; species Neocrepidodera transversa. The sequence continues at coordinate 23,981,731 of OY725349.1, read as the reverse complement.
TTACAATAGGAAAAATAATTAAATGAAAATTGTCAAGTTTACAATAGTGAGTGAAAAAACATTAAATGACATGAACAATATTATTAAAGAAATAATATAGTTTACAATAGTGAGTGAAAAAACATTAAATGACATGAACAATATTATTAAAGAAATAATATTTCTTTAATAATATTGTTCATGTCATTTAATGTTTTTTCACTCACTATTGTAAACTTGACAATTTTCATTTAATTATTTTTCCTATTGTAACTGTCTGTTTTGTCCAGAGGTAGAATGAGACATAATTGTTGCTTTGGTCACTTGTCACTTGCTAAGGGGGCCTCATTAGCCATTAGCCCTTAGTAAGTACCAACGAGTGTCCTTTTACCTCATTAGTAAAAGGCCATTCGTTGTTCTTTCTTCTTTCCCCAAATGACAAGTATGACTTATGTCTACTTCAAAAATAAGTCTGTTTTTGCTAGGACGCATTAACAAAATGTCTTTTTAGACATTTTACTTAAAAGTTTATTTAGATATTTTACTTTTAAGTTTTTAATAATTTTAACGTTGTAACTTGAGTTGCAAAAGAATGTTTTTTAACAATAATTTTTATCAAATTTTATGTGTGTCAGAGGAACCTATGTGCTTTTAAAATTTTATTATGAATATCATTTTACGAAACATCCTCAATAAGTTGTAAGTACTTCACTTTTTATTGTAGAAATTGTTTCCTAAATTTCACTAATTCTTGTAGCTTCCCTGATGATGAGTGAAATCTCACTCGAAAGCTTGGATTAAATAACTTTAAAGAGTACACTTTTCGTTTCGCTGCTACCCCAATAACCATTTCTCGTTATATATATATATATATAGACTAGGAATATTGGGAGAGCAGCAATAAGTACAAGAAGACTCTTTAGAGTTGTTCCAAGCTTTCGGAAATTTTATTAATTGTTTCCATCATCAGGGAAGCTACAATATTTAAAATAACTCGTAAGTATTTGAATTTAATATAATTACAATCAATTACTTACGTCTCTGTGAGATTGTGTAACATTAATGTTGATGATTATGATAAGATGGAGATTAAAATTACTTAAAACATAGTCAATATTCGAACACATACATTGGTCGTGTTAATTATATATTTACATGTTAAAATTGTTAAAACTTTTTTACACATTAACAGTATTTTTCGAAAACTTAGTACCACATGGTCAGTCGTAATTTGTAGGTTATATTTGAAATTCTTCTTTTCCTTTCACTTGTCAATGATTGACGTGTGTCTACAGTGACACCATTTTGACATTCGGAAGGGAGGGGAAAATTTTCAAAAATAAGCGGTAATTTTGGATTCAAATAAAAATAGATAGGTTCTTGTACGGTTAGTATTTTATATTTAGTTAAAAAACTTGAGAATCCTGTAGGGTTTAATTAATTGTTTGTTGTGTGAATTTATCCATATACAAAAGGTACGAGTACATTTCACTCAAATGATTTATGTCTGACTTTTTATTAATGCAATCTGAGTTTTGTGCTATATATGCCATTTCTATGAATAGTCTTTTTGTCTGGTTGTTTTCGACTGTTAGTATTTTCGTGTCGTTGTAATTCATACGATGGTCTAAATTGTTTACGTGTGAAGCCAAAGCACATCGTTCAGGGTGTAATCTGCTATCACTTTTATGTGATGTGATGCGGCTTGACAATGCTCTTGCAGTCTGACCGATGTATTTTAGGTTGCACGTAGCACACGGGATAGTGTAGACTACATTAGTTTTTGACGTACTAGGTGTTTTGTCTTTTAATTTGGAATAAAGAGTATTAATGGTTAGGACGGTTTTGTATGCAATTTTGACATTTCGTATTTCTGAAAATAATCTACTAAGTCCTGGTGTGATATCTTTAATGTAGGGTAGTGATGCAAAAATTACGTGCGGTGGGGCGACAGTGTCAGTGTCTGAATTATTGTTATTATTATTATTTAAAGAAAGAATGTTGTTTGAACCATTTGTGTTTGCAACATCCACTCGAGTTGTGGTAACGTTATTACGAGTGGCGTTTGTCGTAGCGGATGATGTACCAAACAGTATTTTCTTAACTAGGTGAGATGGGTATGAATTATCTAGGAAAAGGTTGTAAAGGATTTTGAGGTTTTTTTTAAGGTACAATGTGTTGGATATTTTGGTAATTCTGTTTTTCATTTGGTTTAATAAGTTTACTTTCATTGAGAGTTTGTGATAGGACAGGTAGTTCAAATACCTTCCTGAACTGCACGGTTTTCATAATGTTGTATTATAAGTAGGGGAACCTGGGGCAAAATGGCATACTGGGGCACAACGGCACACCCCCTCTAAAACCGTTCACAACCGTCATAACTAATCGAAACGGTCTGGTATCACCGATTCGAACGTCCTCTATCGTGTCGTCACAAAAACCGGCGAGTAAATAACTTCAGTAATACGAAAGCCACCGACGAGTTGATTTTGTGTTTGTCGTTATAATATTCTTCAAAAATTGATGCTGGGGTAAGTACACAGATACTACTTAATGGACATTATTTTACATTTTTTGTTAAGTATGTGATGTTACGCGATAGTGGGAGGCCTCTTGGCATTTTGCCTGAATCATAAAAATTGTTTTTTGATAAATATATTTTAAATTACGTTCGGGGCGGAACGGACCGGGGCAGAATGGTCATGGTACCATTCCGCCCCGCTAATATTTTAGATAAACATCACAATAAATATAGATTTTTATCGTTTTTTTGTGGGAAACAGGGAGATGTGTAAAAGTCTAATGGCAAGTAATTTTTTTTCAGATGGTTCGAACATATGTAAGAAAAACCGAGCGGCAGACATGGGATATTGAAACTATGGAAAATGCCGTTCATGCTGTTGTTAACGGTGAAATGGGTTTGAAAAAGGCGTCTTTGCAGTATTTTGTTCCTCGTTCAACGCTAAAAAGATATGTTCAGAAAAAAAAATAGGAAGAGAGTCTTTTAAAATTGACAAAAGCAAAGGAAAATTCCAAAAAGTTTTTACTGCCGATCAAGAGCTGGAACTTGTAGATTACTTAAAAACTATGGAGTCCAGATTATTTGGATTAACTTTGAATGATTTTCGACGACTGGCGATTCAACTGGCCGAAGTAAATAATTGCTCTCATAAGTTCAATGTCATCAATCAAATGGCTGGACCAGACTAGATGGAGAAGTTCTTATCCAGGCACCCAACATTAAGCTTACGAAAACCCGAAGCTACCTCCGGTCCTCGAGCCATGGGCTTTAATCGCGTTGCAGTGTGCCAATTTTTTAAGCTACTATCTGAAACGGTCGATAAATACAAGCTAACGGGAGATCGTATCTACAATTGTGATGAGACCGGTATCCAAGTTAATCCGAAATCACAGTCCAAAATTCTTGCTCTGAAAGGAAAGCGCCAAGTCGGTAGTCTTACTTCGGCCGAGAGAGGAGAGACGGTAACAGCAGAAATTTGTTTCTCTGCAGCAGGGTCCTTTATACCACCGATGTTGATATTTCCCCGGAAAAGAAGGCAGCCTTCGTTTGAAATTGGATTACCTCCTGGATCAATGGTGGAAGTAAGTGACTCGGGTTGGATCACGACAGAATTATTTTTAATTTGGTTCAAACAGTTTATACAATTTTCAAACACAAACAAAGAATATCACCAGGTTCTTCTCATATTAGATGGTCATTCTACGCATACAAAAAGTCTTGCTCTAATTAATATGGCACGCGAAAATGGTGTAGTTCTTTTATGCCTACCTCCTCATTGTTCGCATAAAATTCAACCACTAGACGTCAGCTTTATGAAACCACTAAGCACCTACTATGAACACGAAACACGTAAATGGTTAAGAAGTAATCCCTCAAAGGTTATCACGTTACACCAAATTTCAACACTTTTTGGAGCTGCTTATCTAGAAGCAGCAAGAATGAAAACCGCAATAAATGGTTTTCGTAAAACTGGAATATGTTGATGAACTTGTGTTTGCTGATTCTGACTTTATGCCGTGAGAGGGAAAATTCATTACCGGAAAATATTAATAATATTTTAGTCAATGATCAACCCCACTGGATAAATTTCACTGGAATATTATCCAGAAAATACCAAATAATTCATATTTCTTTTAAAATTAATAATATTAATCTTTCAGTTCAAACTAATGTCTATTATTGTATATTTTAAAAATCTAAATATAGATTTAAACTCAACACAAGAGTCATTCCGTCTTTCTCTCAGACGTTTTTTCTGTCTACTTTCAAAATACCGTTAACGAAAACAAAATACATAATCGATCGTTGCTATGCAAGCAATATTATTGTTCTCTCATATTATCCCATCATTATAAGAGACAAAAAATATAAATATATTTCTTCCCGCTAAGATTCTGAATTCAAGGTTATTTTGGATACCACGTATCGTGTCTCCCACCAACGATCTGCACCTGCAACCCGCTAAAATTCAGACATAATCGGGACTCGCTTATCGACTGTCTAAGGATGCAGTCGCATTTAAATATTAAAAGTTTCTTCAAATAATTGTAATGTTGCGTAATTAACCACACCCAGAAAAGTTTTCTGAGGTTTCGTAATAATAAAAAATGTAAATAGTTACAGTGAGTGAAGTGATGAGGTGTGATTTCGGTTTCATAATTCAAATTAATGTGCCGTAAATTATTTCTTCTGTTCATGTTAGTACTTGGAATAAAAAGTACATTCTTATTTCAAATACTGTTTTTATTTGGTTTAACTCCTACCTAAAGAGTTTGGTCCTTCGATGCATATATTTAAATAAAATACAAGTCCAGTGTTCTTTCAACATTTATGAATACTATTATTCGTAAATCGTTCACCCACTGTTCAAGTGATCAACCCCAATGTTCAACTACCAAACTCCAAAATTCAATAGATTCGTCTACTCTGAAAATAATCCAATGAATAGTGAAACAACACTGAATGAAGCTGGAGACGTAAAGAATAGTAGTTTCAATTGTAAGTCTCCGGCAGATATTATGCCTATCCCAAAGGTTTCTAAAACCACGAAAAGAATTTCAAGGAAACGAGGTAAGACGGCGATTCTCTCTTTAACCCCATATAAGGAGGAGTTGGAAGCTACCATTTCTGAACAAGAATTAAAAAAAAAGAAAAAAAATCCAAAGAAAAATTGAGAGTAGTCCTACAGACGAAGGAGATACATCCATACCTCAAGTCCCTCAAGTCGAAAAGAAGTTTAAACTTGATAAAAAAGGAAAAAAGAAAGTTGTTCGCGCTACAATTTCTCAAAATAATAAAAAATATTTGAAAGTTCGTTCAAACATAGAAGAAGATTCCTCGACTGACAGTGAAACTGATGACGTTGAATGTCTGTACTGCAAATAATTTTATTCTAAATCTGTAGAGGGTTGGATAGCATGCTCCAATTGTAAAAATTGGGCCCATAATTCTTGCGCAGGCGTGGATAGCGACGACGACGAGATTGTCCTTGTTTGTGACATATGCAAATAGACTGAGTTTTGCCAAAATATTTTGCTTTTTATATTTTTAATTTTGATATTAAAGTTGTGTATTTAAAACTACGTTTTTGATATATACCCAATATGTATATAAAAAAGAGTTACTGTTATTTTCTGTCTGGTGACCGTTATGCCCCGGAAGGGTACCATTCTGCCCCAATGTTGGGGCGGAACGGTCATTTTGACATATTTATTTGGCGTTCGAAAAAAAAATTATTACCTTCATGATAAGTTTTTTAAACTTCTCTCAGATGTTAATTAAGTATCAAACAATGCTTTGAACCTAATTCGGTCTCGAAATTTAAGTATACCTGGAGAACAAGGCTTTCCAAACGTTAGGTATGCCATTCTGATTTGTTTTGCCGTACGTATCGTCCCAGCAAATAGAGTCACGTTTTAATTGCGTGAAATGTTGGTAATATATTAACCAAATGACGTAAAAATTAAACGTACATATCACGTGCTAGAAACGTGAAAATGTCACATTTCTAGGACGTCTTTATATGTCTATTAAAAGACGTATTATGCACGTGAGTATTTTACATTTCTAGGGCGTCTTTTGGTGACGAGATTTATACGTGTATTAAAAGACGTATTATAAACGTAAGAATGTTATATTTCTAGGACGTCTTTTGGTGGCGAAAATTACGTGTTTTCGACGGGTTCAGGACGTCTTTATATAATCACTATCTAGAGAATGGCAGTATAAGGTTTCAAACAATAAATTGATAAAAAAATATTTATTTATAATAACAGAGTACTAAACAAATTTCAAAACCAACTAAAGGAATTGGTTTTTATATGGCGGCCAATACACCTTCTTTCGAGGAGTTATCGACCTATGATGTATACTAACGCTAAAGTACCTCCATCTTCTTCTGTAAATTGCATCAACACAAAACTATTATACTCTATTCTTCTACTTCCAATTTTCGAACATTACCTATTTACATTAACCCGATAGCCCCGATACAACATTAACCCAGCAAACAGACTTGAGCCCAGTTACGTAATGATTACGTTAAATTTACGTAGAATTTCAACGAATACGTAACTCGGTGATTTAAGACGGGAAAAAAACGTTTTTTAGTGCCAAATCATTCACATATATATCAGTGCTTCGATACATTTTTGACAATTAGAACGTATCTTAAACCTTAAGGTCGATTATAGTACGTTTTTATAACATATATGTGACTGTTGGTTACATTGCATCAAAATTACGTTTATTTCACGCGAAAATTACGAGACATAAAGTATTAGATAACTTTGACTGCCTTCAGTTAAATTTTGAGGAATTTTCTGAAAAACATATTTTGCACGGTCTTGGTTAAATATAGATTTTCCTAAATTTTCCTCGCTGTTTTTTATTGACGTCGAAAAATTAGGTGTATTTCACGTAAAAGTAACGTATACTTAATACCAAATAAAGAAGGTCGTGATTTGGCGTTTTGTAATAATTAAGTTATTGTAGAATAATATCGTTTTATTAAGAACATATAGAATGCACCTTATATAACCCAAAGTTTATTTATTTTGTGAAAAATTCTTCGCTGGATGAAAGACCTTTTGTGTAACAAATAAATCACAATTGGGAGAAGAAGAAAAAGAAGATTATAACCTCGAAACGAAATGGTAAACCCAACCTCGTTGATCTCTGAGTTTATTCCCTCCAAAGTTATGACAATTTCCCTCGTTTATTTTATTTTAAGTATGTCTTTCGTATTAATCGAGTTCGCTGAGGAAGAGGGAGGTTCTGTTGCTGTAGTACACCAGGACTGGCTCACTCCAAGAAAAAAGGAAGTTTATTGGCCCCCTCATAAAACTCAAGCACTCTATGATAAAGCAGTAAAGAAAGGGGATAGTTGCACAGAAGACTGGGAGTTATTTAAGGTGAAACGTATTTTCAGATACTATGGTATGTATTATAAGTATTCTATTATTAAATACTACTATTAAAAAAAACATCTTGCATCAGCTGAATTTATCTGTTGTAATCTACAAATTTTTATAAAATTTTTTGTTATTGCAGAAAGCTTTGAAGAAGCTCAGGCTAAGGCAAAATTAGCTGAAGTTACATCAGATCTACAGTCAGAAGTGGATGAGGTAAAAACAGACAAGAAAAGACAGAGAATTAAACCACGCCGGTTTATTAACAGTGACACTGAACCTGAATCTGATGAGGATTCATTACCACGGCCACCCAAAATTTGTAAAGGTAATAGTTAGTTAATTTTTATTTGTGGTTATAAAGACTTTCTGTTTTCAGCTGTTGAGGATACCTGTTCACATACCTCTAGAAGTTCAGCTGTTCAGGATACTGCTTCGCATACCACTTCTCATTCCTCTTTGCATACCCCTAGAAGTTCCACAAGTTCCTGTGTCAGTTCAGTTACATTGTGTAATACAGGCACATATAGTGATACCCCACAAGTCAGTTCAGTAAATGTTGAAAAAAACCTTGAAATAAATGCAGATGGGCAAAGTAGTAAGTAGATGTTGATAGTTACTATAGTACTGTACAATTTGCAGTATATGATCTTGAATATTTGTTGAAGTAAAACGTTAAAGATGGCCATTTGTTGACTACACAATATATCTTATTACAGATTTTCAGAAAAAACTGGTATCACATTTAGCAGAGATAATTGAACAAAATAAGGAAATTTTGAATATTTTGAAAAATAGACCACTAATTGAACATTCTTCTGTGTTAAAGGCCAATGTTCCAGTAAATTTACCCATTGGCTCCTTTGAAGACCTACAGATGTTAGAAAATTTTCTCTCTGAAAATGAAGCCAACTGTATATCTTTGGTAAAACTTTTGTAATATCAACTGTAATCTTTATTAAGTTATTTTGTTTTTAGAGCAAGTATTTGGGAAGCTTAGACAAAAATAGTGTGGTATCTGCTACCAATTCAGCACTAAGATGTTGTTTGAGTTATAAAGTAGCTAAGAAAATGAGTTTCTTAGGATCAAGAAATAATAAAACTGCCTTTAATAATAATCTTCTTAAAAAAGTGATAGTTGGTAAGGATGACTAAATAAATGTATGTAATTGTATATTTCATATATCATTTTTTCCAGATTCCGTAAAGATAGGAATACCAGGTTCAACTACCAGAAATATCGAAGACTCTATTAAAACTTGGTTAAAACGGGCTCCCAAACACTACAAGTTAGACCAGATCAAATTAAATAAAACTGAAGATGCCGTATAAAGCTATTGTAGGCAAACGGCAATTTTATAGAAGGCTAAAGGAGCGCCGTGAATTAATCCGTAAAGACTTAAATAGTGAAAAAGTGTCAAAAGAGGTAAGCCATGAAAATGCTAATGTAAATCATGTTGATATTGTTAATTTAAATACAGCTGAAAGTGTTGTGAGCTCGGTTGTGAGTGAATGCAATAATTCTTCAGGCACCCCTAACATTTTAAGTGATTTCAATAATTGTTTGGTTAATGAAACACTTCAATTAAATACTGTAGTTCCATGTAAACATGATACAACTGTATCTGAAACCGTATCAGAAAATTCTCAATGTTCTAATAAATTAGGAATATGCCAGGAACTAAGAAATTGGGTAATTAGGTCAGGCAGCATAGCACATAGTGTAACAGACTTACTACATGTTTTGTCAAAGTATCATCCTGAACTGCCTTTAGATTGTCGTACCTTAGTTAAAACTCCAACCAAAACTTTAATGCGTCCCTTGAATAAAGGAAACTATTGTCACTTAGGAATTTCTATAGCATTAGAAAATTTTTTGTTACGCCATCCTAATTTTACCGATTTTGTAATTGAAATAGCTTTTAATATCGATGGATTACCTTTATATAAAAGTTGTAATGGTCAGCTGTGGCCAATTTTAGGCCAGATAAAAAATTTTAATAGTAAACCATTTCCTATCGGAATATTTTATGGATCTTCAAAACCACAGCCTTTGAATCTTTTTCTTGAAGATTTTATATCTGAATTAAAACATTTAATTGATAATACATTTTTCTTTAAGGGCAAATTTTATCAAATAAAAGTGTTTGCATTTATTTGCGACGCTCCAGCACGCTCATTTCTAAAATGTATTAAGTCCCATAATGGATATTCTTCTTGTGAAAAATGTATAGAAGTAGGAGATTATGATGATGGTCGAATAGTTCTCAAGTCTGTTACAAGGCAAAAACGTACTGATGATACTTTTTTGCGGCAGACTGATGATGATCATCATACAGGTGTTTCACCTTTGGTGAAACTTTCATTTGGAATGGTTTCTAAGTTCCCAATTGACTATATGCATACAGTGTGCTTGGGTGTAGTTAGAAAGCTGTTGAATACTTGGACAAGTGGGCCATTAAAGGTTAGGTTGCGTAGTTCTAAAGTTCAAAAAATATCTGACATTTTAGAACGTTTTAGTAAGTCCATTCCTATTGAATTTAATAGAAAATCTCGGTCACTCTCAGAACTGGCACGATGGAAAGCTACTGAATTTAGAACATTTGTTTTATATTTAGTGCCCGTGGTTTTAAAAGGTATCATACCTGTTGCTATTTATGAGCATTTTTTGTTACTGCACTGTGCAATAAATATATTAATATCAAAACAACGATTGTCAGATATTGGAGTAGATTATGCCGATACTCTTTTAAAAACCTTTGTTACACACTGTTCTAAAATTTATGGTCAAACATATTTAATTTATAATATTCATTATTTGTGTCATTTAAGTGATGATGTTCGTCAGTATGGTCCACTTGACCAGTTTTCAGCATTTCCGTTTGAAAATGCCTTGAATCAAATTAAACGCTTGGTCAAATCAACAACTAATCCTTTAGCACAAATTTGTAATAGATTGATAGAAGCTAATAGTGTCATTTTAGAACAGAATGAGTTAAAAAAACCGGATCTTAAAATGAAACATAGTAGTGGCCCTTTACTTCCTGAACACCATTTTTCTGTACAATATAAACAGGTAATTTTCAATGATATAACATTGTCAATAAGTTCTCACTCCAATTCAGATTGTTACATTATGTATAATTCATATATAATGCAAATTCAAAACATAATTTGTAATAACCAGAAATTGGTAAACATTATAACACGAGTATTTAAAACAAAGTCTGCCTGGTATAATTACCCTTTTTCTTCAGAACGTTTAAATATATACCTAGTTTCTGATTTATCTGAAAATTTAACTATTTGGCCAATAAACGAAAACCTAATAGTAAAATGTATTGTCCTTCAGTTAGACAATAATCAGTGGGTATCATTCCCTATTGTACATTCCTTGAATGAACGTAATAAATAAATGCAGGAGTATAGGGTATGTGAAAGATTGTGTAGCATTTAAGATTTATAAATTTTGTCTTGCTATTGTACAATTCTAATTTGTTTATCATTTTAACAGCAGTTATATGTTTAAAGTCAAAATTTAACTTATTTACTTAAAATTAAAATATTAAATGTTTTTTTAGTATGTATTCTTAGGCGCTGGCTTACTTTACCTATGGCATATTATACTTACCTTACGTGCTTGTGCAATTGTTTCTTTTATAAATAAATAAATACATTGGTAATACCTCATATGCTTGTTTTATTTAATACCATAATAATATACAGTGCGAGCATGAAGTGTTACCCCCGTACCTATACTAACTTCTAAACGGTAAAATATTCGAAAAAATGTTTGGACAGGTCGATTTTTATTTCTGATGGAACACATTTCCAAATTAAAAAAATTACCCTAATTTCAACCCCAGAATAGCACACCCCTTAAACATTTTAAATGGAAAAATGGTCGGCTATTTTAAAATTATTTAAACCATTAAATAGAGATATGTGATTTAAAATTTTCAAGAGGGTAGCTACCCTGAGAGGGGTTAAAATTAGGGTATTTTTTTTTAATTTCACAAATGTGCTTCATCTGAAATTCAAATTGACCGAGCATTTTTTTGAATATTTTACCACTCAGAAGGAGTAGGGGGGGTAACACTTTATGCTCGCACTGTATGAATATATAATTTACGTGATTCATAAGTAAATTACAGACGAATTATTTACGTGAACTGAGGACGCCTTTTTCACGTAATTAAAAGACGTCTTTTCAATGTGACATTCCAACCAAATAATCACGTGAAATTCGCGTATACAATTTACGTAAATTGGTCAAAATGAACCAAAAATTCACGTCATTAACACGTCGGACTGTTTGCTGGGAAATTACACACAGTATCACTATCTAACAGACAATTAACACAGACAATAATGAGATATAATCACTTGCCACCAACGCCAAGCCAGCCGCAACGCCATCAATTTCATCAATAAAATCGAGCCAATGCTAATTACCAAAGAGACAAAGAGATATGTGAGCTTGTGAGCATGCTCGTATGCTGTGACTCGTGACCGGATGCGTAGACAGTTAATATATGGCGCGAAAATTCAAGTTTATATTTAAACTATTTTGGTTAGGCTATAACTTAGTCATTTTTATTTAAACAGGCTATCATCATAGTCCAATGAAATAGACCTTTAAATCAAAATTTTGGGAAAGTACAGGAATTTTTGACATAAGATACTTTAAAGTATCCGAAAACGATGAATTAATTTTTTTTTGTTTTCCGCCCCGGGGAAGGGGTGAAAAAAATAAAATAAAGTGTTTTTTAAAGATTATTCAGTAGGAGTAAGAGATAGAAAAAAAACTTCCGAATGGAAATTATAAAGCATAAAATTCTACACAAAAATGGTCTTTTGACTTTTTTTGATTTAATTAATATTAACTGACTTATTGCGGTTAGAAGTTAAGTGTAAACATTAACGCGTCATCATTTCGTTCGATGGTTTATATCGTTGAATCTGGTACGGCAGTCGAAGTTCGACAACACTGCTTAAAAACACCTCTGTCTCGACAGTCGCGCTCGGGGAAACAACAAGAGTAGTGAAAATTTGATCCACTAGAATATTTAATTTTATATATAAGTGATTCCACATAGGCAGTTAACAATTTTGTATGGTAATTTATATAATAAACAACAAAGTGATTTTCCTAATGACATTCTCATTGCATTATAACGTAATTTACTAGTTTAATATATTAAAAAGTTTCTTTAAGATTAAATATTTATTAAAGAAATAATTCTACCCAACCATCAGATAATAATAATTCATATACATAAAATCATTTTATATAAAAAAGTATTATAATATAATAAGTAGGTATAATAAGTCCGATTAAATTTACCTTCAACTGCAAATTTTGAGATCAGTTTCGGAATTCTTGTAAGTTACTTTGAAGTACTTATTTAAAACAATTGACGAAAGTAATTTTTTTTTCAAAATGAAAAATTTTTTTTTTAAATTTTGCGGAACGGGTAAGCAAGAAAAAATCTTTATTAAAAGTTGTGGATAATAAAATTTTACATCAAAATGATTTCCTGACTTTTTGCAATCAAAATTAACAGAGTTAGGGCGGCTCCGCTGGAAGTTAAGGGATGATAGTTACAAATTTAAAAAAATCATAACGCGCTGAAAAATTTATATATTTAAAAACTGTTTTCCTGTATTAATCATATTCTTCGCCTTCAGTATTATTTTCTTCTTCATCTTTTGTCATCCTGCTTTTTGAAATATCTACATGTTGCTCGCTATTACTTGATACAATGTTGCAGTAATTTTCTAAACATTCCATAATTTTGAATGCTGATGGCATTGCTATAAGATACCGTGTTACAACACCAGAAGTCACACCTCTTCCATGCTTTAAGTCTGTACAGAAAAAACGATTAAGTGTCTGCTCAATAACCATATCCGACCAGATTCCGGCCCATGCTTTATCTGTTCTACGAATGGTGAAATATCCTTCTTTCGTGAATTCGTCAAATTCAAGTGGATCCATAATCAATTCTAGACTCGCCATTTGTTGCAATTTGACCGTATTTCGCATACTGATAATGTCCACTTGCATGAAAAAATGGCAGCATTTGTTTAACGCTTTGTAGGTGCAACTCCCAATTACCTAAACGTTTGGCTTCCAAGAATTGCAATGCAATAACAATACTTTTGAAATATTGAACCCATAATTTGGAGGTTGGACCGTTATTTTCAAACATTGTCAGCTTTTGTACTATTTTTTCACACATATTTGCAATTAGTGATTGCTTTTCACAATCTATTAGAAGCGGAGGTTCTGAATCCCATGTGCTAAAAAAGTTTTTAATGAAATCGTTGAATTCATCCGAAGGGTTTAAACTTCGGCAAATTATAATACCAAGTGCTGTAAAAGACATTATATGAGCTCGTATTGCTCTTGCATAAGCATGGCCAGTTAACATTTTCTTTACTGAATCTGCAGCATATACAGTTATTCATAAATCTTCAATTCCACTCCCGGCCATAATATATCCAATTGATCCTAAGTACGACATCAATAAGTGGAAACCACCAAGACGAACGACGACATTTTTTAGCTCTTCGCTATGTGATTCCTCTACTATTGAAAGAGCTTTCGCATATAAAGGCTGATCAAATGTAACAAAACATGTCTTTCTATTGAGCTTGCGAGTTTCTGCTGCTGCATAGTGTAATGAACTATTTAATGTCGTCAAATTTGATGGTGGTCCATTAATAAATGGTAAACAAACAATTTGTGACATTGTATAAGGAATTCCGTTGGACAAAACTTCCATATACCCTTTCCATGATGGTACTTTATCAATATCAAAAAATTTGGCCCAAAGATATCCAGAATATGAAGACGATATTATTGATGGGTTTCCCACATGAATATCATCTGTTTCAATAAATTTTATTGATTGCACAGCTTTTGTGTTAAAAGATCCGTACGGTACTTGTGGAATTATGTGTTTCGAAACTAATTCTTGAGTTTGAGGCATTTTATTGCTTTTTACTGTATTAGCTTCAAAACTTACAGCCCATTCAGGTGTATAAGCTACTATTCCACCAAGGCAATGAAAAGTTTCTTTACCATCCAACGTTTTTACATTATGGTCTGTATTGTCAAATATGAATTGTGCAAATGGCTTATCACTATTAATTTTTTGAATAGAGGGATTCATAACAGTTGATGCCTCATGCAACCGAATGTGATAGTATGAAGCACAAACACCCAAAGTGTTTAAAATATCAACAATTAATTTTGAACCGGTTTTTCTATGGACATACGAACCAACTGCTAATTGTAGAGATGATATGAATTGCCTTGGACGTAGAAAACTTACGATGGAATGGGCAATAGAATCTCTTACTATTAAGTTTTCACTATATTGTTCATTAGTATTTCTGCATAGTAGTGTACCAAGAAAAGAAGTTAATAGTGGTGGAATTGATGAAATAACATTGTCAAGAAAGTTGGATGCAGGGGGGTACGATCTATCGTGATAATTGAATTTTAAAACTTCATTACGGATTATTCCAGCGGCCACGTTTAAAATTGTTTTCTTTTGTACATCATCCATTGAATCGCTGTCACCAGTGAACCAATCACTACAAATTTTCAAAATATCAAAAGTTTTATAATAAAGAATAGGATCTTTATCTCGATTATGTGAAATAAATATATCATCTTTATATTTTTCTTTCAACAATCGAAATAAAACGAAGTTACTTAAAGGATCATCTCCCATAATATTCTTCAGCTCTCGTAAACTAAATTGATATTGGCAACTTTCTTCAATGTGTTCACATACTTTGTTAAAAATCTTACTTGCATGTTCTTTTAAGGAGGAGATTTTTGGTTCTTTTACGGGTTTTTTAAAATTAAAATAGCATTTATAATGATATGCTGCTCTATGGTCTACTAAACATATGTTTCAATTCGATTAATCAAAATGTTGCTCAACTCATCATTTTGTCTCTTAGCTACATCCAGTATCTGGTCTTGCGTGTACTTATGAGTTATAAAATGGACAAGTTTATGGGTACGATCTAATGGCTTTTCACAAAAGAAGCAGAGATTACTGAAATCGAAATTCGCATTCGTCTGAGAAGTTGACACATATGGTATAGTTGACGTAGCTTCAGAAGCTGAGGGACTTAATTGTGTTGTAACTCCTGATAACTTCGGTTTTTTTGCTGCTGAAGAGGTAGACTGAGGATATGCCTTTCTACATTTTTCGTGGAAGTTTACTTCACATTTTCCAATCCACCACTCACTTTTTCTGTCATTTATTTCAATACTTCTAGCAATTAATGTTTTCAATCCTTTATCTTTCACAGAAACAACATTGTTAATGTTATTATGCAAATTTTTGCCACAAATACTGCATAATATATCTTCATCCATGTTAAAAAGTCTACCACGCTGTAGAAAAAGAGTTAATAAAAATAATATAAATAAATTGATTTAAAGACACCTAATATCCTTACTAAAAAAATAAAAAATTAACGGGGAATACAAGTTAAAATGAGAGTTGAGAATATTTATAAATCACATAAATTCACATATTCAATTTGTTACAACATTGGTCTTAAAATAATTTTAAAGTTTTTAAATTTGATTTTTATAAAGACATTTTGATTAGCGATTCGAGATTTACAATTATCAAATCAAAAAAAGAAAGATTCAATTATTTATTTTGGGATTTCTCCCTTTCATATAATTTGAAAATAACTTTAATCCAAAATTACACTTTGGGGAATATATTATTTATCGATATTTCCAAAATAACTATTTTTAATTAAAAATTTAAATTATTAATATTACAATAAATTTCTTTCTATAATTTTCAAACATTTTTTCTAATACACATTACTTTCTAATAATTTTCTTTTAGTTTTTTCACAAATATACTTTTTGGATTTTGGATGTAATCCGAAATGTATTACAAAAATTTATTCTTTGTAACGATTTTCAAAATAGGTACGCCAATTTCCACTGTTAAGAAAAAAAATATAAATTGATTATTTCTAACAATCCGATCATAACTTACTTCTCTACCATTTTTGAAAAAATTCATACATATTTTAAATATTAATTTCAAAATTTTGAAAAAATTCGAATATGGTATATTGATTAAAAATACATGTGTTTTCTATATCCTAAATGTAAAAAAAGTAGTTGATGTATGAGTATTTATGTTCATAATATAAGAGAATTTTTTATTTCGAAAATACCTATTTACCTTTTTCAAATTAATAAGGACAGCTCACTAAAAATCAGCATTTAAATGAAACACACTAACTAAATCACGTTATTATCAAATTTTCAGTACTCTTGTTAAATCCCCGATCGCGTAGACTAGACAGAGGTGTTTTTAATCAGTGTTGTCAAACTTCGACTACCGTACCAGATGCAACGACATAATCCATCGAACGAACTGATGACGCGTTAATGTTTACCCTTAACTTTTAACCGCAATAAGTCAGTTAATATTAATTAAATCAAAAAAAGTCAAAAGACCATTTTTGTGTAGAATTTTATGCTTTATAATTTCCATTCAGAAGTTTTTTTTCTATCTCTTACTCCTACTGAATAATCTTTAAAAAAACACTTTATTTTATTTTTTTCAACCCTTCCCCCGGGCGGAAAACAAAAAAAAATTAATTTATCGTTTTCGGATACTTTAAAGTATCTTATGTCAAAAATTCCTGTACTTTCCCAAAATTTTGATTTAAAGGTCTATTTCATTGGACTAATCAGTGATGGGAAGACTAAAAAATTGCTCGCTATTACATCCATTTGTCGGTAATATTCATAAAATTCCTACGTTTATAGGTGGTTGATCTGGAACATAAATTTCACGTAAATTAAGAATGTACAATTTTAAGAAATTTCAATTATACTCACTAAATTATATAATTGAAATGAAAATACTATAACAACGCTTGTTTTTAAAACAAACAGTGATTTTAAAATATTTCGTTAAAAAGGAACGTATTATACACGTTTTTGTTTGGTATCAAGGTGTACATTAATTTTCAATCAAAACAGGCACGTATGATTCACGTTTTTATTTGGTATCAGGGCGGACGTAAATTTTCAACCAAAAAACTACGTGACTCTGTTTGCTGGGGTATTAAACATATTTGTTTTATTTTTCTTGCCGGTCGATCAATTTACTTTTGTTTTATAATTGATTTACGTTGTTCATATTAATTCTAAAAGTGACATTGCTATCATTATCATCAGGTAAGTAAATTATTATTGGGTTTTGAGACATATTACGCGAATATTCGAAAGCAAAAAAAGTTAAAATGGCGTAGTTCAAAAACTCGCATCCACTTAATACAATTTGGAAATCTCAAAAAAGTTTAGTTATGAATCTGGGCACATCCGCCTTATTTTATCAGTTATTAATTTTCCTCCATTCAAACAATTTAACATTATAACATAGATTTTTGCCCATTTATGCCCCATGGTAAATTATTTAAACTTTAATTAACCTATGAACGGGTGAAAAATGGGTCATAAATAACTCCTAAATTTATTTTGAAAATATTTTTAAGTAAAAATTAACCTATCTTTGCTACTTTCTCCAAGATATTTGGTATAAAAATTGAAAATGTTTGTTTTGGCGTATTTGTAATAATAAATTAAATATAATACATTCTGCGTGTATTTAGTGTTGCCTATATTTTAATTTTCAAAAAGGTCCAAACCGGGTCTTAGTATTTTTACTAGTAGAATCGTTAATAGCAGAATTAGCTTGTACGTCGTAGAGAGCACATTATTGTATATCGGTTGTTAAATTTTTGTGAAAGGTGAAATTGATTTCCTTTTTTCCTTCCCATCTTACCTTTAGCTATTTCACCGAAGAAATATGGTATTACAACCGGCCGGTGTAAAGGTAAGATAAATTATATCATACAGTCCGCGAATAATATTTTGTAAAATATAGAAATTATTCTTTTGTGCTAAAACATAATTTGGTCATCTTCGAGCCGCGATTAATTTGAATGAATCAAATTTTATAGTTGTTAGTTTACCGATTCAAATTAAATTATTTTGTTTGTTGATTAATAATTTTAGAGTAATTTGCAACCGGTATTATAGTGATAATTAGCGATAACCTAACCAAAACATTGTTCTCGCTTTTTTTTGCCGCATAAAAAAAAATAGCTTTGATTCTTGTAAATACATTTTGTCTGTTTATGTGCGCATCGCCTATCTCTCTCACACACGTGTGAGTTTGTTTGAATATTATTTTGTGAAAATTTATTTTATTTTATTATTCGAATATCAATTTGCTGGATATAAATTTATAGTGCCATTCTTGACGTATTTTTGATTTTGTATGATTTATTTCTTCACCATTGATCAAGTTAGGGAAGAATTTAAACGTTTACCTTTAGTAAATATGCCTCGAAATCAAAACGAATCAAAATTAGACCGATTGCTAGCTAAGCGTGAAAATATTTTTCGAAGAGCTCAACTGTGTTTTGACGCAGGTCAGGCCTTAGAAAATGATCCACAAAATGCAACAAAAATTCGTAACTTTTCAGTTAGGTATAGTACGTTTGGAAAAACGCATTTAGACTATGAGGAAGTGGTACAAGAAATAGTTGTTCTAAAACAAGAAATTAATCCAGATGCCGACATTGATTATAATGGCCCTTTAGATGCGTTTTATGATATTTATTCTAATATTGAATTTATAGCCGCTTCTTTATTGAAAAAACCTGTTGTTTCGAATAATAATCCAAATAATCATAATGAGTCTCATATTAAAATGCCTAAATTTGAGTTAGTTAAGTTCGATGGTGAAGACTTATCCCTATGGCCTATTTTTTATGAAAATTTCAAACAGTTTGTGCATACTAAAATAGAATATTCGAAAGCAGATAAGTTGCAATATTTGCTAAGTTGTATTTCAGGGAAAGCATTGAAAAGTTGTAGTTCTATAGAACCCATTCCAGATAATTATGACATTATTTGGAACATTCTTATTGAAAGATATAATGATAAAAAATATTTGTTTAATCTTTATATGGATCGAATTGTGAATTATCGTTGTTTAAGCACCAATAGTGCATCAAATTTAGAATTGTTTTTGGAAAAATTTGATACTAATATCTCCTCATTAAAAAGATTAAATCTTGACAATTTAGACGATCATATTTTAACTTATTTGGCTATGTTAAAATTGCCCCAGGAAACTATAGATTCATTTGATTTGATTAGAAATAAAGATGATTTGCCCGCTTATAATGAGCTTGTGAAATTTTTGCGCCAACGTAGTAAAACCTTTAATAAAAATGATAGAGTCCGGAATTCTAAAAGTAGTTTTGTTTCACCGAAACCTACGAAATCATTTCATTTGCAGGAACCGAATAATAATTATTCCTCCGTAAATTGTATAATTTGTAATAAAAGCCCGCATTTGATAAAAGATTGTAGATATTTTTTAGGACTTCCATTTGAATCAAGATTTAAATTAATAAAAGAAAAATATTTATGTTTAAATTGCTTTTCTTCAAAACATCGTGTATCGAATTGTCCGTCTAAATTCTCTTGTACCAAATGTAAAGCCATCATTCCCTGTTACATAAACAAAATCTTGATTCATATAATGATAATGTTCCCACTACTAACCTAGGGCCTTCCTCGAGTTCGTCTGATAACCCATCGAATTTACATGTCCAACATGTTGAAAATATTTCAAATGAATCTCAATTACGCCCGGTTAGTCTTTTTGGAACCATAATAGTTAAAGTTGTTGATAAATGGGGTAAAGATCAAAAAATTCGATTTTTGTTAGATAGTGGATCCTCTGCCAATTTGCTTACATTTAATTGTGTCCGCAAATTAGGTTTAAACTACTCAAAATTAAATTTGAAGGTCTCTGGTATAGGAGGTTCTGAAACGCCTATAGTAGGAAAAACAAATATTGTTATATTTTCCCATTTTGATTCAAAAATACAATATCCTATAGAAGTTTTGCTAATAGATAAAATCACCAATGATTTGCCAGATCAACTGATTGATAAAAATTTTATTCCTAATATAGATGCATTAATTTTAGCTGATCCGTACTTTTATTTACCTGGGAAAATAGATGGTATATTGGGGGTATCTATGTTCTCCAGTATCATTGGTGGTAATAGAGTAATTTCGTCCAAAGGTTCAACTTCAGCTATTGAAACCGTTTTAGGATATGTTGTCATGGGCTCAGCTCAACCTAACTTTGAACATGTTCACACATACTTTTCGTATTTTTGTAACCCTTTGTTGAATTTAGATTCCTATGTTGAAAGGATGTGTGAGTTAGAAAATTTGTCCCCTAATCCTAGTTCATCAGAAGATGAAATTTGTGAAAATTTGTTTGTTGAAAATGTATCTAGAGATCCAGATGGTAGATACATAGTGGCCTTGCCTTTCCAAGATGATCCTAAATTGCTAGGTGATTCATTTGTACTTGCCAAAAATCGATTGTTGTCGCTAGAAAATCGCCTTGCCAAAAACCCAGAACTTAGAAAAGTTTATTGTGATATATTCCAAGACTACTTGGACCAAAGACACATGAGTTTAGTTCCTGTTGAAAACATTGATTCGTTGTCATATTACATCCCTCACCATTGTGTCTTTAAACCAGATAGCCCGTCCACTCCTTGTAGAATAGTGTTTGATGCCTCGATGAAAACTAGTCAAGGTCCATCACTAAATGATGTTCTTCATAAAGGTCCGAAATTACAAAATAATCCTACTACCATTTTGTTAAACTTTCGTCTTTTCCCAGTAGCAGTTGTTGCGGACTTAAAACAAATGTATAGGCAGGTTAGAGTCGTTGAACCTCATTGTGCATTTCAAAGAGTTTTATGGAGATTCGATACAAATGATCCCATTTCGGTATTTCAGTTAAATACTTTAACGTTTGGAGTAAAGTCCTCGCCATATTTAAGTCTTAGAGTAATAAGACAATTATGTAATGACGAATCTCAAGATTTTCCTAACGTCATTGTGCCAATATCCCGTGATATGTACATGGACGATTTTATTAGTAGTTTTTGTAGCGTTCCCGAAGCTATAGTTGCACACACTCAGTTGGTGGATTTCTTTTTAAAGGGGGGTTTTAAATTAGTCAAGTGGATGTCCAACTCTGACGAACTGTTGTCAACAATACCCGAACCCCTTCAATTGGTTAAAACCAAACAATTTGATAAGTCAGCTTCGAAGGTGTTAGGACTACAGTGGGAAGAAAAACATGATAATTTTAGTTTTGGGGTAGAAATGTCTTCAATGTCTCCTTGTACGAAAAGAAACATTCTCTCACTTGTTGCTCGTATGTTTGATCCTTTGGGATTCTTGTCTCCTATTACCTTGTTTCTAAAAATATTGATAAAAAGACTTTGGATTTTGAAAACTGATTGGGATAGTATTGCACCCAAAGAAATAGAAATACTGTGGAATAAATTTCAAAATGAATTTCATATTCTTCATAAAATAGAGATTCCACGCCATATAGCCGTTACACCTATTTCGTCATTATCTTTTGTAGGATTTTCAGATGCAAGTGCTGCTGGCTATGCATCCATTGTTTATACCCGAGTCGTCGATTGTACAGGTCAAGTTAAAGTTACTTTTCTGTACTCTCAATCTAAAGTTTCGCCCATGTCTACAATTACTCTTCCTCGGTTAGAACTTTGTGGAGCTCTCCTTCTCTCAAAACTTCTGTCTCATGCTATTGAAACTTACTCCCCTAGACATAATATTGATCAAATTTTTGCCTTAAGTGATTCCATGATTACCTTAAGTTGGATAAAAACCCCAGAGAAAAAATTGAAGTTATTTGTTCAAAATAGAGTTTTAAAAATTCAGAAGAAGATTCCTCCACCCTATTGGTTTTTTACTCCTGGAAAGGAAAATGTTGTTGATTGCGCTTCTCGAGGTTTATTTCCTTCTTCGTTAGTTAACCACCCCACTTGGTTCACTGGTCCAAAATGGTTATTGTTAGAACCAAAATACTGGCCTATCCAATCTGTTAACGAACAGGAAGTTCAGATTGATGATTCCGAATATTTGTTCAACCGTTTTGTAGGCATTGTTGCCCCTGTAGTCTCACCACTCTATACACTAATCGAAAAATTTTCGTCTTGGTCGAAACTTTTAAATTCTACAGTATACGTATTAAGATTTCTGAAAAAATTGCCTTTGAATAGCCAGATACGAATATCTGATTTAGAAGCTGCAGAATGTGAATTAATTCGTTCTGTCCAGCGAAAACATTTTTCAGACGAGTATAAAGCGCTTGAGAAAAATCTTTGTGTAAAATCATCCATACGTCGTTTAAATCCATTTATTGAAAATGGTATAATTCGAGTCGGTGGACGACTCTCAAATTCTCAATATAATTTTGAACAAAAACACCCTATTTTGTTGCCCAAATCCGATCCCTTTACTATTTTGTTGATAGATTATTTCCATAAATTGTACTTACATGCTGGATCATATATGCTACAAAATCTTTTGAGAAAAAATTATTGGATTTTATCTAGCCGTCAGATCATCAGAAATAGGATTTGGAAATGTAATCGTTGTTTTCGCCTTAATCCTAAACCTAACTATCCTATGATGGCTGACTTACCCGCGGTAAGAGTTAATCAAGCAAAAGCATTTTTGCACACTGGTGTAGACTACACTGGTGCGTTTTCAATCACTGTAGGGAGATATCGTGGAGTAAGAACCCAAAAGGCCTATGTATGCTTATTTATTTGCCTGAGTACGAAAGCCATACATCTCGAATTGGCCTCTTCGCTCTCAACCGATTGTTTTTTAGCCGCTTTCAAAAGATTCTTATCTCGTCGTGGAAATTGTGCAGTTTTGTACTCCGATAATGGCACGAATTTTGTGGGTGCTAAAAGGGTTCTCGATGAGATATATCAGCTAACTAGGTCCAAAACTTATAGGGACGCATTCCAACAGGAAATTAATAATTCCAAAATTTCGTGGAAAATGAATGTACCATTGGGAAGTCACTTTGGGGGTATTTGGGAAAGTAATATCAAAAGCGTAAAGCTTCATTTAGCTAGAGTCGTGGGAAATCAAATTCTCACTTATGAGGAATTCATAACCATTTTGACACAGATTGAATGTCTCTTAAATTCGCGTCCCCTTTGTATTCAAAGTAACGACCCTGAAAATCCTATCGCTTTGACCCCATCGCATTTTCTATGTGCAGAGCCATTAATGTCTTTACCGTCAACTGATGTAGTTTTGGAAAATATGAGCATCTTAAAAAGATATAAATTGTTAGATAGTATAATTCAACATTATTGGAAAAGATGGCATTCTGAATATTTGTCTTCTATGCAATCCCGCTTAAAATGGAACACAAAATCCAATCCTGCAAAGGAAGGAATGGTTGTCATAATAATACAGGAATCTATCCCACCTTTACAGTGGCCTTTGGCGGTCATAGAAACTTTGTACCCTGGAAAAGATGGGATTATTCGAATTGTCAAGGTACGGACCAAGAATGGCACGTACATGCGACCAGTTGTTAAACTGTGTCCTCTTCCCAGTCAATAACTGAAGAGGAAATTTTTTGTTGTAATGTTTTATTCACAATTTAGTTTTAATTTTTTTTCTTTCTTCGGGAAAACGTATTATGGTGATGGTTTATAGTTTAGAATTTGTTTAATAAATTTGTAAATTTGTAAGAGCATTCTCGGTTAGACATAATGCTATGTTAATTAGACATGCGCAGACACAGTGTATGAAATATTGTTACTTTAATTTGTTATTTTCGTTTATTTAAAATAAACTTGGGGGGCAGGATGTTTTGGCGTATTTGTAATAATAAATTAAATATAATACATTCTGCGTGTATTTAGTGTTGCCTATATTTTAATTTTCAAAAAGGTCCAAACCGGGTCTTAGTATTTTTACTAGTGGAATCGTTAATAGCAGAATTAGCTTGTACGTCGTAGAGAGCACATTATTGTATATCGGTTGTTAAATTTTTGTGAAAGGTGAAATTGATTTCCTTTTTTCCTTCCCATCTTACCTTTAGCTATTTCACCGAAGAAATATGGTATTACAACCGGCCGGTGTAAAGGTAAGATAAATTATATCATACAGTCCGCGAATAATATTTTGTAAAATATAGAAATTATTCTTTTGTGCTAAAACAATGTTTGTAAATACTTTTATTTAGAAAGTTTTTTGAAAATTATTAAGGTTACTGAAAAAAATGTACTAGTAGTGATCATTAATCTTTGTTCCAGGTTATCCTAGAATACGAATCTATCATGACTTCCGATACTATGAATATCAGTGACGTGCTATGGTCGATATCATAAACATATCTGGAAATCGGAATTTAAACGATTAGTTTGATTTTCTACAAAAATAAATCGAGACAAGAACAGGTTCTGTAGACGATCGACACAATAATCAAATAATTAATCGTTTTAAGCGCGAAACAAGGACTTTAATAAATTAAGACATCATTCTGAAAACTGTAGTGCGGCAAAATCCAATGAAGATGTTTTCAATTTGTTTTTTTTATCGACAGAATTTCTTATAACAAGTAAGAGAAACCTTCCTAAAAAGGAGCTGGCTCTCCTTCCAAAGGAAGCTGTGGAATTGTGCCAGTGGCAAGAGATGATTTGTATGTTGCAGATGAAGATTTTTGATGTTTTCATAATATATTTTAATCCTGTTTATGAAAATAATACACTAAAAATAAATGAACTTTCGAAAAATCGGAGTAGAAAGTTTTCGTTGGCCCACCCTGTATAATACGTACTGATAATAGTCGTATTGCTAAGAAATCTCCAGTTTTTGATAAAAGTCACCTTCTAATATGTTAATTTTCCTTAAAAAATATGTGCATTATCACCTAAACATTTTCGACACATTTGACGAATCCTGCCCCACTGTGTGCTGTTCCGAATTACCAGGGAGCTAATTAACGACCGCTATGAGATAGAAGACCTACGACAAGTGTAACCAACCAACCCCCGGTATATCATATTATTATTTTTTCAGAAATTTAATGGTATTCGTTTCGTCTTATTGGATTATTATTTTAAGAGACTTTAGAGAGATAACCAAAACCCATTATATTTAATGTGTTTTGATTCCCTTCGACTTTGTTGATTTTTTTTAAGCCATTCGATATTTTCTCAAACCACTTGATCTGTCTGAGTGTAGATTGTCAAAACTCGTTATTTTTTATTATATTTTATTTCGTCTTCGTTTGCATTTTTCCCAAGATACTTTAGATGTCTGTTTTTACAGAAAAACAAATAGTACACGGTACCAGAGAACATTATGACGAGGAATGTTTAGTCAAACTCGACATAAAAACGTGGGTGAAAACGGGAGGAGAGGCTAGTCAAAAATCAAATTTCAAACTACCAACATCGTCACCGAAAATCTTGTTTCTGGCGTCGCGACGCCGACGACTATAGTTTATTCGACAACCATTTGGGTTTTACTTCTTCAACACCCAGTATATTTTCACAAATTAACTACGAACACCATCAATTGAAGCTACAATATTCGACGCCATTCCTCGACGACGTGGCTAAAGATTTCGGCGTCTACCCATTTTACATCTCTCATCGTAAACGACGAATTCTTCACTTCGTTGGATTTATTTTACCTCCGTAAAAATAAATCAGAATAAGTATTTTCACATTTTAATCGCCAACTTCTTATAGTCCCTGAGCCAAAGGTTAAATACGTATCCACTGAAACAGCTGATAAAATTTCCATCTTTCGTTGTTCACGAGGGGGTGACGTTCATACCATCCCTAAACAACAACTTTTATCATATATTTTTCTAAAATATATTGTCAATGTTACGCAGAGGCGTACTGTGTCATTCGCATTATATATTTCTACATTATGGTTCAACGAGTTTCAGCCTGAAATATGGGTTACAATCGCTGGTACTGATCTGGCCGTAACTCAATAGGGTTGTCCATACAAACAATATAATAATAAAAAGAGGTATTTCTGATACCACAAAAGAGCAATAATTGCCAATAATGCAGAGAGAGACAGTGCACATCTGATGACATTTACGGTATTTAAAGTTATTAAGAACTTTTTGTACATAAATGTCCTTTATTTATTGACAACACAATTGGTTAATTTATAATTAAACATTCATTATGATGGTGGTTAGGTTTTCCGGTTGCCGGTTTTCCCTATACCTTTTATGCCAAATGGCGCCATCATTCATCAGTAAATTTTCTTAATGAATAAATAATTTCTTGAGATTTTTGTGTTTTGATTTATGTTCACTTGTCACCAAACTTTAAAAGAATATCTGAGGTTATTAAAATTAATAATAATAATGCTATTATTATTACTACGATTATTAAACACAGCGTGGGTCCTAACTTAACAATACTAGACGATCAGGTATATTTTGTGATAAATTTGAGTATGAAAGTTCTTACCGAAATGGCCATCGGTTTGATACTTTTTACTCGCCTTTTTCATGAGATAAAGAGGCCAGGGGGTGTGAGGTTACACAAGGTATCAAGGGCAAACGAAGAACGGTAGTTTCACCAGACCACATGAAGCGATGGATTACGTTCCAACATGACGATGAGTAAATAAAAATGTGATATAATTTCACAGAGATCAACGGATTTCAAAAGGTCAACGGACCTGTATTATAATTTCAAGAGATCAACGGATCTCAAGAGATCAACGGATCTCAGAAGGTCAACGAACATTTCTAAGGAGATCAACGGATCTCTATAATGCGTTGATAAGTTTACCTCTTTCTTGTTTCAGATTTTTATCGCCTGAGGACAGGTTATCTATCAGTATGGCCGAATGTAGAAAATAGTTTGAAACTGCTTACGAAACAAAGCCACTGGTCGGATGACTTTTGTCATGAGATGACAGCCAGTGACGGATTGTAGGCAGAGATAAAAGCGGCATTCGATATATTTCTGTTCTCGTTAATGTATCGATCGCGATATTGATATCATAATTATATTTAAAGTTTATTAAAGTGTTATTGTGTTTAAAGACTAGTGGTGTTAATAATAACCAATTTAACTGAATCTTACATGTGCTGACCATACTCAATCAAGGGAAGATTTGTTCAAAGTTCTACATATATAATATTCTATTCAGAGTTAATTTAGAACATCTATTTAATTAAAACTCCAGTTATCAACAACGCCCTTATCAAATTTTTTCAAGATAGTCAATTACGAATATACTTTTGTATTCAATGTTTGTGGCAAATAAATAATCTAATGCCATTCCTTTCTGTCATTAACACATACAGGGTCTTAACCTGTCTATTGCACCGCAATTATTTCGAATCCAGCCCAGATTTTTTACAGAGGAATAGCGTCTTCAAGGTAACAGACTTTGTCTTTCAACAAATGACTGAGTTTCCTAACTGTGTATTTACCCAAGCTGTGGTGATAGCCTAATTTCAGTTAAGACTTAATTCTTATAATTAACTTGATCTATATTATTTTCCATTCGAAAAATACTATTTGCACTATTGCGTAATTTTGAAACGAATAAAATTTCCAAAATTAAGATCACTTTATTAATACTAAAAATCTCATCAGACATACTAAGATATAAACATCCTTTTGATGATTTACTAGAATTAATTACCTCCAAAAATATCACATTCAAAGATTAGAAACTGATTAAATAATTAAAATATAAATAATAATAAAAAAATACAGATCGTTACAAAAAATATTATATACAGTCATCGACAATCTATCTAGAAAAATTTCTCCTCACAACACAGTCCTTTTTCGCACTTATTCACAAGTGAATAAAAAGTGTGAATATTGTTCTAAAACTTTCTTTAAGCAATTAAATTAGGAGATAAATCCACAAAGTGTCGTAAATACATTTGAAAAAAACAAAATGTATTATCAAAAGTAACAAGAATGAAAATCGACTAAATTGAATTAGTGTCGGTGACAAGAAAATATTTTAAAGCAAACA
Source organism: Neocrepidodera transversa (assembly GCA_963243735.1). Lineage (NCBI taxonomy): Eukaryota > Metazoa > Arthropoda > Insecta > Coleoptera > Chrysomelidae > Neocrepidodera > Neocrepidodera transversa. The sequence continues at coordinate 23,953,308 of OY725349.1, read as the reverse complement.
AGATAAAACAGTAACGAGAGTTAAGGTAGTCTAGTAAAGCAACGAAAGGTACAATCAGGCCCAGAAATTGGTTAAAGAAAGTCAAGAAAACTAACGACAGTACGAAGAATGGTTAAAAATTGAAAATGGCTAGGAAAATCATCTAATTCCGTAACAGAAAATATATAAATAGACAAAAAATGTAACTTTTACAAAAAACCAGAAAAATGTAACAAATATTGGGAAAACAAGAAAAAGAAAAATTTGGAATACAATAATAGTTATTTATGTATTTAGGCAGTAAAGTCATAATCGGCAAATAACCACGTGAGTGATAAAAAATGACTTTAATGACGAGGTACATATTAAATTTTATCCGAAATCGCATTTATTAACATGAATAATTATAATTATAGTTATTAGGTATTGAATTTAGTTAAACCTACTGATTTTCGTCCATGACAATTTTAACAAATATACTTGAGGAGCAGACTTTCTAGATGCATTTTGTCCATTTTTTAAAATTTTCAACCAAAGGTGGCATCACAAACTACATACATAGAGCTATAATATTAAGCTACAAAAGACGTTCTAAATGCATTTTCTCCCATGCAAATTAAATGATAAAAATACCTTGGACTTTCTTTGTGCTGTATGTGCATTGGCGGTAGACGAACTAACAGAAGTTTGTCCTTGCGCCGTGGACTAATTGCCATTTGTTTGTCATTACACTTGTTGCTCTCTGAAGTGGTTGTTTTGTGTGCTGTTTGTATGAAACAATCCAAAATAATGAATGTACCTGTGACAGTTGGTGATACGGACCGTGGTAGTAGAAAGAGAAAAAGAAATATCACGTCTAAAGAGCATAAAAATAATGTTAGGTAAGTTTGAACCATTTTTAGGTTATGTTCGTATTATGCTCATTGGCAAAACACAAATTATACTATTGTTTACCTAATATCATCTAAAGTACTTAAGTTATGTTGTTTTGGTTAATATTTTAATATTATTCTCTTTTAAAGGCATTCAGATCATTATCCTAATTTGGAACATTTTGTCGATTTCTCCTGTACTTACCCTAAACGTAAGGATTTTTTTGCCATGAACTATCCCAAGATGATATAATGACAATCAGAAATATGTTTTATAAAACGACAAACAAAAATGTACAGGATAATAAATTGGGGCATTTTATGGATGTTGAAAAACCAGATGGAAGTCGTAACCGAAAAGTAAGTTTTATTTTCAAATATTTTTATTTAGCTTCAAAGGGTGTTTGTCTAGGTATACAATACGGTGAAAAATACGCAATTTTTAAAATCACCCCTTAACTTACCCCTATTGAAGGAGGGGATTAATGTTGTTAAAGGGCGGAAGGTCCGATTTTATTTTATCTTGAATTAAGGTAACAATATTCTTTATTTTAGATTTGGAAGAACGAGAAAAAAATTTTAATTTGCCAGAAATTATTTTTAGCAATATTTAGTGCCAGTCAGACCCAGGTAGCACAGGTTAGTAAAATGACGTCCTAATGATGACGTCTTATTTAAGTTATTATTGGTCCGTTATACGTCCTCGCCAACAATGAGACCTAAAAATGACGTCGTATTTCATGTTGTCAAATTGACGTCTTTCAGTGGAGGTCATAATGACGTCCCTGAAGTCAATTATTTATCATTCGAAAATTTGACGACAGAAAGAATCCGTTTCTGAGAATTTTTCGAGAACCCGTGATTACTTAAATCTGGGCTTCTCCTGTTAACTATTTGCGAACAATGATTAAGGGCGTTCTGTTATATCTACGAAGAATCTGCTAACTCATCAGCTGTGCTCAATTTTTCTCGCATATCTAAAAGTCTAATTTCCCGTTCTCTTCCTTATTTTTTACATCTTGAAATCAGTTTGAATCTGATACATAATCCCGCCCTAGCAGTTGGGTACCTTGAAAACACCACGGAAATGGACAGCGTTGCCAATACTGAAAAATTTTTCACAGTAATAAGGAAATCAAAATTACTTTCTGAGGAACAGACGAAACTTATGAATTTTGATGAGTCGTCTTGTCATAAATCACAATGTCAAAGGCCAATTTGTCAAGAATCATGAATTATTTATGTCTGGAAGTGTAAATGTGTACATTAAAACGAAAGAGGTCTAAAAATTTACGTGTTTCCAAGAATATTTTATTTTTTGTAGGTAGTTTTTGTGGTAGTTAAATATCCTTTGTTTAATTTTGTCCAGTAAAATTATCATTACAAACAGCTTGTCAATTGATCAGTCTCAAAAAGTTATTAATATCCTTCAGAAATTTTGTTGGAATAAAATAATTTTTCACTAGCCTGGCAACTCTGCCGCGGTAGCGTCTGGGTTCGGTCTGCGCCGGTCAGGCACAGAACACAGAACAGAACTGAATTTTATATTGACTATGCGATTGTTTTGATCCTGTTGTGTTAGTTGTTTTAGTTTTTTAGGTAAATCATTGGTCATACGGGTAATGTTCTATTTGTTTCACGCTGTTTCACGTATTATCCTATGTATTCGTAGAGTTCTGTGAGACGGAGGAGGTATCGCCATTGTGAATAAAAGAAGGCGCGAAGTGTGGTGGCCGCCATTAAAGGACCAAAAAACTTTTGACAAATATATAATTACCGATGTAGAGGCTGAAGAGAATTGGAAGGTTTATACGATCACTCGATGCTTGTATGAAACAGGTTTTGTGTGTAGTTAAATAATAAATTTAATAATGTAATCCAGTTTATTTTATGTTACTTTCCTAAAATTACCAATTTCCTATAGGGACTGTGGAAGTCGTGACGTCATTTATTGGTCATTTAAGTGACGTCTTCTAATGGTTTTGTAGGTCTCCAAATGACATCTTTTATAGGTCATTTTTGAGACGTCAGAATGACGTCCTGCTGATGACGTCTTATGTCTGTGACATTTTGACTTCTTTTCAGAGTCTCCGAGACGTCATTTGGACGTCACTGTGCTACCTATGGAGAAGCGTAACTACTATTGCTCGGAAAATGCAATCAGGAAGTGGTATTGTTGAAAAGCGTGGAGGAGACAAACACTCTTTTAAAAATATAAATAAATTTGAAGCTGTGAAAAAATTTATAGCCGTTTGAAAGGACATGAAAGTCATTACGGTCGTGATAAATCTCATCGCATTTTTCTATCGTCCAAAAATAATATTACTGCTTTATGGAATCTGTACAACCAGGATGCAGTTGAAAATTTGAAAGTAAATTACAAAAACTTTAGTAGAATCTTTAATAATCATTTTAATATTGCGTTTGGGAGCCCCGTCACCGACGTATGTCGTGGCTTTTGTGTTAGGACCCAAACTTTTATTAGCATTTGTAGAGACAAAAATGAAATAAACAATTTAAAAACTTATGTAGGCCGGGTGAGATAATATGAAAGTAGGTAGAGGATTGTTATTCAAATCTAAAAGAATAATTCTATTTTAGGTGGTTCTTAGCGTTCTTATTTCATTAAATACTATAATTAACGAATTGGTGTCTATAAACATTTTAGTTTTAAGAATTACGGAGAACGGTGGCGTGGGATTTGCGAACGTGGGATTTGCGAACCGTGGGATTAGCCAACATATACCTGGTTTACCCTCGGTCAGTTTATGGAGACCGTAAGTTTTGCAAACACTGCAGGTAATTTTTTTATTAAGTTAAATTAGTGAGGGTTTTATTTTTGTATTTTAATAAAACAGCAAAATATTGATTGATTAGTGGTAGAGTGTTAAAATTATAAAAATAATAATTCAGTAAATGTTATATTTCAGTTATTTTTTTACATTTTTTTTAGAAAAATCCTGCACACTCATTTTATTTTTAACATTTTTGCAGTCCTGTATTTCATCCTCAAACTTCATTATTATTTAATATTTATAATTAATAAAATAACTCAATAATTTGTAAATATTTATTAAAAAAGATATGTTTTTCTATTTTGACAAAAAACTTAAAATTATTCAAAGCTTTAACTGTAACTTAACAGTCGAAGACAACGTAAAATATTCCCATCTTGGTATAGCGTATTTACTAATTCATTAATTTTGTCATCCTGTTTTTGGCAATTTTTTTTTCTTTTGTTTTGAGAAACTCCACATTCAATTTGTTTTAGGATAAATGATGAATGGATTGCTTCTTCCCTCAGTTTCCTTATCAAAAAATAAATATTAGGAGTATTCCTTCCAACAACTGATTCAAGCGTCGATGCCAGCCCTCAACAACATTATTTGTCCTGTGGCGTTGTTTGGATACATTCCAAACATCAATATTCATTTTTTCATTGTCAAGCCATTGGTCTATGAAGTAATCTGCAAACTGGCGCAGCTTATCTGATTCCGGTGCTTCTCCAAAAATAGCCAACCAACCATCATCCACATATTCTAATGGAATTAGAGGAGAGCACCACACATTCTACGAAATCTCTGAATTTCTTCATTTTCTCTATACTCTCTAGTAAGTCCAATCTCTTGTATTTTCAATCGATTTTTATCAAATTGGGTTTCCATTTCGGTGCCCAATTTTTAATAGCGTTAAATAATCTTCTGTTAATTGCTTTAGTTTTTCTTGGCAGTAAAACAAAAATAATTGGCTGCACGTTAGTTTCTTCGTGGTTGCTTCCAGCATCTATGTGATTAATATATAGCTGAACAAACTGAACCGAATATATATCAAATGTTCCATCCATAAAATTAATGCTGGCATTTTCTAAATGCCAGCTAGCATTTTCTATGCCAAATATAAAAATTCTTTCGCCTTCGACAGTTGAATCGTGAATTAAAAAACTGTTTCCGTCAGGCAAAATTAGTGTTTCTGGTTTTAAAACAATTTCTGTAGCAGTTTTCGGGTTTTTTTCTGTTCCTAAAGCCACTCTTCTTATTTCACACAAACTGGTTTTAACTACATTGTAATTTGGCATTTTAGTGACAAATTCATATCCTCTAGCTTCTAGATCCTGTAATAAAAATAAAATATTGTAATGAAAGTAGTTACATCCGGTATGTGTATTAAAAAAATGAAACAAGAATTCTAAAAAATATTTTTAATTTATAGAATTACATACCATGAATTCACTTCGAAAAATCTCACTGATCGGGATGCTCAAATCTTCCCTAGCTCTCTTCCTACATATGTGCAATTTCTTTTTCACGTCCAACTAGGCCTCCTGTATAGAGCACACATGTGGTTTTTTACTATTTTCAACTAATTTACCATCTCTTGTCTTAATGGATCCTTTACATCTTGTTTTTTTTTCATTAACACATAACCAAGGAACTAAGTCGTGTATTTCGCGTATTATTCGATACTGATGACCATTAAATATAACCGATGGTTTGCCTCTTGTCGTGGTGATAAATTCAATTTCTGCCATAATGTTATTTTGTTAACTTAATATTCAGAATGAAACTTACATCTGATTTTCTTATTTTTATATTTGTAGGTATTCCAGGTATACGTGTTCGCAAAGCCCGCGAAAAAGGTACTGTTCGCAAATCTCACGTTCGCAAGTCCCACGGAGCCACTGAGAACAGTAAGAAATTTAATCCCTTAGGGATTTTTAATTACGGCTGATATCCGTAAATATTTTTATACAACCCAAGTAACACAGATTTCTCCACGATATCTCTGAGAGGATATAATTAGGATCTTATGCGAACTCTTATTGCGAGGTCTCGGTGACCGCTATGTGCTGTAACTTACCGAAATTCTCACTGGTGTAATCAGGAGAAATCTTGGAGACCTCACATTTAATTTGCCATGTTCCATCTCTTTGCGAGTTCCCAAATTTATCCCGAACGTATCATTGATAAGAAATTCTTATTGCGAGTTCGTAAAGTTATCTCGAACGTATCTTAAAAGTTAAACACAGAGAGAAATTCAATAACCAGAGCACAATATTGTTTGAATTTAAAATATTGTAATCAAAATCTCATTTGAGGTGGATTATAAAAGAAAAAACTAATATATATGTGACATATAAATAAAAAAATATATAAATCTTATAAATATCCTGCTAGTGCTTATTCCTCTCTCAGCCCCTAGTCAAATCTAACTTCTTCACCACTTGATATTTCACTTCTTCCTAGAAGATCTTCGCACCTTGCTTTCTTTAATGCCTTAAAAAACTTCCTTAATTTTATACCTGTCTATGGCTAATCCTTCTTCTGTATTATAACATTTTTTAATTTCCATTTAATTTAATAATTTTAATGAAAATATATAGATTCGTTTCACTGGTATATAACTGTATACCTTCAATTCTATCTTTATACAAAATCTTATTTATTAACCCTTTTACAAATCTTACAAATTGACATTAAAAAATTCATAATGATCAAAAAAACATGTTTACTGTTTTATTTTTTTAATTGCAAACAAAATTTAAAAATTCATGTCCTACTTTGTTTTTTATGTTTATTTTCAAATTATTGTTAAAATAAATAGACTATTGAATATGTTCATAATTAAATGGTAGGTGGAAATTAAGAGACTATCGCATTCAATAATCTAAACCCTTAATCAAAATTTCAACAAATTAAAATAATATCAGTTGTTCAAAAATGAAAAATGAACTAACATTATTTTTTTCTAACGATAGAGGCGATGATCAAATAAAATATGAGTCAGAATTGTCACGTTAGTAGACGTAGAGTAGTATGTTGATGGGATACATGGAGATACTTATACCGACGACAGTCAGGTGCAACAGTGCATATTATATAAATATTGTACAATTCGCAATGAAAACGACCACGCCAGAAGCATACGAATCTCACATAGATCTCAACAAAAGCAGTTGACGTGAATTTCCTAAAGAACTCGCCAAAAGGCTACATATGCGAATTTCCCAGTGAACTCGCCAGAGGCACTGACTTCGATGATCACACAGTTAGCTTTCATGTGAGCTCACGGAGACCTCGAAATGAACGATAAATGAGAATTTCCCAAAGTACTCGCCACAAAATTTCATAGAGAACTCGCCACAATATTTCGCAGAGAACTCGCCAGAAAGTATTGTTCGAGAATTTCCACGTGAGCTATCGCTAAGACCTCGCTTAGAATATTCCGGCGGCGGACATTTGGAGGAGATATAGAGCACTCGATAACATCTCAGAGAAGTAACAAAAGTTGTCACAATTTCCTAAAAACAGCTCGCCGAGCTATCTTTAGGCAGTCTTTGTGTTGCCTGGGAAAGAGTTACTGACAATAGCAATGTATTATCATTTAAAAAATAAAATAAAATTTAAATCAGCCAAAAAAACAAAGTAAACAAAATGGATCATAATACTCTTATAATACAGATAAACAAAAATTTAAATTTAGGAGAAATATTCAAATGTAATGTAATAATTTTTTAGTCGCGCCAACGCGCATTCAAATGTAGCGGTTCATCTAAAGTTTCCCCAACTGTCCGTAACAATTTTAAAACTTTTTACTTTAGCGATCCCAATTTTTTTAGAAACACGTTGGAAATATATCTAGAGGGTCGCCGGTTAGTTGACATTGCCTATTTGTTTTAACAAATAGCTGAAATTTCAAATCACCCACCTTTTGGTTGTACATTTGCCAATATGTACCCAATTAATGAGCAGAGATTGGGACTAAACAGCAAAATAATATGTATTGCCGTATGTGCAATATTGAAAAAACCCTATCATTAGTCAAAAACAATAATGCACTGTTAGAAATTAACAATAGCTTAAGATTAGCCACTGTTTCTACAGGAACGGGTTTTTCCACAGTGGAGGAAATATTTTCTGTTTTAAATGTTCCAATGATGGCACTCTCAACATATCAACGTTGTCATAAAGAGGTAACTGATGCTATAAATACCATTTCATGGAAAGTAATGTCCGAAGCTGGTATGGAAGCTCGGTTAGCAAGGGAAATAGGCCAAGTGGATGAAAATGATGTTCGTCTTATTACAGTTATAGCTGATGGAGGGTGGAGTAAAAGATCGTAGAGGTAATGGATTTTGAGATGAGCCCTGCGTGATACCGTCGCGGTATACCAGATTGCGTTCGAAAAAAATATTACTAACCATCCTAATAATTTCAGCCCTTCAATTTCATTCTTTGACTGTCCTCCGTTCAGGTTGTTTCGACTCCGAATCTTTTAATAGTGCTGTACATTTTGTTTCCCTTTTAGTTCCTTATAGTTTAGTTACGATTTTTATAGACAATAATTTGTGAAAATATTTTGTGCAGTGAATTAATTTACTTGACAGTAAGGTATGTATTAATTTATTTTATTACATTTTTAAAATTAAAAGTTTGATTTTTGGCATTTTATTACCTAATCAAAGAGAATGTTATTTTTACATGGGACATTAGGCAGAAAATTTCAATTGATGCATATGTAAAACTTAAAACTATAATTTATATTCATATATCTTTATTTTGTGTATTAATTTTTAAATCTTTTGTTCTGGAATAAACCTGGAAATATGAGTGATTCTAAAAAAGTTATACATAGTCAAGGTCGACACTAGATTTCCCTCTGTTCAATTTGAATGAAGGAGTAGCTAAAGCTTGTGCTGTTTCTAAGGCCACAGTGAAACGTATTGTGAGCGAAGCTAATAAAAAATCACCTGGTGAACTCTTCAAATCACCTATTAATAGCGTCAACAAACCTTCAACTTCCAAAGGACCCGTTAATGAATTTGAGGAAGAAATAATTCGAAGAATTATTTATTCTTATAGTGCTATTCATAAAAGAAAGCCTACCATGAAAATAATTTTTGAAAAAGTGAGAAATGAAGAAGGGGTGAACTTTACTGGTAAAATTGATAGTTTCAGAAAATTGGTTAAAAGAATGGGATTTAGATGGAGAAAAACTGAAGATAAAAGGAAAGTTTTAATGGAGACATATGACATTAAAGCTAAAAGAACTGAATACTTAAGAAAGTTAAAAAAATACAAAGAAGATGGATGGCCGATTGTATATTGTGATGAAACATATATCCACAGTTCACATACCGTACCAAAAGCATGGGACGATGGTACAAATAAGTGTTTAAAATCACCCGTAGCTAAAGGTAAACGGCTAATTATTTTACATGCTGGAGGTGAAGAAGGATTCGTAACCGAGGCACTTATGATTTTTAAATCGGGAATGAAAACCGGAGACTATCACGATGAAATGAATAATACAAATTTTGTCAAATGGTTAAACGAAAAATTCATTCCTAATGCACCGAAAAAATGCGTATTAATATTAGATAATGCCTCCTAGAACCCATTCCGAATTGTTCACGGAAAAAAGATGCAATGCTGAACTGGCTTGCTGAAAGAAATATATTCTTTCCTGAAAAATCAACTAAAGCAGAACTATTCGCAATTATAAAAATCCACAGGCCAGTTTCTGAAAGATATGTAATAGACCAAATTCTAGCAGAACATGACATTTTAACATTGCGTCTACCACCCTATCATCCAGAGCTAAACCCAATAGAAAAAATATGGGCATTGGTGAAGAACGAACATGCAACATAACTTTTAAAATGGATGATGTATGGAAGTTAACGGAGAAAAAACTTAGTGAGGTAACGGTAGAAAACTGGAAAAACATTTGAGCCAATGTAATAAAAGTTGAAAAGGACTATATGGAAAGAGAACATGTCATGGATCAAGTGGCGGATTTAATAATAAACGTAGGAGAGAATAGCCACAGTGAAAGTGAATTTTCGGATGATGAAGACGATAACGACTTAGGTTGCGAGCCACTCGCTAAATTATAAATATTTTGACTAATAAAATTATTTACATGGGATAAACACAATATATGTATATAAATTTATATAGTTGATAATAAATGCTTATAGTTAAGAGCTTTTCATATAATTTCCTCAGTTATATTACATAGGGTTTTTCTAATTTTGATTTTATTATTAAGCTCAGATAAAACATGGTATTATTTCTTTAAGGGGCTAGGGCTCCTAAATGGTATTTAACAGCTTGTAATCCATAAGCTGTCTAGGTCATTCAAATATTAATTAACTGATTACTTTTGTAATTATAAATCATTAGTTTAACAATCTGTATTGCTTTGATTTTATTTGTCTCTAGACATTAACACAATTTTTATGATCTATATTAAATGTAATTCCGTTGAGTATGTATCATGTTTTAAATTATATTTTACAATAAAATTATAATGTTATTTTCAACATACTTCGCCTGGGCTATAAGAATACAATCAACCGAAACGGACTTTTTCAGTTTTCACTTTAGGAATTTATTGCATTATTGCCTTTTATATCTACGCAACTATTTACAAGGTTAGGGCTCATCTCAAAATCCATTACCTCTACTCTGTAAACTATGACGCTTTCTCTGGCGTAGTAAGTTAAAGCATTTTCGTTTCTATCCAATGTGTTAATAGTAGATTCTGTAACAAGGTTAGAATGAAAAATTCGACACGAGTGGAAAATTCCGAACGCGAGTGTCAGTGAGTGTGAGGAACCACGAGTGTCGAATTTTTTCATTCTAACCGAGTAACAGACTATATTTTCTCCACGATCAAAAAGTATGTATCAATCAATTAAATTAAATTTAAACACAATTTATTTGTTGACATATTCGTATTATAATGTATTAATATTTATAGTGTTATGGTACACTTACCGAAATTAAAATCTGGTGCATTGATGTTTTTTCATAATTTGCAATTTTAGATATTATTAAATTCTATATCTACTTCACTTGATTTTTCACTCATTATTTTGTTTAAATTAAAACTTGTTTGAAAATAATTATTATCGTCGCCATTTTGTATCTGACAGTGACACTTTTGAAATCCATGGCAATCCCATATCGTTTATTTCGATTACAGAAAATTCATTCTTTACCTTGATAAAGAATGAAAATACATGCAAAATACATAAGAAGCAAGTGTTTTAGAATAAATATTCAGACTCTATAGGGTGAATGTTTACATTCTATTATTAAAAATGATTTCGGAATTCATACATTTAATAATGGTCGTGGAGAAAAAAGTTTTCTATTGCAATATTGATTTTAGGCTTACATAATTGGGGCCAGAACAAAAAAAATAAGATTCCTCGGTGTTAGGAATAAGTATTGCTGTGTTTGTGATCGAGCATCTTCTAAATCACTTTCAATTTCTGACCGTAACTGTTTTATGAACTGGAATGGATCATCTACCGCAATGGAGGCCGATATTATAGTAGAAGGCTTTAAAAAGAGTATAGAAATGCATGCTGTGAAATACACAAAACTTAGTGGATATGGAGATAGCAGTGTCCACAGAAAACTTTTAGAGGCCCGTCCGTAAAAAAAGTTGAATGTCGTAACCATTTAATTAATGCGAAATTTTTCTAAAAAAATTAGAGAGATATGCAGTAAGTTTTTTTTAAAATTTGATTAAATACTTTCTTTTATTACTATATTGGCTATATGGTTACTGAAAACATGTTTTAATTTATCACTGGTTTATCATTTTTGCATCTTGGTAGTAGTTGTTTAGTACGACAGTCCTTCCACTCTTAATTTAATAAACCTATAATTTTATTTTTAAAACATAACTACTTGTTGATTATTTTAAATCTTTAAAATTATGTTTTTTATATTTCACCTAAAAATCGTAGCGACTCAAAGAATTGTCCAGTACTTCCAGGACTCCGAAAAATTGTCGAGAATAATTCGCAAAGGTTACGAACTTGTATAAAAGCAGCTACACATTACAGAATAAAAGAAAATATTTCCATCTCAGACAAAATTAAAAATTTGTCTTTGGATTTAAGAAATGTTCCGTCCCACGTATTTGGTGAACAAAATTTGTGCAAAGAACTAAATTATTTTAAATGTTCGGGAAATGATAAAAACTACATTTCGTCAATGAAAGAATGTGGTCTTCTTCAAGATATTGAGATTGCTATGCAACGGTTAATTACTAATGCTGGTAGTCTCACAAATATGGATACAAACTTAGCTGAGCAATATAATTCGGTTGTTTGTAAATTTGTCGGAGGCAAGAGAATTAATTTTTCTATGAGGGGATCATATGATACGCGCTGTAAAGCTGCCATGATATCCTACAATTCAAATGGAGGATATTATGAAGCGTTTGAGAGAAATCTTTCAACGCATACAAAGAAATTTTCAAAAAGGGTCTAAATAAAAAAAATGACAACAAAGATCTGGAGAGAAAAGCAAAAAGAAGTTGGTAACAAAAATCATCCACGAAACCGGCTTCTCCAGATACCGATTAGGTTTATGCTTGTTTCATCTCGTCTGGTTTCGCCCCGCCGGGATTTATGCCTCGTTTCGACCCGTCTACAATCAGCTACCTGGTAGATTGTCTTGTTTCACCCCGAGGGCGTGGCCTAATTAATGAAATTTATTTTTAATATAAAATATTTCAAAAATATATAAATATAAAAATAAAATAAGACGATGAACTTATTTTGTATAAATATTATTTTACATAAACTTAACCAATATGTGTTTAGGAACCCTTATTCAGTATTATTTTCTAATTGGCTAATTTTGGGAACATTTTTAAGCCAAATTTCTTCAAATTTTACCTAGAAGATTATTGACTCTTTAATTTATTAATGTGCTAAACAAGTATTAATTTTTTTTATCTAATATAAAACAAAAATTATTTTTCTAAAGTGCTTGTAATATATCGATTATCGAATAAATATACAAGATTTTTTGAATAAAAAGCATAAAAATATTTCAATATAATATATTTAAAAAACATAAAAATATTAATAAAGGGGCTAAATATTAAAAATAAAAATGACTGATTAAAAAAAATATTATATGTAAAAATATGAAAAACAATAAAATTATTAAAAAAAAATTAAAAAGGTAAAAACAAAAAAAAATCTGTATATCTTAAGAGCGTACTATCTACCTACAAATACTAAATTCCTAATAACTTTTTTACGGAGTTACAAATTTTATTTTAGTTTTCACCAAAATATGGGGAAAAAATCTATTATTGTGGATACGAAGTACATTTTTTTAAATCAACTTATAATATTTTTTCACTCTTTAATTTTTTTTTGAATAATTTTTTAGCTTTCCACAATTTCCTATAATATTTTAAGATATTTGGTAAAAGAAAAAAAAATCTAATAATAGTTAAATTTTAAGAGCGAATTAAAATATATGCATTTAATTGTTTGGTAAGTGCTGAAGAAATTTGGCTTAAAATGTTCCCAAAATTAGCAAATTAGAAAATAATACTGAATAAGGGTTCCTAAACACATGTTTGTTAAGTTTATGTAAAATAATATTTATACAAAATAAATTCATCTTCTTATTTTATTTTTATATTTATATATTTTTGAAATATTTTATATTAAAAACAAATCTCATTAATTAGGCCACGCCCTGGGGGTGAAACAAGACAATCTAGCAGGTAGCTGATTGTAGACGGGTCGAAACGAGGCATAAAACCCGGCGGGGCGAAACCAGACGAGATGAAACAAGAAGACACCACCGATTATGGTCCAGATGCCATTTTAATACCGGACCTTCCAGAGGATACATTTCAATTAAAAAAAAAAGAATTTCTTGCTTCTTTAAAGAAATCAAAAGAGGATTTAATACAATTAGAAATAAAGACTAGAGGACAATCAACAAATCAATTATGGTTGCGAGAAAGAATCAATAGACTGACAGCATCACCTTTTGGGGACATCTGCAAAATGAGAAAACAGGCACCATGTATAAGTAAAGTTAAAAATCTACTTTACTCTACATTTGTAGGAAATAATAATACCAAATACGGATTAGAACACGAATTGTTTGCAATTGCACAGTATGAATCAGAATTTAATGTAAAAGTAAGTTTAATGCAATACTAACAGTATTTTTAAAAATCTAACAGTTCTGAATTCCACATTTAGGAAAACAACAGATTAGTGTGAATAAAAAAAAATAAAGATTTATGTTATGTCGTAACTCTATTATAATGTGTTATACTGCAACAAATTATGTATTATTAAGATTTCATGATTTTCAAAATTTTAGGTGCAGTCATGTAGACTATTTGTAAATGAAAAACTGCCAGCTTTAGGAGCTAGTCCAGGTGGACTTATTGGGGATGAGGAAATAATTGAAATCAAATGTCCCAAAAGCGCATCTAAATTTCATCCTTTCGAGGCAATTAGACAAAAAATCATAAATTTTATATAGTTATAATTTTAAAACTAATTGATATATCGACTTTGATTTAAAGTTTAGAGAAAACTAGTGCTAATTTTGTTGCTAATAAATGTTGTTTACTAATTTATATATTTAATTAATAAATTATCAATTACGAAAAAATGTATAGAACTTGTCTGTAATCGAGAAGTTTTATTTGTAAATTTTTTTCTGTAAAAACTTCGCCAATGGACTCATCCAGTGATTTTTTTTTAATTTTTATTTTATAATTTTGGCCTACCATAATACATTGTACCGGGTCCAGCCCTTCTGAGACCGATCCTGCGGCTGTAATTAATTAAAATTTGAATTTCGGGGGTATAGTGGCTTGTGACGTGGCCCAATTGAAACAGATTATATTTGGCTATGTTGTCATATCGGTAAAACTGGCAACTCTTGTTTTCTCATTTGTTATGATTAAAAGAAGGAAAGAAGTATGTCAATTTTTTTCTACAAACGAACAAATCTAGAATCTTGGCAATGCTGTAGAAAGTAAAACGTTAATTATTGGTCAAAAAGAAGCGCCACTTTCAAAATATATTAATTACTTTTTATTGATTTTTATTAATTAATGAATATTATAAGAACAATGAAAATCAACATAAGCAACTACCCAAGTGACCATCTATGTCGCTGTGATATAGTATTTAAAGATATAAAAGGGATTATTACTACATAGTGCTTTCTGTGTCTCTGCTACGTTTCTAAGACAAAACATGTTCCGTATTTAATGCAAACATATAGATACTATGTAAATACTTTGTAGCAGTTACGTAGTACTTATACATAACATTGAAGTAGATTTTTTTACCTTATAGCGATAATTCATATTGAGAGTGAAAAGAGAGTCTTATTACGTAGTTTAGATTCGTAGTTGTTACGTTCACATACAGAGAACAGTTCCCTATTTGATTACTAGAAAAAGGAAGAGAAGAATATCGAGGTTATGTCAGCAACGAGATGTGAGACGAGCTGTGGCGCAAATCTGTGAAGTATTTCTGTTTTTTGCGTGTTTACTGTGCTGTTTATAAAAGTAGAAAGCTAGGTGCTAAATAGAGTGCATTAGTTCTCATTTTTGTTGTATGTAATTTACTATTTTTGACCAAAGCAAAAGAAACACTGAATGTGAAAAATAAACTAAACAGTGTTTAATAATAGTGGCCACCTTTTAGTTTTGTCTAAAATTGACACTTTCAAAATTACTTTTGTAGCTCTTGAGATAAACCACACCCTGTATGATTAAGTACATAGAGCCTTCTGACGAAAATTATTATTAATAACAATTATTTTACTTATCACATTCACTATCTCCCAATTGCAGGCAATTGATGCATGCTGCTAGGACATGTATGTATATAGAGGGTGTTTCTAAATTAATACGAAAAATTTTCGGAGGAGATTCCTCTTTGAATATTAGAAGGTTTTTTATATTAAAAATCGCAAACTATTTATGAAATCCTTTCAGATGCCGTGTATCATATTCTGAGAAGGAATTTGAAAGAATTGCCGCAGACTGGACCCGTCAAGGGAAGCAGCGAAAACAAAGAGAAGGAAAAACCGAAGAAAAATAATTTTTATTATATTTATGAAATTAAAATATAATAATTGATTAGGTTTAAGAAGCAGTTTTATTGTTAATATTTTTCTCATTGTAGTATTACCGTAAAACCTTTGTCCTCTAGAGACGTAGTAGACATAAAACTGAAACATCCCTGAGACATAGTTGACACAAAAAACTGAAACAATACTGAGACATAGTTGAGACATGAAACATTTCTGAGACGTTGTTGACACAAAACTGAAACATCTCTGAGACATAACTGCGTCAGAGAAGGGACACCGGTGATGTATGTGGATCGTAGTTGCTCTGTAAAATGGTCAATTGGGTAGGTTCTTTAAGCTATTCATTCATTAATATAAAACCAATAAATTCGTTCCTACTGGATAAGTCCATTGTTTAATTTCATTAAATAAGCGACTTTATATAAAATAATTTCGCTCCACCAATATTACAAATGTTCTACGGTTATGGTTTTTACCCAGAGATAAAGATTAATAAACATGCGATTTAGAAAAGACGTACGCAATAACAAAGGAACAGAGCAAGTAAGTATAATATCAGACAAAATTATGTCATAGATAAGAGCCCGTAGTATTCTCTGGTACCCGCCCATCGCTTGGGTCAGAAAGTGGAGGGGACATGCAACTAGAATTTAGTTTGCGCCGATAGAACGCTCTTAAGACCGAGTTGTTTTACAGAAATAACGATCCCTCCAAACAATTTCAAACGGTATTAAAGCGCGGAAAAAAGCTTTCGACTTTAAAATAACCTGCTGTACCACTTCACAATGATATTAAAACAAAAAAACTCCAGAGCCTCCCGAAACTGTTAGTGGTACTGTCAGGTGCAAATTGGGTTGACGATCCTGAGCTAACATGGTTACAGCCAATTTTCTCTGACCATCGTGTACGAAATGACAATCAAGATAACCAAGATGAAACTGACGATGATGAGGTTATCGAAGAAGCTGACATATGCGATTGCAATAACGATGACGATGGGGACCTTTATGACATGTAAAATGTCATTATTGTTTTATTTCATTTTAGAAAATTATTTTTTATTTCAAAAATAAAATACTATTAAAAATATACCTAAGTTTTTTTACACCCTTATTGCCAAGTCAGTCATGCCGCTTTGTGTAGACAATCAAAATGCATTTTGTCCCAGGGTGACAATCTAAATGCAGTTTATCAAACAGTTTTTTTGAGTTTTTCGGGATATAATCAATACTAGATTTTTCGCATGTAGGTATAATATTTGCATGATTTTTCATCAATTTTTTGGTTAATTTATTGCCAAACGCGTAGCAGTTTTTCTTTATTTGCCAAAATTACAAAAAATAGACAAAATGGATCTAGAAAGTCTGCTCCTCAATTATTTACTAATATTTATTACAATAGAACAATTCTCAAAATATTGGTAACCCGATGCGGTGATCTTTCATTTTAATTAAATCAGCAGTAAAGATCTACTTTCCTGTCGATTTTCTTTACTTTATTGCCGATTTCGGATAAAATTAATTTCACTGATCTAACCTACTTTATTTTTATTATATATAAACTAATCTAAAAAATATCACTAGACATACACAAACACGTACACCAAAATTCTATAGCATATTAATAAAAATAAATATATTTTTGGTCCTCCGCTATTTCTTTTCTAACACAACTAATTTTTTATTTTTAAATCTAATAGGAATTTTTCTCTACGAAGAAATCCTTAAGATATAATTAGTATTAGTACACCTTAAAAATCACAGATTATTTATTTTTTAAATATATTCCTAAATTCAACCCAATATTCAATATATTAAAAACAACAACAAAAATGAAGAAAAGATCGAGATGGTGAAGAAAAGATTGATTTTTTAATTCAGGCAATTGATTAATGACATTTTATCGTTATTTTTCCCGCTTTTAAAAAAAATGACAAAAATAAAATTTTTCCATAAATTGTCACATTTCATTCAGACATCAAAATAAAGTAATGTAACTTACGTAAAACAATTAAAAAATACTGAAAGAAATCTAAGGAAAATGGTGGAAAAATCCGATTTTGCACAAAAAAATAAAAACAATAAAAAATTAGAATATTGTAGCAAATTGAAAAATAACGACCACTGCCATATTTGTTCTTCAAAAAATAATAAATACAATATTAAGAGTATTGTAACTTAAAATATGACAATTTATTAACACTTTTTCTGGAAGTTGTCATAAATGTTACGGATTCCTTTACCATTTGTCACTTTTTTTTTAATTTGAAAATCATTGACATTTTTTTGAATGATCTGATTATCAAACTCAATAAATGATATTATTGTATCTAACTTGACAAATAAAAATATTGGCAATTATTATTCGCAGTAACAACATTTTGCGTTTTTTTCTATCATTATTTCATAGTTTTGCTGTTAGTTGTCACAATTTTTATGAATATTTTTTTACAACTCTGATATTTTATGTGTCGTTTATAACCTATTTTAACCTATTTTCTGTCATAATTTTAACGTTTATTTTTCTTTTGTCATCATTTTAACAAATCAGTCATTTGTTACAATTTTAATGAATTCTTTCTGCCATGCTGTCATTATATTGACATGTTATTTGTAACAATTTCGACGTTACTTTTATTATATTTTAAACAATTTTCGCCTTTTTTGTGCAATTTCTAACAATGAACTATTTTTCTGTTATTAATTCAATAATAATAAAGGACCCCGCACTTTTTATAGGGAAAAATGGTTTCAGTACCAAAAGGTATAATTTTTGGTGAACAAAAAAGGTCATGGGCCCAAAAATATCTACCGTCAGGATTTTGCGCTACGGGCCATAGAAGGTCCGCACGGCGTTTTCAGGTTTCGCGTCATTTCTATCAAAAAAGAGCGTGTTCAGTGGCCGATTATGGAGACATGCATGCCTGGAGGTGTGTTAGAGTGAAAAGGCAAATGAGCCAAAAAAAAAACGATATTAAAAAATGTCCATTCCGGTCTTCCACACCACCTACTAAGGTTCCGAATGAGGCGCATTAGCTTTTTTATAGTGGTTCTTCGCCAATAGCTCTATACTCCACTGATGTTCCACAAACTATTCCATCTCAACTACTTCGATTTCAACGTGATTATTGGCATTTGCTCTGGCATCGCGAACGCGATCTGATGGTACTGCAGATTCCGGTATGCCGTATATACAGTGTGTTTCGTGTATACATATAATCGTTTATAAACCTTCTACCCAGTATATTCCACATTTTCGATTGTTTATTTACACCGAGACTCCTTGTATTTACCTATAATATCCCCCTCTTACTCCCTCTCTCTCTTTCTCTTGGGACCTCAGGTGATCTGCATTATAGACATCCGAACAGAGAGCGGTTCTCTTGAAAACCGCGACAGGAAAATATTGTTTACAAACACTGCCCCGTATTGGAATAAGCGAAAGCCCAAAATAGTCTGCTTTTGACCTTAATTCAGTCAAGATTTACTTTTCAATGATCTTTTCTCTTACGATTACCGAATAACTTGTCGCCAATTGATTTTTATTTGTGATTTATTTACATTGTGGAGATCTGCAGTGATCCATGAGTGAGCTTGTTTTTTCACGAGTGCAAATGTACTTTGTAATAACAGATTGCCATAAACATTTCCTGTGGTTAAACGTGACAAGCGCACATCTTCATCTTTAGTTTCAGTTTTTTTTATTATGTTTGGACATCAAGCCCCATGCTTCGTTTGTGCTCGACGGCCCGGTCATGGCATGGTCAATATTTCCGGTCCAGAAAATGCTCAAAAACAACAACTTGCCATTTTCCGGCGTGATGAGGCTCGCCGACCGGCGTTGGTGATTGATGATAATACTCGCATTTGTCCACCCTGTCATGTAATTATCAACCAAGAAATGCGTTTGTTGGAAGAAGACACCCAATGTTTGAGACTCAATGTTTTGACCCAGACTTCATCTCATACGTATTTCATCTGTAACGGGATAAATGATATCCATAGACTAACTCCTGACTGCAGAACAGATATTTTCATCAAACGTGACATATACGCGACAGAAAATACAAAATCGTGTAGGCGGCATTTAAATGCCAAGGGATTACTTCCCAATGATATAATTGCAGGATTGAGATCGGTCAATCGTCCCTATAAGATTAACGGCCAACAGTTCCCCTGGCTTTCTCATGTAAGACACGGCAAGGAATCAGCGATGAATTCTTAATAGTTATTTTTAAGTATTCATCCAGACAAAATACTAGTGATAAAATCTCGCTCGTCCGACGGTCCTTAATGGCAAGATTTGTGCCTACAAATATCGGGTTTAACGCCGTCAATCGTGCTGAATATTTGCAACATCACGTGACCGAATTTTCTAACTTCCTGCTAAATCCACATTTGCTCAAACCATCAATGTGGGTTGCACCTGATGGATATATACTCAATATTGAGGGACTTTATTTTTCAAACGCGGCAAATAACGACGCTCAAATCCTGATCGATGAATTCAATCGCGAGGCAGAGACTATGAGGAATTGGTTTAGAGAGGGAGATATTTTGGTTGTGGAATTAACGTGAAGATGCCAGAATTATTGTAGATGGGCGAACGACAACTTAGTAAAGAGGCGGTAAATGATACGAGACTCGTTACTAAACTTAGATGGATAGTGGAGGCCCGCAATGGTCTCATGAAGCTCATATTCAAATTCTTACATCATATGATTCCGACTTCACACCTCTCGAATCTTTTTATCCTGATATTCGGTGCAATAATTAATAAATATCACCCGCGTATCGTTATGCAAGGTGCAACAAGGCAGGAAGCTGAAAGAATGGTCGCTCGGGCACAAGAACCAAATGTTGTTATGGCACTGGTAGAAATGGATATACTTGGAAATCGAAGAGGGTATTGGCGGCCATTACTCGAGGATGAGAGTCTTGTATTTCCTCGGCTGGGTTTGGCGGAGCTCCAGGACTTGACCGTTGGTGTATTTCAAATTCGCTTGGCGCGATCCTATATTGAAGATAATCTTGTTGATGGAAGATGAACGGAATATCAAGTAGATTTGGATGGTCAAGACGGGTTGCTTCGAGTAAGAACTTTTTTAAGACATCAATTGTGGATCGAATTTACTAACGAGCCCGTTGAAGGTGATGAAAATGCTGTTGTTGGATACTACTGTACTTGTCAAGTCGGAGCAAGAACACTGGGTACATGCTCACATATTGCGGCTGTGGCCTGGTTCCTGGGGTATGCGAGACACCAGGAAAACGTCAAGTATCCACCTAAAGTACTATTAGATCGAGTCCGCGATGTCAGAGCAAATGCCAATAATCACGTTGAAATCGAAGTAGTTGAGTAGTTGAGATGGAATAGTTTGTGGAACATCAGTGGAGTATGGAGCTATTGGCGAAGAACCACTATAAAAAAGCTAATGCGCCTCATTCGGAACCTCAGTAGGTGGCGTGGAAGACCGTAATGGACATTTTTTAATCTCATTTTTTTTGCTCATTTTGTGGCATATTTTTTTCTAAATATTTATAAATATAGTGCTTTTTCACTCTAACACACCTCCAGGCATGCATGTCTCCATAATCGGCCACTGAACACGCTCTTTTTGGATAGAAATGACGCGAAACCTGAAATCGCCGGTGCGGACCTTCTATGGCCCGTAGCGCAAAATCCTGACGGTAGATTTTTTTGGGCCCATTACCTTATTTGTTCAGGATGTTGAGATCTATAATTTCCACCAAAAATTAGACCTTGGGACTGAAACTATTTTTCCCTATAAAAAGTGTGGGGGGTTCTTTAACGTTTCTATATCACTTGCCACAATTTTAACGGTTTTTTTTATTTGTCACAATTTTTTTGTGATTTGTAACAATTTTTTTGTGATTTGTCACAATTTTTTGTGATTTGTCACAATTTTAAAGCTGTTTATGGCGTTCGTCACAATTTTGACGATTTGTTTTGTGTTACTTTCTTACAATTTTGACAAATTTGCCATTTTTAAATCATTTGTTGCAATTTTGATATGTTTTAAGTCAATTGTCGCAATTATCACCGTTTATTTAAAACAAATTTCTATAATTTTTCATGATTTTAACGAATATTTCTCTCAATTTGTACTTCTTTTTTATACAATTTTAACATATGTTCTGTCATTTGTTGCTTTTTGTAGTTGAATTTAGGAATATACTAAAATTATACAATACGAATATTGATATAGCAAGAAAGTTTTTAAATCTAATCTAAATTTTACAATAAAAATCTTAAATTCCACTATTTATCTAATCCGAAACAATCATATATAAAAAATATGCTAGAAATTGTAGAAACTGGAAGAATTTTCTATCAGATTTTGGTAACTTATTATATTAATTATCACATTAAAAATAAATATGAGATAAAAAATACATTTTTTTCTAGTTCTACTAACATCAAAAAGTGATTATGTTACGATTTGTTTAGTTTATTGAATTTTACTCCTTTAAAAAATAAATCTCACATTTTTGATTGAAAAATTTTTCACCTATTCAAAAAAAAAACACAAAAATCCTAAATTTTAACTTCCTTCCTTCATTTATTTAATAAGCCCGATTTCAAATACAAAACTTTCTTATCCACCATCCCATAATATTTAAATTAAGTTATTTACCGAATAACAGAATAAACTATAAAAAAATTTTTAATCTCCCTCGTATACAGTAAAATTAACAAAAATCGAAATTTTATTCAAGAAAAAAATCAAAACAAGCAGAAAATTTATAGAACGAATCCAAACTTTTAAGTCACCCTATTTCGTATCACCAAATACTCTGAACACAAAATTCATAATTTCTCACCTATCTCAAAAATCTATCCTAAATTTTCTCTTTATTATCCACCCCATCAGCACCAACAAATTGCTTATACTTATTTTTCCCAATTTCCACCGTTTTCAAAAAATCAGTTTCGCCGAACAAAAACCGTTTCACATTTTCCTCCATTTCGGCGTAGCGGGCGCGGTCGATATGTTCCGCCGCCGGTTCGGACCTTGG